>CM055277.1:70764758-71168841 GCA_029237695.1 Conchocele bisecta
TGAATTACTTACTTAATTCCCCTTGGTTAAGGTTTTTAGTCAAGCTTGTATATGGAATACTCCTGGCCCTACACCCACCATACTTAGACAACTTCATCTCCTAGTGATGTACATCAACAACCCCTGACCTATATTTGACCTTGACCTACATTTAACCTTGAATTACATAGTTAATTCCCCTTGGTTAAGGTTTTTAGTCAACCTTGGTTAAGGTTTTTAGTCAAGCTTGTACATTTTATACTAGTGTGCATACATACACCATACTTGGACAACCTTTTCTCATAGGGATGTACATCAATAACCCCTGATCTATATTTGACCTTCACCTACATTTCCTATTGAATTACTTACTTAATTCCCCTTGGTTAAGGTTTTTAGTCAAGCTTGTATATGGAATACTCCTGGCCCTACACCCACCATACTTAGACAACTTCATCTCCTAGTGATGTACATCATCGACCACTGACCTATATTTGACCTTGACCTACATTTAACTTTGAATTACTTAGTTAATTCCCCTTGGTTAAGGTTTTTAGTCAAGCTTGTACATGGAATACTATTGTGCATACTAACACCATACTTGGACAACCTTTTCTCATAGCGATGTACATCAATAACCCCTGATCTATATTTGACCTTGACCTACATTTCCTCTTGAATTACTTACTTAATTCTCCTTGGTTAAGGTTTTTAGTCAAGCTTGTAGATGCAATACTCCTGGCCCTACACCAACCATACTTGGACAACTTCATCTCCTAGTGGCCTTAAATGACCTTAGCTGTTGATAGGCCGTTAAACCCCAACAAACAAACAAACGAACATATCACTAATGAGACCACTCGCATTAACCCAGAGCTCCAGTTGAGGTGCGTATTTGGGGACAAAATTCTTATTTCTCTATCAAAAATGGCATGTTGGGAGTGCTTTAGAATCGTCTCAATGAGAAGATTCTAAAGAACTCCCAACTTGCCATTTTTGGTGAAGAAATATGAAAATTTCACTACAAATTGAACAAATTACGCACCTTAACTGGAGCTCTGATTAACCCCCAATCAATCAACGAAACAACACTATACCTCCATGTTACAGACAACAGGAGAACAAGCAGAGACTGGAAAACATTGTGAAGATCATCACGGACCTACAGAAACTCAACACGAAGAGCCAGTCCCTGTATACCGCCTGTAAATACCAGCAACATCTGTCCGAGGCCGCGAAGAAATCACTGAGCTTCATGCAACAGATCGTGGCTAACTCGGAGGCGATATGTAAAAGGTGGGTGAGGATTGTGCCCCAGTGAATTCACGCCCGTTTCCATAAATGTTCTGTGGGTTGGGCGGCAGATTTTATTTCTATTAGGAGGGGTAGCCATGCACTTAACCCTTAGACCGCTATCTTAATTTTTTTGTCGTCTGCTGTTTATTTTCTATTTAACATTTTTATCATCAAAAACATGCTTTGACAACACTTTAGAATAATTTACAACATGCTTTGACAGCACTTCAGAATGATTTCCATTGGAAATGATTCTGAAGTACTGTCAAAACATGTTTTTATTGAGAAATAAGGCGAGATATAAAAGCAACAGCAGACGACACTTGCTGTGAGTAGCGGTCTAAGGGTTAAGAACAAGTATCAGTTTCTCGGGATTATACATTTTATCATGCTTATCTAATTAGAATATTTGATTTGAACAGTTTAGAAAATCTCAGATATATTTCATTGTTGCCCTAGTTTCTCGACCAATGAAAGCACAGCATTTCATCTCGATTAATCACATATTGCGACACTTTCGTCAGTACCTATTAAATAATATTAAATGTTGCAATAAGCACAGTGCTATATTTATAATTGATGATACGCATTTTGTTGTCAATTCACGAGACACGTACCATGTTACCACATGTAAGCACACAGGGGCGGATCTAGAGGGGTAGTTCCGGGGTTGCAAACCGTTTGTTCAGCCAGGGAGTTTATATAGATCACAGTTTACCACCAGATGGAGTCTGAATTTAAATGCCGTAAAACACAGGAAAATGCATTTCGAAGAGCTGAAAAATAGACAATCCTCTAGATGGTACGGGAGTGTAGTTACCTTCGCAACTAGACACCCCCCCCCCCCCCCCATTGCTGGATCCGCCCCTGACAAACACACTTTGATGCACTCGATGTCACACCACCAATCACGTAATAGTGTAATAGTGTAGCGATTTGATAATGCGTTTAGGGGAGGCGGGGCAAACAATAAGACAGTTGCAGTTCACATATTTAATTTTCATACGACCGTTTTTAAAAAACGCTACGTATTATGTTTTCTTTTGGGCGGTTACGCCGTACGGGCGGGCGGGCGGCTGAAGAAAAAGCGCATAGTTCTTGTACACAACTCCTCCGAAACCGTTCAGTCGATCTTTCTGAAACTATATACACGTCTTCTACACATATTGAAGATGTGCACCTTGGTGTTTTTATGCCGAAAACATATTTTTTAACAAAATATCCCCTTTTTTTCTACATTATTGTATCCAATTCCCTATCATTTCTACTTTACACTCTACTTTTCTATCTCTGCCTAAATTAGTATACATGTTTAGCACAACGAGATGAAGAAATAATGCTATAGACTTTGAAATTCTCATTAATGTTTCTTGCCTTGGTGACAGCTTCGCATTTCTGCATCTTCGTTGTCTGGCCCATATTCGACGGGCGTATTTTGTGACTTGCGGCACTCTTGTTAATCATTCAATATATGAACAATAATTATTACTTATAAATCATTGGACCATGTATTTCCTCCAGTTGCCAAGACAGTGGCGAAACAACCTTGGATAAGTTTGAGAAGATTCGCCGCATTTTGGAGCAGGCGAAGAATGCTTACGAATTCCTGAAGCAAGAAATAGGTACACTATGGTAGAACTTCTCTATTTATTGTAATAATTGGCTTTCACAGTGTATTAAAATTCATAATACAGTAGTGTAATAGATAGGCAAATGAGACCGCTGTCTCAGAAAATACATGATGATCTGTAGCCGATTTCACCAACATCGCAAAGTATACTTTCCTAGCAAAGTATACTTTGAGGGAGAAATTTTCAATTTTAGGAGAAATTTATTAATTTTTATTATACTGAATTTATTACATTATCACAGCCAATTTGGCTGTTATAATGTAATAAATTCAGTATAATAATTCTACATAGTTTTAATCATCAAATATATGCAATCGTTAGTTCTGCATGAAATAATGCATTTCGGAAAAATCAATGATTGCTCCCTCAAAGTATACTTTGCTAGTAAAGTATACTTTGCAATGTTGATGAAATAGGCTACAGAGCTCCAGATAAGCTGTGTATTTGCGTAAACACCCAATTAAAATTGCCAAAAACCCAATTGAAATCGGAAGTAGTGAGTATCAAAAAGCAATGAGAACAATTGTGGTACCTTTATCATGCTGCAGAAAACAATAAACAGACCACCAATATAGCATATCTTTCTTATTTTTCCATGAAAATACAGCTTGGTGTTTCATTAGAATTGTCTCCAAGGAGACAATTCTCATGAAATGCCAAGACATGCTTTCATTTCGAAGCAAACTATTCAATAATTGCTGTCTGTTGATGTGTAAACAGTAGTATGATTTGATTTTACCCAATTAAAATATTGAAATACCCAATTGCTTCAGATATGATGGAGTGAAAATACTCAATTACTAATTCCTTATCTGGAGCCCTGGATTCAATGTTTGATGCTCTGTTTGTATGCAAGAAATAGAATCTAAAATTCACATTGATTTAATATGATATTTATTAAACTTGTTAACTCCGCCATTCCTTGCTACTTATGAATATCATTTAATCATCACTCGTGTAAGACGGTCCGTATTCTCGTATTGTTTATTATGCAGGGATTCCGCTGGCGATCGCCACTTTCGCAATTGGCGATAAAAAATTACAATTTAAAAAAAAACAAAAAAAAAACATGATTTTTGTTTTTTATTTATTTTTTGAAGTGGCGATTTTTTTTTGTTGCCCAGCGGAATCCCTGATTTTGGATTGGTTTCCTCGCATGCCACAATATAAATATCAAATAGGTGAGCTCGCTGAACACGAAGTCTGATCTGGATCTACACTGGTCGCAAATACCATATAAAGCCCCAGTTCTCCCAGTCACTGACACAAATATCATTCCCTACACCATATTGTGGGTTATGTCTATTTGCAGCTGTGACTGGAGAAATGGGGCTTATGGGTTTTACGACTCGTGTAGATCCAGATCAGCCTGGGCATCAGACACACATATCGTTTCCTATGCAATATTGTGGGATATGTCTATTTGTGGCTGTGATTGGAGAAATGGGGCTTATGGATTTTACGATCAGTGTAGATCCAAATCAGCATGTGCATCAGACACACATATCGTTTCGTACGCAATATTATGTCTATTTGCGGTTGCTACTGGAGAAATGACGACTAGTGTAGATCCAGATCAGCCTGTGCATCCGCACAGTCTGATCAGGATCTTCACTGTTCGCCATTCCATCAATGAAACACTCATCATGCTTCTAACAATCAATATAGATTGTTAGTGTGCTATTTGATCAGGAGCTGCACTGGTTGCAAATACCATAAATTTTATGGAAAATATTGTAAATTTTGTAAACGTATTTCATGAAATTAGGCAGATGTCCGAAGGTACAAAATCGCATGGCGTGTCTCAAATATCCTTTCCTACTCTATTTCAGCGAAGGTGACAACGGACGGGGAGGCTGCAGTGGAGAAGGCGAAACAGGAGGCGGCCCAGGCCCAACAGGCAGCCCAGGCCCAACAGGCGGCGCAGGCCCCCGCCCACGCCCCGACATCGTCTGGGGCGGGCAGATCCACAATCACCACCGAGGACGTTCTTGCTGCTGCAAGTATGTAGCTAATGTTGTGTGTACACAAGTGTGTTAAACTTGCACAGATTATCAAATTTGAGTCCTGTTTTCTGACAGCATAGATCCAACTTTGCAACTTAACCCTTAGACCGCTATCTTATTTTTTTGTCGCCTGCTGTTTATTTTCCATTTGTATCATCAAAAACATGCTTTGACAGCACTTTAGAATAATTTACAACATGCTTTGACAGCATTTCAGAATCATTTCCATTGGAAATGATTCTGAAGTGCTGTCAAAACATGTTTTTATTGAGAAATAAGGCAAGATATAAAAGCAACAGCAGACGACAATTGTTGCGAGTAGCGGTCTAAGAGTTAATTGCTGGCCAAATTATCTAATTCTTCTACGTATACTGTATAGGTTCGCATTATTTAGTGTTAACCCTTACAATGCTGAATTAATTTGTGTCGTCTGCTGAATATTTTTTATTTTTCCATTTTTCTCATAAAAAACTTGGTTTGGCAGCATTTTAGAATCATTTCCCTTGGAAATGATTCTAAAATGCTGCCAAACCATGTTTTTACTGAGAGAAAAGACAAAATATCAGCAGACGACTATTTTCGGTTCCCGCATTATTTATTGTTAAAGTTTCTATGCTGGGTAAAAATGAGTCTTCCCATTTTGCATACACTGGCTAATGTAAGTGACATTCCATGGCAAAAAGGTATTTTTATTTGCAATCGCTGTAGATTAATTTATGCGTTGTTTAGCCATAAGGCCGAAAGGTGACAGGGTAGAACCAGTGTACATTGTATGGTCAGGATCAGATGCAGTTGTGTAGCTGACTGCCACAGTGAACACATAACAGTTAGACAGTGTAGATCTGTGCTATGCAGGGGGGTGCCAGTTGAGACAAGAGACCAGTATGTCTAATTTTGTCATGGCTTGTCAAAATGGATATGTTTCTAGTATGTGCCTGAACATAAATATATTGCATATGCATCAACTGTTTCAGTTCAAGTTCAAATGTAAATGTTACCATGGTTACCAACCAAAACTGTTTATAATTGAAGAGTTTAGAATCTATTTTGCTTATGAGTTTTAATTGATTGATATAAGAAGCATAAGCATTGCAGATTTGAAACAAATGCTGAGAAAAACATATTTCCTATATTGTGAATTTTCTTGTCGATGATTGGCGACTTAAATACAAAATGTAAAATTTATCTTGCCATTGCAGTGATTGTAAACCCGGATCAAACCAGCTATGCAGGATGATCAGGTTGAAAAGTTGCAATGGTCATAAGCACAAAATCTCGATACAAACATACATTTAATCCATCTCATGCTGAGGATAGGCCATTTTGATTGGGGAAAATCATAAATATTTTATTTAAATCCGCTTAGAAGTATATGTCGTGACCACCATTTGAACCGTCTCATCGTTCAAATGAGTGGTCGCAATATATACTTTCATTGAGAAATAACAAAAATAAAATTATTTAAAAACAAAAATACCTTTAAAGGTGAATTCCGCTTGTAATGGATTAATGCCCATCTCATTCTGGTGACTAGTTTGATCGAATATACTGAACTATAACATCTTTATAACATTTCAGACAAGTGTAGATCCATGCTCTTCATAATTGAATAGGTTATTAATTGTCGCTGTGACTAGAGAAATTGGTGCTTATGAGTTGTGCGACCAGTGTAGATCCTGATCAACCTGTGCATCCGCACAGTCTGATCAGGATCTGCACTGTTCACCATTCATTCCATCAATGAAACACTAGCTTTACTTCTAGCAAGCAATATAGATCGTTATCAGGTTTCAAGAGTGTGGCATTTGATCAGGAGCTACAGTGGTCACAAATCCCATAAGTCCCATTTGTCCAGTCACAGCCACAATTATGGAATAGCGAACAATGTAGTCCAAATCTGACTTTCCCAATGCACAAGTTGATTGGTCAAAATGATAGTTAAAATTGTTTTTAGCAGCTACCCGTGAAAAAGTTCAAAATTGTGGCTACCAGATGAAATAGGTTTACAAATATATTTATATATGTCTCTATACGTCCCACTGACATAATCTCTCCGTTGCGCTACAACAACTATATTAGATATATCATTTCCTGTATTTAGATACCTTTTGTTTTGTGCCACATGACACAAACAAATTGTGTCCCAATACATTGTATCAACTACGAAAATGACTCAAAACCATTTGGTGAATGAAACCTTCAGTATATGCAACAAGATGCATTCTAATGTTGTTATGCAAGGACACATTTAGTAACTTTTTAACATTTTAGGTCTGAAAGTGTGATTTTTTTATGTCAATGTCATTGATGTTGTGTACTAGATTATTGTTTCGTTCACATTTGTTTTCACAAAATATATCATATTTCGGGGTGTTCTCACTTTCCCAACATTCTGTATTTCAGGTAGAAATTTGGCGCTTTTGCATGTTGGGAAAGTGAGACACTATTGTTATGCTTAACAATGGACTTAATTGGAGATAATTGGTCAAAATTGCTATTCTGCACAGCAGAAAGTTACATAACACAATTTGGGTTAAAGTAAACGTGTGTATAAACATGACTTTATTAGCTATTAAATGTTTTAAATATGTTTTGTTTGTTTGTTTGTTTGTTTGTTTGTTTGTTTGTTTGTTTGTTTGTTTGTTTGTTTGTTTGTTTGTTGGGGTTTAACGGCCTATCAACAGCTAAGAACATTTAATGGGTTTAGTACTAAATCCCATATATTACCTGTACAAGTACATCTACATGTTCAAGTACATGTACAAATGGGGGGAAAATCCGAAAATCAGAACTGAATATTTACAATAACAAAGCTATATATTCAGCCCTGAAATGAGAATAATCCTGATCTGATGCCAGGTCCTCGCCACACCAGAATCACTTGGCCCCTCCCAAAAGCAGTAGGACCCGTAATAATCTTACTACTTTCATAATGGGCAATAACCCAATTCAACTCCCAGGTAACTAAAGAGCCAAAGATAAAAACGTACCTGAGGGTCAAACCAGGCAAATCGTGATTCCTATAAGGAGGAACCCATACTTTAAATATGTACATGTAATGAATGATTAAATCAAGCAAGAAACAAAAACGTCACAATTTGTAGTATGTAGATCCTGATCAGCTATAACTACTAAAGTTAACTTAGCACATTTGTACAATATATTTTATTAAATTACAGTGTATTTCCTGATCAAAATTTGTAGATCCTGATCAGCTATGCGTTTTAACACAACAGTGTAGATCATGATTTGTGATCATGATCACCTATTTGTGTTTATTGTCCTAATTTAATCAGATGTGACGCTGCATCGGCATACTCCATTGTTCAGCTGTACCATGTGGTCTTCAATACCACGGTACTGTAGATGTTTGGATGTGGATGTGTCAGTAGACCATTGAACTTGTTGTGACAACATTCCACGTGGTTTGTCGTTCGTGGTCCCAAGTTGTCAAAGTGGTCGCACATCGCCTTGTCGCCGTCCACCCACCCAATGCTCAGTGACCTAGTCCTTGAACGTGACTACGGATGCTGTGTTGTCGTCATTGTTCTCTAGGGCATGTAGCCATGCGTCTTCGACAATAAACTTCCTCCAGACGCCGTGAGTGTAATTATTTATTTGATATTGTACGATACTGGGGCCCGTTTCATTAAAGTTCATACGACTAAAATGTTCGTAAGTGCAAATTTAGGATCGTCTGGACATTTCAATAGATGGTTTTACATGTATTGAGCAGAGGCTGCATATGCAGCCTCTGCTCAATAAATGTAAATCCAATAATTGTTTACAAGAAAACATTGTTAATGTGAAATGTACAGACTATCATATTGCACTTACGAACATTTTAGTCGTACGAAGTTTAGTGAAACGGCCCCCAGGACACATGTTAAAATTGTTAATTTATAATTAAATATGTGTGTAAAGCAACTTTAAGCCCAGCAGTATACCCAACATACAGGTAAGTCGAAGGTGCGAAAGTCAAATGTTGGGAAAGTGAGACAGTCTAGACAGGCCAAAAATCAAAATATTGGGAAAGTGAGATACAACCCATATTTCCAGAGCAAATAGTACATTATAGTAATTTGCAATAACCTCCGAAGGAAAGCAAATTTAATACACATTGTTTTAAAGTCACTCTTTTTATTACATTTTTCGACCACATGGTCTTTGTCAAAAAAGTGTGAACTGTATTGGCAGTCCTATGTGACTTCCATATTGTAGCAGTAAACTGGATGTTATCCGGTTTACTACTACAATCATCATGACGTCCGGCTCACAACATCCGGTTTACTGCTAACGTCCGGCTCGTAACATCCGGTTTACTGCTACAATGTGTATTAAATTATATTTTCTAAGATCACAACAGTTCCTGAATATACAGTTAGATATAAATTGTGTGTAATGGAGCTAGCAAATGTACACGATGATTGTAATATTTTTCTGATTTTTTCTCTATCTACACTCTTGTGATGCAGTCTTTATTCAGCCCAATCATTTGGAACACGAACTGTCCCTCCATGTTGGTGATAATGTCACAGTAAACCACTTCCTGAAATGAAGAACAACCTTTATATTATTATCATAGAATCACCAATATTCCAAAAGGCACCAGAGCTCCAGTTAAGGTGGGTAATTGGACCAAATTTTCCGGGTATTTTTCTTATTTCTTCACGAAAATTGGCAAGTTGGGATTTCTTTCGAATTCGTCTCATCGAGACGATTCTAAAGCACTCCCAAGTTGCCAATTTTGGCGAAGAAATAACGAAAGTCTCCTCAAAGTTGATCAAATTACGCACCTTAACTGGAGCTCTGGGCACAAATCAACGGAGAAAATGGAAAATTTGGAAAACCAGAACGCCTCAGACGCGATTTCCCGGTACACAGGTCACTATTTCACAGTATTTATACTGGGACCGCGGCGCAAAATTATTGGGGCTGCGACCGTGGCCCCTGAGGCCCCAGCTGTGCCGTCTCTGTAATGGTCTGGGAGTTTACATGTGATATTCTACTCCAGACAGTAGGGGTGGAAAATGTTTCTCGATGCATCTGATGAAAACTAGAGATCACTATCGCATTGTACTAGACAACCGCCTGCGTTAATTTTGCCCAAATGTCAACGTTTCTGAACATCTATTGGCAATCTCAACTCGCAATCAAACAGTTGCATTGGCTGAGCCCGATCTGTATCACAGCTGAGGCTCAGCCAATCAAGCTGCTTTATTTTATTTGTTTAATGGTCTTTCAACAGCCTGTCAACAGCTCAGATCATTTTACTGTCTGTTTCACGAAAGCTGTCCAAATTTTACGGCTATATAAACAATTCAAAATCAATATTTCTTTGATAATATTAAATTAAGGAAAAATTAAGAATGAGCCTTCTTTTTATTTCGTGAAATCTGGTCAAATATTGATTTTATTGCGAAAAAACAATTTCCCCATGTTAAATCCCTATAGACATCTTCACGGAGTGAAGATGTCTATGGGGATTTAATATGGGGAAATATTTTTGAATTTTAGAAATACTGGACCGATTTTTAAAATTTAACTTTTGTTTTCTTAGTTAGATCATATCCAAGCTATCTAGTCAGGTTTCGGAGTCAATTTCCAAAATGTTTCGTTTTTTGACTCCTCCCACACTTCCTTACCACTTTTTCCCCCATGTTAAATTCCCATAGACAAATCAATTTTTCGTAATAAAATCAATATTTGACCGAATTTCACGAAATAAAAAGAAGGCTCATTCTTAATTTTTCCTTTAATTTAATATTATCAAAACTATTATTGTTTTTGAATTGTCTATATAGCCGTAAAATTTTGGCAGTTTTCGTGAAACAGACAGTAGGTCGGGTTAACGAGGTAGAATCCCTTAGTTCACCTGTTGTGATGGTGGGCTGCTTGATTTTAAGCACAATATTCAAGTATTTAATTAATGCTAGCTCTAAATATTTAATGTTAACTAATTATTTAGAGCTAGCAATAATTATTTGAGTTTACATTACGCAAACACGTCTTATTTGGAATTAATAAATCACTGAACTACTTTCGGCAAGGGAGATAATCAATATCATGCGAACTATTTTCATACGAGCCAAGCGGATTGTTCTGTTTATGATTAGTATATATAGTTTTAAGCTATCTCCTGTGATATATAATGATACATTTTGTTATGTTATGGGTACTAATACATGTTGTTTCAATAGCGTATCTCTGTAACGGTATTGTTGTAGATGGAGTTGCAAATAATTTAATAATTATTACGTTGAAATGGTGGCGTAATACTGATAGCACTTCTGTATAACTGTGATTGTCGTAAATGGCGCAACAGTCGTGAGGTTAAGGTCGCCGACTTCAATGATTTAATTACCGATTCCCGGAAGGGTCGGTTGTTCAAACCTCGACGTGGTATAAAAAAAAAAATTCTCCATATATATTATTTTTGTGATTTTAATATTTTTTAATATTTTCACAATTTTATGATTTTAATAAAAATACCTATAAATTGATAGAAACTTACCAACAATTAAAGTGTCTGTCTTTAAGTAATATATACACAGACAGTTATTGTCCTCCATCTGCTCACAACACTGTTCGAACTGCGCCTGTGGCTACCACGACCAGAATTCACTGGCCGCAAACACAGTAGCCATCGGCGTCTATTTATTAAATTATTATTTTGTATTTTATTTGAATTCCGCGTGAACGCTGCATTTTGTGTCAACACCATTTACAGAAAATAGTGGTGATTTTCTAAACGAATATCGGAGAAATGCGGCTATATATTTTGTCAATTTTCAACACCATTTACGGAAAAAAATTACTGATTTTTTAAAACAATATCGGCACAACTAAATACGGTGATAGAATTTTTGTCAACTTTTCAACACCATTTCCTGAAAATATTACTGATTTTCTAAAAACAATATCGGCGAAGGTGTACTGAACTACTCTTTATTTTAAATAACCAGCCGTCTAATAGATCTGTGTATAATCGAGAGTATATCGTTAATTGTCATGTTGTCTCCGACAGTGAGGTGTTGCGGCACACATCAAAACGACACGTCAATTTCAAAACATTGCCTAAGGGTTGGTTACAGCTGTGTGGTGTCATCAGATCAACACCTCGTCACACACAACTACGCATTATCGATTTTTTCCCCACACAAAGCGACGTGTATTTACAACTAGATATGTTTAATGTGTCGGGTGTAGCCAAAGACCATACATAAATTCGTAATTAGTCACAGATGTAGCCTTAAAATATAATCGATTTCCTTAAATTACGTCCGCATGTTGACAGATATTTCAGAGCAGACGTCATCGTAATTTGCCGTTATTTATTTCCAAAATTAGCCATATATTCTGTAAATGGCGTTGAAAGTTGACAATAAATTAAGACCAGATCAGTACGTTAAATCGCTATCGACGACAACTGACGATCCGATGAGAGAGTAATACCGTTTAAGCGTATCCAATGTTAAATATACATCGTTATTTTTTTATGATTTTCGTAGTTTTTACCGAGAAATTCAAGGAACGCCAAATGTACATAAACTCAAATAATTGATGCTAGTTCTAGGTACATGCCCACGCAATAGGCACAAAATGTTCTTTATAGGAACTAAATAAGTATATAATTATGTCACTATTCCACCAGTTCTAAAAATTACGAGTGCCCGCTATACAAATATAATCATTTATTAATTATCAATTTACTGTTAGCGACGCGCGGCGGTAACAGTCTATTTTGATAATGTGCGGCGACGACGACTTTCACGTCACGGCTTGCGGTGCGCATGCGCAGTATACTACGCGCGCCAGTAGGCTTCCCAATATGTATACAAGAATATCAACATGTCGAAACGTCCAGGACGGAAATTGTATGAAACGACGTCGGCCAAAAAAAGGCGAAATGTCTGAGAGACAGGCAGTACAGAGAGAGAGAGAGGGTGGTTAATATATTGGCGACCAGATCACCAAATGGAAAGAGTTACGTGGAGATTTAGATTTGGACTCGAACATAGATTTTTCTTCTCAACTTCCGATACTTCACTGCGCATGTCAAAGATGTGATATGATTGACCGAGTCACGTGACGCGTGTTGGTAAAAATAGCACGAGGTCGGAAAATACCCTTTCTGGTCGCGGCATATAAAATTCGATTTAACACCAATTAACACGCGCCGTAATTAAAAATAACTCGTTAGTGGGTAGACAAATGGCTCATATAAGGCATGAAAGAAAATGAAAAGTAGTAGTACAGTGTAACCTGCTGCGTGGGCATGTACCTTTAAATGCTAACTAATTATTTAGAGATAGCAATAATTATTTGAGTTTGTGTAAATTTGGCGGTCAAATAATTAATGCTAGCTCTAAATAATTAATAGAGCTAGCTTTATATATAGAGCTAGCTCCAAATCATTTGAAGAGCTCTAAATGATTTAGAACTGGCTCTATATATTTAATGCTAGCTTTAATTAGCATTAATTGTTTGAATTTATGTAGTAATGGTGTTCCATAGATAAGGAGCAACCAGCGTTAGATCCCTATCCAGTTTTACAAGTATGCTAGCTGATCAGGAGCTACACAAATTTTAGATCCCACCAAACTGTATATAGAAAGAAGTTCGATATATACTGTACAGCCAATGGCTGTATGTACTGAACGTCTTGCTATATATATTCTCGGACCGATTTTTAAGACTAGTTTTCAAATCTCAATCGGTCCGAGAGTTCAAAAATCGGTCCAGAACCGACAAACTGAAAATCTTAGAAGCCCTGTCAGCCATGGTGAGCAGATGGGCCAATTACAAACACACATGCTGATCAAGAAATATACTGGTGAAGAGGGATGTAAGCCAGGTTTTGATAGATCAGTGCTAATATTAAAGTTGATGTATATGAAAGTGAATGGGTTTAACGTCCCAGCAACTGCTAAAAGTTCAAAGTCTCATCCGACAGACCAGTGGGATGGAATTACTATGTTAGTATTGTTCATACCTAGAGTGAGGATTGAATTCACAACCTCAAGTATTGAAATCCAATGTCATATCTCTTGATGTACTTGAAATCCAATGTCATATCTCTTGATGTACATGAGTGGTACATACATAATGTATGTCGATGGACAACAAACATCCAGGTCTGCTCGTTAATGGAACACTCCGTCTTGCGTGGGCCTCGTCAAATTAGGAAACGCACATCGAAAAGCCTGCAAATGGCAAATCAGTACACAGATGTGACCAATTATAAGCAATAGTATCAGGCGCGGATCCAGGAAATCGGGTTAGGGGGGCGTAACTATTTTGCAATACTTGACTATATTATCGAACGAGCGTAGCGGAGCTCGGGATAGTGCCAGGGGGGTCCGGCGGCATTCCCCCCCCCCCCCCCGGAATTTTTTTTGAAATCTACATAGCATTTCCTGCGTTCTGGTGCATTTTGGAGCTAAAAAAAACCCAATAAACAATAATTCCAGCACAAAAATATTTACACAATTCCCTAACATTTGATTGGCTCGTAGCAAGTCTCTGTCTGTCCAAAATTGATATCAGTAAACTCCCACGTCAAACTACTTTGTACAGTTGCGCTGTCAGTGCTGTCAATGTAAACAAATGACTGCCGTCTGTCAAAATAAACACATTTTCTTGATGAATTTATTTCAAATGCTGGAATTATAAGGAATGAATGGCCTTCTTGTGGAATTTATCGGGGATATAAACTTAGAAAAGACGCGGGAATACTGGACGAGGCCTTCCGACCTTCGTCCAGTATTCCCGCGACTTTTCCAAGTTTATACCCCGATAAATTCCACAAAAAGGCCATTCATTCCTATAATAAATTCACAACGCGAACGTAGAAACGTGCCTTGTAGTAACTTGTAAAAAATCTTTACTTGGCGAATTTTAGGGGGGGGGGGGGGCAGCCCCCTGAATCCACCCACGAGAATGAACAGCAAATAATTGTATTATTAGTTGTGACAGTTGTCTGCCAAATCTGATGTGCAATTTGAAAGTTAATTAAGAAAACGCAACTAATTAAATGACGTGAAGCATTATACATCACACTTCTCATCAAGATGGTTCAAACGAGTGATAAAAATGCATTGTTTGGACAGGAGAAAAATGTGTCGATAATATTTGAAATAGATCCAGTTACAGCCACATTTCACCCCCAATGTTTATGGTCTTGCCACTCACTTGAACTATCTTATTAACCTTATTTGTTGATAAACAAACAGCAGGTGCGTGTTTCAAAGCCCGATCGATTTTCCGATAGACGCTCGGGTCAACTCCTCAACTCCCCGATTCGCGGCCGATGAATTCCGATAGCCGGAGTTTATCGACTCTCTTCCGAGCCGAAGCCGTTGGGTTACGGAAATGAAATTGTCAATATTGACATTTTGCACTGAGTGGTACAGAAAACAAGTTTTGTTGTCTTCACATTGCGATTAAGATGTAAATCAGTTGCCAAACATGTTTTTGTAATTGAAAAAAATCGGAAAATTGTAATACTGAGCCGTTCAGGGCCTTTAATATAGTACATGCAGAACACAATTTCGCAGATGTCCGAAGGTACAAAATCCCATGGCAGGAATCAAATGTGAATCACTTACCATTCGTGTTAAACAAATCAGGCCCGTAGCCAGAGGGGGGGTGGGGGGGGGGGTTCGGAGCAGGCGGACAACACCCGCCCAGCCTCGAGGTCCACTTGTTTAGCCTCTAGGTCCACTTTTTAGACCCCCCCCCCTAGATAAACAGGTCTGGCTACGGGCCTGCATATACATACCTTCCTAACCTCTCTGTCAGCGACACCTGTCCGCTGTTTCTTCTATAAACTGAAAGTCCTGAATGAACTAACTCATGACCTCAGACCCTACTGTCAACAGCTTGACCCATATTTGCTGTCCACATCGTAGCTGATGTTCCGACAAGGACCACTGGCTACTGTAGTCGCTGCTGAAACCTGCTGGCCATATCAACATGGGAGAAACACATGAGCACGTAAAGGGAGAAAACTCACAGAACAGTTGGGGGAGAATACTCACAGAAAACTCTTGAGAGAATACACACAGATAATTAACTCTTTGCATGCTGTGAAATTTGTGGGCTATAAATAATTCAAAAATAGCAGATGACAATTCATTATATTTTCTTTTATTTCTCCTTATACATGTCATGAATATGTCTTGGAATTTCATTAAAATTGTGTCCTCCGGACAAAATTCTAATGAAATTTCAAGACATATTTACAGAGAGAAATAAAATATATACTCATAATTCGTTTGGCGGATATTTTCGCCTATAGCATGCAAAGAGTTAAAGAGGAACATTGAAAAGGTTAAGGTAAATGTTTGAATACATGAATTTACAACATGTTATACATAACAAGAATTAAAATTTCCTTTACTTAGCAAACTAATTTGAGAACATGCAGCAGAAGAATATAAAATAATTACACAAATCTTTGGAGGTTGGATCTATTACTCTTGAAAAAGCACACATATAAAATCAATTGTTAATTGCATATACAACATAATGGTACATGTAATGATTATTCCACATATTTCGACATACCTGTCTGTCTAAGCTAACTAAGTCACATCAATTCTATGTCAGTTTATCACAGTAAGTGTCACGGTCCGGTTGACAGTCAGTGCCTCATGCAAGTCCAACGGTGCACCATGTCCATTCGGAGTTCGGACATATAATCCCACCGTGCCCATACGCCGGAGTTGTATCATGAATGACACAAGGTATGGACATGAGGGTGGGATAAAGGTCAATGTCAAATATAGGTCAGGGGTTGTTGATGTACATCACTAGGAGATGAAGTTGTCCAAGTATGGTTGGTGTAGGGCCAGGAGTATTCCATCTACAAGCTTGACTAAAAACCTTAACCAAGGGGAATTAACTAAGTAATTCAAGAGGAAATGTAGGTCAATGTCAAATATAGATCAGGGGTTATTGATGTACGTCACTAGGAGATGAAGTTGTCCAAGTATGGTGGGTGTAGGGCCAGTAGTATTCCATATACAAGCTTGACTAAAAACCTTAACATAGGGGAATTTTTTAAGTAATTCAAGAGGAAATGTAGGTCAAGGTCAAATATAGATCAGGGGTTATTGATGTAAATCCCTATGAGAAAAGGTTGTCCAAGTATGGTGTCTGTATGCACAATAGTATTCCATGTACAAGCTTGACTAAAAACCTTAACCAAGGTTGACTAAAAACCTTAACCAAGGGGAATTAACTAAGTAATTCAAGAGGAAAGGTCAAGGTCAAATATAGATCAGAGGTTATTGATGTACATCACTAGGAGATGAAGTTGTCCAAGTATGGTGGGTGTAGGGCCAGTAGTATTCCATATACAAGGTTGACTAAAAACCTTAACCAAGGCGTGACGTGACGTGACGCCGACGGCGACGCCGGGGTGACAACATAAGCTCTAACTATTCTTCGAATAGTCGAGCTAAAACTTAGTTATACATGTACATGTATTATGGGGTTATATATATTGAAGTTATATCAAATTAGTTATACATGAACATGTTCTATATGGTTATATATATTGAAGTTATAACAAATTAGTTATACATGTATATGTTTTATATGGTTATATACATATTGAAGTTATAGCACGTTAGTTATGCATGTACATGTTTTATAGGGTTAAATATATTGAAGTTATAACACGTTAGTTATGCATGTACAGGTTGTATAGGGTTATATATATTAAAGTTATAACAAATTAGTTATACATGAACATGTTGTATATGGTTATATGCATGTAAATGTTTAATAGGGTTATATATATTGAAGATATAACACGTTAGTTATGCATGTACATGTATTATAGGGTTATATATATTTAAGTTATAACAAATTAGTTATACATGTATATGTTTTATAGGGTTATATATATTGAAGTTATAACACGTTAGTTATACATGTACATGTTTATGTTATAGGGTTATATATAATGAAGATATAACACGTTAGTTATGCATGTACATGTTTTATAGGGTTATATATATTGAAGTTATAACACGTTAGTTATGCATGTACATATTTTATAGGGTTCTATATAATTGAAGTTATAACACTTAGTTATGCATGTACATGTTTTATAGGGTTTATTATAATTGAAGTTATAACACGTTAGTTATGCATGTACAGTGTTTATAGGGTTATATATATTGAATTATAACACGTTAGTTATACATGTACATGTATTATAGGGTTTATATATATTGAAGTTATAACACGTTAGTTATGCATGTACATGTATTATAGGGTTATATATATTGAAGTTATAACACGTTAGTTATGCATGTACATGTATTATAGGGTTATATATATTGAAGTTATAACACGTTAGTTATACATGTACATGTTTTATAGGGTTATATATATTGAAGATGTAACACGTTAGTTATGCATGTACATGTTTTATAGGGTTATATATATTGAAGTTATAACACGTTAGTTATGCATGTACATGTATTATAGGGTTATATATATTGAAGTTATAACACGTTAGTTATACATGTACATGTATTATAGGGTTATATATATTGAAGATATAACACGTTAGTTATGCATGTACATGTATTATAGGGTTATATATATTGAAGTTATAACACGTTAGTTATGCAAGTACATGTTTTATAGGATTATATATATTAAAGTTATAACAAATTAGTTATACATGAACATGTTTGATAGGGTTATATATATTGAAGTTATAACACATTAGTTATACATGTATATGTTTTATAGGGTTATATATATTGAAGTTATAACACGTTAGTTATGCATGTACATGTATTATAGGGTTATATATATTGAAGATATAACACGTTAGATTTTGATTTGTTAATTTTGCAACCAATCTAAATCATCAGACCAGTCCATTTATGAACATGGAGTGTTTTTGTTCTCAAAATTATGAAAATTAATTTCAAAAAGTGCAGATCCTGATGAGACGGCTCGTTACGAGCCGGCTCATCTGGATCTACACTGTTTGCCAATACCACTATACATGCCTGCGGGTTAAGAGTGAAAGGGTTATGGGGGTACATACGCACCCGTCGCACCCCCTCTGTGTACGGACCTGTCTTACAATATCAGTGTCGATCCTGATCAGACTGAGTAGCCGTCATATGTGTTACAATATCAAAGTAGATCCTGATCAGACCAGGTATCCGGCATATATTACAATATCAGAGTAGATCCTGATCAGACCGGATAGCCAGCATATGTGTTACAATATCAGTATAGATCCTGATCAGACCGGGTAGCCGACATATGTTACAATATCAGAGTAGATCCTGATCAGACCGGGTAGCCAGCATATGTGTCACAATATCAGTGTAGATCCTGATCAGACCGGATAGCCGACATGTGTTACAATATCAGAGTAGATCCTGATTAGACCGGATAGTCAGCATATGTGTTACAATATCAGTATAGATCCTGATCTGACCGGATAGCCAGCATATGTGTTACAATATCAGTGTAGGTCCTGATCAGACCGGATAGCCGACATGTGTTACAATATCAGTATAGATCCTGATCTGACCGGATAACCAGCATATGTGTTACAATATCAGTGTAGGTCCTAATCATACCGGATAACCAGCATATGTGTTACAATATCAGTATAGATCCTGATGAGACTGGGTAGCCAGCATATGTGTTATAATATTAGAGTAGATCCTGATGAGACTGGGTAGCCAGCATATGTGTTATAATATTAGAGTAGATCCTGATGAGACTGGGTAGCCGGCATATGTGTTATAATATTAGAGTAGATCCTGGTGAGTTTGGGTAGCCGGCATATGTGTTATAATATTAGAGTAGATCCTGATGAGTTTGGGTAGCCGGCATATGTGTTATAATATTAGAGTAGATCCTGATGAGTTTGGGTAGCCGGCATATGTGTTATAATATTAGAGTAGATCCTGATGAGTTTGGGTAGCCGGCATATGTATAATATTAGTGTAGATCCTGATGAGTTTGGGTAGCCGGCATATGTGATTATATAGAGTAGATCCTGATGAGACTGGGTAGCCAGCATATGTGTTATAATATTAGAGTAGATCCTGATGAGACTGGGTAGCCAGCATATGTGGTATAATATTAGAGTAGATCCTGATGAGACTGGGTAGCCGGCATAATACGTGTTACACTATCAGTGTAGATCCTGATGAGACTGGGTAGCCAGCATATGTGTTATAATATCAGATTAGATCCTGATCAGACCGGATAGCCAGCATATGTATTACAATACAAGATATGCACTGTTTTCAAAACATTAGGATTCAGTGGCGTAGCCAGGGCCTCTAAAACACTGAAGAAATAATGGGGTCCTGGGCATCCCCCTCCACCTGATTTTGTTTTGGCAATCTACGTCGCATTTCCCGTGTTCTGACGGATTTTAGATTTATTTATAGGAATCCTTTTGAAATCATAGAGAAATGCAGAATAATTTATGATATTTGCTACCGGGGGGGTGTAGGGGGGGGGGGGCTTGTCCCCCGGGATAAACACTGAGGCATACCATTGCATGGTCACGAGTCAAGTCACGATCTGCTTTTATGATGAAAGCCTAACAAATAAAAACATAAGAAGTTCGGAAAATATCACCGAGGCAACTTGCGCCTCAACGTGGCTACGGCGCTGGGATTGAAGGATGTAACAATACAGGACCTCTAGAGCAGTGTTTGCAGACAATGTAGATCCAGATGAGCTGGCTGATAGCGAGCCGTCTCATCAGGATCTGCACTTTTTGCAAGTAATTTTCTTCTTTTTCTTTTTTAGAAAAAACGCATACTCCCTTAGTAAAAATGACCAGTCTGAACGAATTTTGTGACGAATGGATTGGTCGGACAATTAACATGGCACAGTCCATTCCAGTTAATTAGGGTTGAAAGGGTTAAAACTGAACAAGCTGATAGTGTGAGCTGGTAGCTATTTCTGAATATATATAAAATAAACATAATTTGCATTGGCAGAGGAGATAACCAGCCACGAGGCTGGTGGAGCAAAAGTATACCACAGGTATTCGGCGTGTTTCGGCTTTCAACGGTATAAGCAGCTGTAATTCGAGATTCTTTGCATACTTATGTTCTAATTATGTTATTTTAGCAAGATAACAATACTTCTCAAATGAACATGTGCACTTTCTGCCAAAATATTCACATTAGCGTTCAATGTTCAATAAATGTAAATCCAATAATTGTTTACACAAAAACAATGTTAATAGACTAGTCGGCATTTCAAGAAATTAAACTTCTGTCGGCATTTTTTAGTAAAAGTGGTACGTCCAACTTTTTAACATAATTCGAGTATGCTGAATCCAAAAATGGGGGATACCACGAAAAAAAATGAGAATAAAGGCTTCAAATTTGCAAAAACAAAATGGCGGCCAATCTTTTTTGTTTCGCCTTTCCTGGTCTTAGTTAAATTGAATGAGTGCATTATTGTAAGCAAATTGTATGCAAATGAACATGCAGATAACGTTATATGGGTTGTGCAATACATTACAAAGGATTTGTGTATGCCTAAAACTAAAAACATTCACAAAATATATGAATGATTGTAATTTTTTTGCGAAAAAAAGAAAGAAAGAAATGTATATATATAAATAGTTCTGGTGAGATAATATGAGCCCATGCCAAGAACATGTTAGTGAACCAACTAAGTATTGGTGCAATACATGCTACAGTATTGTTACTATAGAGGTGTAAAACATTGTTTTGTTTGCCATATATATCGGCATATGACGGTGGAACAACACTGATGGCATATTCCAGGCTCCATGAACCTTTAAATCCTATTAGGCTAGGCTATTTAGCTTTTGACCCTGAACATACTCCTTCATAAGCGATTGATATTGTAAGCGGTAGTTCATCGATATAACCACAGAAAAAAAGTCCTAAAATTCAATGACACTGACTGTGCACCATACATGACAGGTGCGCGCGTAGCGTGTGAAATCCCGGTGTTGATGTAAATAATGACACCTAAATCTGTAATGACACCTAAAAAGAGCCGTGAAATCCTTGATGCAGCAATGTTTGATCATACAATCCGACTTCGAGTATCTGTTGTTATCGACCTTATGGCTGATGAGGCGAAATATCATTTAGAATGGTTCAGTGCGTTCATGAGAAAAACCAAAATGACAATGAAAGATACAGTTGACAAAGACGTAGCAATGGTATGGCTTTTGAAAGAGCTACGTTACGCTGCCGAAAAAGGACAGGTACTTCAACTAAAAGATGTATGGGACTGATATTTGGAACTGGCACAAGATTCTTCTACCATCATTCCATCGTCATACCAAAGTCGACTTGGAACATTCAAAGAAAAAATAGAATCTGACCTTGGTGAATTATTCTATTTCATGCGTCCACTTGATAAAGCTGTAACGGACAGACTGACTCTCCTAATTTCCACGAAATTTGGACGTACTGCAATATTGGCAGCAAGTGATGAAGTCTCGGACGATGAACAGCTAACAATACCCCACTATAGACCAGACGAAGACATATACTTATCCCTGATCCATGTCGCATTACAACTCCGTAGTGATATAATTGAAACGGAAGGTCACACGGGACTGTCTGTCAATGAGGATGATGCTATTAAATGTGTACCCGATAATCTCTATATGTTTCTGAGAGTCATATATGGCGGTCAATCGGTTCTCGAGGATGAGTGTGATGGGGCTGCGGAAGATCAAGTTCGACGAAAGGTTCTAAGTGTTGCACAGGACCTTGTATATGGCATCAGTGGTGGAAAGAAATTGACCCCCAAACACATTGGTCTGGTCAGCACAATACATCAGGCAACCCGTTCAAAAGGTCTAGTGCAGTTGTTACATAATGCTGGCCACTGTCTCAGCTACGAACAGGTTTTGAAAATGGACACTGCTTTAGCAGAAAGTACACTGAAAACACTAGACACGCAAACTGGGGCTGTAATTGTAAATCCACCAAACATTGTACCAAACAAATTTGTTCACTATACTGCTGATAACTTGACATTGATTCTTGACGAAACGCTTGATGGGAAGAATACTTTCCACGCCACCCAGGTAGCGGCATGGCAGCGAGGCCTCGAGCTTGACGTCATGTTGCATACACTTGATCTGTCCCGTAGTCACACATTGATAGGCCCCCCAATCGTTGAGGAGCTGATTCCTGTCAACATCAAACCAAACAAGCCACTTCCAGTATTTTCAAAACCTGTGGAAACGGCTTGGTTTGACGACTATGTTGCTGATTCTGAGTGTGTAAAGGATGCACAGGCTACTGACTTAGCATTCTTTACACAACGTCAGACATCAGAAGAGAAGGTGGGGTGGACAGTGTTTTAACGAATCACTGTCATCAGACGATTCTGAGCTAACATCAATTGGGTATATACCAACCATCCTTGCCCCTGCACATGAGTTTGACACGCTGAACACAGTAGTGAAGCGATGCATGACCATATCGTCGGCTCTTGGACAAGAGCATACAGTAATTACTGTTGACTAAGCGTTGTATTGCAAGTTGATGGAACTAAAATGGTCCGTCCCGGAGTACCAGAATCTACTGATTCCACGCCTTGGTGGCCTTCATATCTCCATGAACTTTTTAAAGACTATTGGAGATCATATGAACGGGTCGGGATTAGCTGAGGTATGGGTAGAAAGTGGATTAGTTGGTCATGGTACGGCTAAACTAGTTCTGTCTGGTAAGGCATACAACAAAGGCATGAGGCTCCATAAACTGACACTGCAAGCATTGTGGCGTCAGATGATGCACCGTGTTCTTGATTTCGTCAAAGAGTCTGACATAGAGTATTATGACCAGATATCAGATCTGTGCAATAATCTCTATACGAAAATGAATGCCGAGTTGGCGACATTGCTGAAACATGAACGAGTTCAGAAGCTCTAGATGAGTTTGTTGCCAGTCAATCGGTGAGCATGCAAATGTGTCCTTCTGGTGGAAATACATGGATATGGTAGCCATACTCCTGCTATTCACCCGTGCACAGCGTGATGGTATATGGAACCTCCATCTGCAGTCGTTCGGGATGATGTTGCCATATTTTATGCGCTACGCCCACTACAACTATGCCAGATGGGGGCCAGTATATCTGGCCGAAATGCACCAGCTTCCTGCTCCGGTACTGACAGAGCTTGAAAAGGGTAACTTTGAAAAGGGTCAAGCGTTCGGCACGCAAATTCAACCAAGTAGACCCTGATCAAGCTCAAGAGTGGTTGAATGGTGTAGGCAAGAAGGGTGGTGGAATTGTTGGCATTACAAAGACTACCTCCGCCTTATCTAGATGGACACTCTCTTACAACCCGAGGTCTCACATTGCAGTAGAGACATACGCCATGTTCCAGATGCACTCATGTGAGAAAAGAACTAAAGTCACAATGAGAGCACCAAATCCCGCAAAAAGCGAGATAATGCTGATGAAGTGGCATTGCTCGGTACGTTCCAGAGATTTGGTGTGTTCACACCTGGAACCGAACGTACTACTCTGCAAAACATTGCAAACAAAGACATTGCAACGGAAGTAATACGAGAATCATTAATAAATGCCAATGCCGTGGCATGGCACAGTTGCAAGTATGTGTGCAGGAGAGACTGGTTGTCACTGAGGGTGCCAATCCAAGCATGTCACTATATGACCCTGAGCTAGAAACAATGCGCCGATATTTGCGTCATTGTCACCAAATCTAAAGACCAAAAACATGTCATGAAGGCAGACAGGAGTGTTCTTCAACGGTTGGTCACTGCCTTCGAGGCCGGTCGCCAAGTTGATATGCCCAGCATTCTTGAGCATGCCAGTTCCTCTATCAATTGCGGAACTAAATGGCACACTCCGTACCGGAAACAAGAGTGCATTATCAGACTTGGTAACTGAAGGCATTGACTGTCCCGAAACCGTTGAACTTCATGATCACTCATCATGTCTCATCATTGATGGTCAAACTCTTGTCGTTGCCATTGGCAAACCTGCTACTGCAAAAAGCTTCGGTGATCTAGCCGACGTATTTGTCAAATCAGTGCTACATACTGGATCTAAGTACCAGAGAATAGACATTGTCCTTGACCGGTACAGGAAAATGTCTATTAAGTCAAGCACGAGGGCTCGGCGAACAAAGGCTGCTCAGCCTATCAGACGCATTGTGGAAAGTCGTGGTGTACCCTTGCCAAAAAACTGGGAAAACTTCATGGCACTTCCCGCAAACAAAGCTGATCTTGCTAGATTCCTGTCTGAGGAACTACTTGCCAATGATGAGGACATTGTTGTAGCTGGTGGGTTTGCTGACGAAATAGAAGTACGGGCATCAAACGATGCAACGGATGTAACGCTGCTAAGTACAACGCACGAAGAAGCTGATACACGGCTTGTTCTTCATGCTGTCCATAGCCAGTTCGATACTGTCGTTGTGGCCTCGAGGGACACGGATGTACTGTTGCTACTCATAGCACACTTCCCACGTTCACAGTGTATGCGCATGTTCATGATGACTGGCACATCAAAGAAACGGCGCTATATACCTATAGAGCGAGTGTTCGATAGCCTCACACCACAATTAGCAGCATCGCTACTGCCATTCCATGCTCTCACAGGCTGTGACACGACGTCTTACCTTTCAGGTCACACCAAACGAACAGCATGGAAAGTGTTCAAATGCAATCACGAGCTACTCGTTGATTTGGGTGAAGGAGAGTTCACGCAGACAATTCTCAAATCTGCAGAGAAGTTTCTGTGTAGAATCTACAACGTGCCTCAAACCGATTCTATTGACACAGCGAGATATCACTTGTTCTCAAAGTCAGTAAAGCCTGATGCATTACCACCAACAAGTGATGCTCTCCGCTTTCACATAATGCGAGTACATTATCAGTCTATGATCTGGAGGCAGGCTGACACTGCCATACGGGAGCTTCCTGCGCCAGACACTATGGGATGGGAGCGACGATGGCTTTGTACCCATCCTTATGACGTTGGATCCTATTCCAGCGGCATGTCTGGAAATTATATCCTGTTCATGTCACATGCAGTGTAAGACCACAGGTGAAGGACGCGTACCTGTGATATCAAATTAAGTACAAGTCCACTGACAATGCTTACAAACTACAAATAATCAAAATTAATCATAGCTGGCAAAAAATGTCTCTACACGCAATGCTATTTTGGGTTATTTGTAGTTTGTAAGCATTCTTAATGGACCTGTACATAATTTAATATCACAGGTACAATTCTTTCACCTGTGGTTTTACGAGTCGAGCCGGCGCCGCGACCGATATGTGGGGGCTGATTTAGTTCGAAAGACGCATAGTTTCATTACTGGAGAAATCAACAATGGTGACTGATTTAAATAATATTCGTCTATGTTTCGTCTGTGTAATACATGCATGTTACACATGGCATATCATTTGCGTTCAATATTACGTATTAGCATTCAAACATGTTTTCCAATAGAAAAAGGAATATTTAGTACATCATTGTGGTGTATTTAATCACTATTCCAATATACAAGCCATAGTATTGCAACTGCTCACATATACCAACTTTAGTGAATGACAGAGAAAAAAAAACGATTTTGGCGGCCATTTTGTTTTTGGAAAATTAGGTCACGTCATAATAATATCTATAACACAATCTGATTAGCCTTTTGCCACTGAATTGCTTATACTGGTACCATAATACCACTTAAACACATTTTAGAAAAATAAAAAATAAAAATTTGGCGGCCATTTTGTTTTTCAAATTAGAAGCCTTTTGCCTCAAAATTCTTCGTGGTATCCGCCATTTTTGGATTCAGCATACTCGAATTATGTTAAAAAGTTAGACGTACCACTTTTACTAAAAAATGCCGACAGAACGTTTTCCAAGGGCATTATACAATTATTCGTCTTGTCTATAATGTGAAATTTGCAGACTATCATAATTGTGCACTTATAACCATTTTAGTCGTACGAAGTTTAGTGAAACGGCCCCCTGTATATGTGCGGGAGGTAATTTTCTTGCAATTTGGTCATAATAGAGTGGCGGATTCAGGCGGGTGGCCTGGGGGATCGAGGGACTTTCAAGATTCCAGATGGTTTTTTTTTGCAATTGAGAAGTAGTCTGAATCTGTAAAAAAAAAAAAAAAAAAAGCAAGCAAATCAAATAAAAGTGAGTTTATACTGGCTTGATTTGCGCTGGTTTATACGATCAAGCTCCAGATAGTATAAAGATAGTATAAAGATAGTATAATTAGCCAATTCAGAAGATATTACCACAATCTGCCTTATGAATGTAGAATTTCGACTATCCCACCCCCTTTGGCGAAATCCTGGATCCGCCACTGTCATGTATATATCAAAAACAATTACGGTGTTGTCCTTAATTTATATATACATGTATGTACTTAGATTAACCCTTTCAACCCTAAGGAACTGGAATGGACTGTGATATGTTAATGTTCCGACCAATCCAATGGTCACAAAATGATTTTCAGATTCGTCCATTTATGAAAAGGGGGTATTTGTTGTTCTCAAAAATATGAAAATTACTTTCAAACAGTGCAGATCCTGATGAGACGGCTCGTTACGAGCCGGCTCATCTGGATCTGCACTGTTTGCATAAACCGATATAGCGGCCTTTCGGGTTCAAAGGGTTAAGTCTTTGAATTTGTAAAAATTCGGTTCCCGCCACTCTTATTAACATATATCTGAACTCATAATAAATTCAGGTATAAGTTAAAAACAGTGACGGGAACCGATATCACTAATAATACTCATTTTGTATTGACAAATAATGTATTTACCTTTTCTTTCTTTTTTTTTTACAAAATATCAGTTTTCACAAGCAGCGAATGTCACCCATTTCACATTGTCTTAAAACTTTAGGTAGGCCACCACCATTGATGTTTTCTTTATAACCTATAACCAGTTAAATTACCACATATTTGGCTATTCTCTGCTTCTTTCATGTTTAGGATGTTGTGGGACCTAGTTTCCCATAACTTGCACCCATTCTGCTCGGGATATGCACTAATTAATTAAACTACATGTATATGCTAAATTCTTTTTTTTTTTTATAAGAACCCGTCTATTGTGTAAGTCTTTATTCAACGATGATTACAAATGATGGGAATATGAAATACGAGAGTATAAGTGATATATTGTGGTACATTATACAGAGTCTACCTCCCTCAAGTATTTGGTATACCTCTGATTGGAGAATTATCAATGACTGATTAATTATACATGCGTATAATTCGAATGTTAATTGTCACTATTTCTTTTATTCTCAGGGACAATATTCGTCATGGGTCGCTTTCATCTTGCGTTAAATCGCACATGTCGTCATTAATGTCGTATCTTGGCCTCTGTGTGTGTACTGACCAGTATACATTTCCGTAGAAATTATTCCATGTACCGAAGTGTGACACGTCCTAATCCCACTCTCACCACATACTATTCGTGTTGACTGACTACTTCGATCACTTGGCCTGTCTTATCCAATTTCTCGGGTTTGTGGCCTATTTTGTTATGGATCATGATCTCAGACTGCAAGGAATTGGCGCCGTTTTGTATGCTCGGACCAGCGTTTAGCAGCTCTCGTGTGACGATTCCTTAGAGCCTCTTCTCTCACATCCAATGTATCATGTGGTTTCAAAGACGCAAACGGCTGGCGAGAGTTTAGTGTCGTTGTCCGTGCATTTGCGATACTACAACATCGCGCGCTGAAATGCGTCGGTATCCAGCTCGCCGTGTCGATCAGTATTGTCAGTTATTAATACTGCGACTTCGGCTAATTATCGATCTGCATGCAGAGACTGTCAATTTTCAACGATATGCCGGTTGAATATCTGTCAACAATTGCAGTAGTTTGCACGAAAAAGTCGGCACATACACATTGGAATGGATAGGCGTGCGGGTTGTGTTGTTGGAGCAGGTGGTGAGCTGGGCTGTGAGGGATGTGAGGGCGCGGCTGCATGCAGTGGTAAAATCCGTTCCTCAATTAGGTATATATATAGTAATGGCTGACGTATTTTATTCAAGTCCATATGTAAACTCCGTGGCTGAACGGGGGACGGGGTTGCAACCCCGGAACCCCCCCCCCCCCATCC
Source organism: Conchocele bisecta (assembly GCA_029237695.1). Lineage (NCBI taxonomy): Eukaryota > Metazoa > Mollusca > Bivalvia > Lucinida > Thyasiridae > Conchocele > Conchocele bisecta. Next base: position 70,793,810 of record CM055277.1, read on the forward strand.
AGATCCGCCCCTGACTAAGCAGTCCTATCTGAGTGATGGTGGGATAGCAACACGTCTTTTTAGACTACTACGCCGTCAACTGTGTGCAGGTGATCTCTGATCTGGTACGTGGTACACATGCAGTGGTCTAGGAAACTCATGTCCGACTCAATGATGGTGACCAACTATATAGCTATATATAGTCCCATGTGGTTGATTGCACATAGTTAATGTATGGATATGACACCGCAGCTATTAGCGGGGGAGGAACCTGTCATAGACACAATAATCGTGCACTTCGTGACACCTTTTTCAAATTTGGCATGTTGTTAGGGCAGGCCATGAGGTTTTCAAAAACCACCGGCTACAAGTTGGCGGTCACCCCTGGTGACCTGTAGCTGCTAAATTCAAAATGGCCGCCAACGGACAAGAAATGCACTATTTCGCGGCTTCTACTCATCGTATCTTCAAGTATAATACCATTTTTCTGGTGTTTTTCAGGATGGAGAATTCATTTCTGAAGTTTATTTCTGGTTTTAAGGTCATTTTAAATATCATAGAGGTCATATACATGTTATTGGGTGTTTCAAAATGTGCCATATTTACCCTATTTATTCGGACACTCTTTATGTTGGAACATTCCTATTAGTTTGTCATATAAACTGTTTGCTAGAAGCTAGAAGTTAAATTAATGTTGAACAGTGCAGATCCTGATAAGACTGCATGAAATCGCAGTCTGATCTGGGTCTACACTGGTGCAGATCCTGACTGAGCATGGCTCAACTACCTCATCGACATCCTGCAGTCAATGCCAATTTCATGGACGGCCACTTCGTGGTCCAGCGAAGTGAGAAGACGTTCAGTCGCATGGGTCTGGACCAAAGCCAGGAGCACAGCATTAAGATGCTTAAAGCAGACAGTGGCCCCAACGGTCTTTATGGACAGACTGAAGATAAAGCGGTTATTGAGCTCTCAAAGGCAGAAGTTCTTCGTGTCATTGAGGAGTTTGAAAATGCGAGCATCCATATAACATCACAATCAGACAGCATTGAACACCCGGAAAGCTCTGTATCTGAGCAGCAAAGGTTTCTGAACCAACTTAAATCTCTCCTTGACCTTGTGGACCAGGAAATCATTATCAATCCTTATGGAGAAACAGGCAATCAACTGGTGACATTGGACACCGGTGAATATATGGACCCTGAGGTCATCAAGTGTCTTCAGGAGTTGCCGACAATCGGAAAAACTATGTATTCAAACTTTGTAAAGGAGCGAATTGAGGACTGTACCACACCAGTCTCTGATGTCATCCCCAAGGCAAAGATCTATACCTTCCTCCATCCACCCCCAGTGAACTTAGACAAAGGCGCAGACAAACTGGCTTCATGCAAAGCTTCTGCAGCAATCGTCACACAAATGTTCGTTTCGCTTCAAGCACTCCCTGATGAAAATATGGGTGAGTTTTTCATGCATGAAAATTCGAGAGATCCACCATCATTATCCAATAAAGGCAAGCTGCGAGCTGGCACTAAGTCTCAAATTATTGGATGTTTGCCTGGTATACCTGCACGTGGAAGGAATCCAACAGTCAAACAAGCTTCAGTAGTCATCTTAGACATGCCTGCTGTAATTCATATCATTCAACCACAGCGAGCCAATGTGTTTGGCGAATATGCTGAAATGCACATTCTGCCGTTCATGGAGAATCAGATGAACACGTGTACCACTAGAATAGATGCAGTGTGGGATCGTTATCCTCGGGATAGTCTAAAAAATCAAACACGCGTGAAACGTCTTGGCGAGACAGCTGCTCGACGGACAAGAGTTTCGGAAAAGGTCCCCATCCCGAAAGGGAAAGATTGGCAGGCATTCCTGAAAGTCAGTGAGAACAAAGATGAACTCTTCAAATTTCTTTCTGATGAGCTTGTGAATGCAACCGCCACTTCTGAGTTCTATCTATTGACAACAAAGGGGGAAATTGTGTTGTCCAACAAGGCAGTCGACCTATCTGACATCACTCCATCTGACCATGAGGAGGCAGACACTCGTATGATGCTGCACCTCCGTCACGCTGTCATGGACGGTCATAGGAAAGCTTTTCTCCAGACAGTTGATTCTGATGTCATCGTATTGTCTGTTCACCTCTTCACAACATTCACAACTCTGGGGCTTACAGAGTTGTGGGTTGGATTCGGAAGTGGAAAAGCGTACACAGATATCCCCATTCATGAAGTATCTTTGCAGCTTGGACCTGCTAAGTGTAAGGCACTACCATTCTTCCATGCATTTACAGGTTGCGACATAACATCTAGCATGCTAGGCATTGGGAAGAAGACGGGATGGAATGCTTGGGTGAACTTTCCAAACGTAACTGAAACGATGATCACCTTAATCGAAAATCCAAAAGAGCTGACAGATGATTTTCTCCAAATGCAGTGCATTGAGCAATTTACAGTGCTTATGTACAGTAAGAACAGTTCCAGTGTTACTGTAAATGAAGCACGACGCCTTATGTTCACTCACAGTCTTAGATCTCTAGAGAACATTCCACCTACGAAAGCAGCCTTGTACCAGCATGTCAAAATAACAATTCTTGTGTCAGATTTCGTTTGGCATCAACCTTTGAGAAACAATTGTGTCTGCCAGATCCTGCACAGTATGGTTGGGAATGGAATGGACGCACCAAGACATGGGTACCGTATTGGACAGATTTGGGAGATGCTAGTGCTGCCTGCGCACTTATGCTTCACTGCACCTGTGTCAAAGCTTGTAAAGGGAATTGTAAATGTTTTAAAGCTGGACTGAGGTGCACACCACTGTGCAAGTGTCAAGGTGGTTGCTGCAACAATACTGAGTGATGTTATCTAGCAGGAAAATAGCTATGATGTCAGCGTGAGTCAGGATGACAATGTGATTGATACTAATAACCTTTCTACAGTTTCTGTTTTGTTATTGTTTTAATTATGCTGTGGTATAATTGTGCATTACTGTTTCTTTCATTGTGAGAATGATTGTTGTAATTTGATTGAAACAAATTTAGAAGTAGTGTTGGTAGGCTTTTATTATATAATTATGTTGCTAGTTCAAGGAATATCATACATGTATCAAGACTTTTCGTTAATGTATGTTCGTCAAATAACGGTAACGTATGAGCATTATATGAGGTATTTTCAAAAAGACTAACTGTTTTGTCATGCTTAGCCCTATATGGCATAGCATTTTTGATATTCCTAATCCACCAATAGGTACGACTTTTTTTAGCACATTTTTCCGTGATAAATTGTATTCAATTTCCAAAATGATACTTTTTAATTTGTGCAATATTAATAATTAGCACAATATCGTCATGCATACCCAATCGTTTAGGTTTGAATACCATAATGTTACTTTTGCTTATATTTAAAAACAGTTCATTTGTATGTTCAAGTTCATCGAATTCACATATTAAGATAAATGACACTTAAACCAAGTTTAGTTCACGTAATTTACACTAATTTTGGCTCTATGACCCTTAAATTAACATTAAAACCAAAATAGAATAGATAAATTAATTCCTCATACTCAAAAACATCAGAAAAGTGGTATTATACTTGAAGATACGATCAGTAGAAGCCGAGAAATGGTGCATATCGTGTCCGTCGGCGGCCATTTTAAATTTCGCAGCTACAGGTCACCAAAGGTGTGCGCCAACTTGTAGCCGGTGGTTTTCGAAAACCTCATGGCCTGCCCTAACACCATGCCAAATTTGAAAAAGGTGTCACGAAGTGCACGATTCTGACAGGTTCCTCCCCCGCTATATGCTATATATGCTCGTTGTTAGCATGGCCGGTATCAAATACAGCGAATGCCTGCTTCTAGAAATGATTGCGTGATTCGACATGGGAGCGATGGCAGCTATATATATATGTTGGATGTTTGCTGATTCACTCATTCGCATGTTGTTGATTGTGGACAGATCGTCTGCATGGCGCATCTTAGCGGGTGATCTTCTCCTGTGAAATGGCAGGAGATGGTATCGACAGCCCTGCGCTTCAGACTAGCTATGAGTCATGCACAAATCGTCTCGGTGGTATGGGTCTATGGAGACTATACATGCTGGTTTCATAAGCCATGTACATGGTGTTGCTGGACCTTTTTCACACATGTAATATATATTGAGTCCCATCATAGATGGAAACCCTCTTTATTCAGCGATGATTACTGTATACTAAGTAATGGGACTCAATCTGAATAGTATATACGGAGTTAAAATGATACCACCAACCTACATAGTGCCCCTACGCTCCATCTACGGTCCCACACCCCTCGAATTTGTGTATGAATTGAATAAACAAAAAGTGCGGACCATCTATAAGAGTCCAGCCCATTTCGTCAGAGCCAAGTTAGACAACTGTGTACTTTCTAAAGCGGGTCGTCCTTGTCAGGGTTGTCTCTCTTATACCATACAGTCATTTGGTTAGAGCCAAGTTAGACAACTGTGTACTTCTAAAGCGGCTCGTCCTTGTCAGAGTTGTATCTCTTATACCATACAGTCCATTTGTTCAGAGCCAATTAATTAATTAATAAGAAAAAAAGTATATTTGCTAACATATAGGAAGTATGAAAATATTAATTAATAATTTAAAACTGAACACCCCTATTATTATATATAAAACATAATAATTAATTAATAATTTAAAACTGAACACCCCCTATTATTATAGAAAACATAATAGTTAATTAATTAATTAATTATTAATTAAATAATTAATTAAATAATTAATTAATTAATTAATTAATAATTAAAAAAAAGTATATTTGCTAACATATAGGAAGTATAAAAATATGCCTGCGAGAAATTTCTTCGGACGAAGAAAAATGATATAAGTTATGGATGAGAAAATGATTCCGCCTCAACTGATTAGCGGTGTAGAAAAGCTTCATATAACTAGAGATCAACTGTGAAAACAAGCGGACGATCTCAACATACCATACAGTAAACGCCTACGTGTTCCTGGGTTGACAAAACTAATAAAATTTCAAGCTAAAGAAACGAAAACTAGTAGTTATTCAAACAATCAGTTAAACCACGGTTTAAACCAAGGCTTAAAACAATATTTGAAAATTTGCCACAAGTTGAAAAAATCAGAGCAGAAGCCTCATCGCTAGGGTTGACATACAGTAAACGCCTAAGAGTTCCAGGGTTGACAAAACTCTTGAACGAGGCTAAAAACACAGCTTTCATGACTAGGTTTACCAGGGCCTACAAGCGAGGTGCCTTCAATAATATAGACAATGCTGATGAAGTTGGGCATAGACTTGCGGAAGAGAATGTTATGAGTCTCCGTGCCAACGCTATCGCGCAGAGAAAGACCGCACAGAAAGTGGTGTCGAAGTTGAACCGAAAGTTGGTGAACGCAATAGCCGACGAATGTGAAAAGATATTAGGCAGCCACGACGAAAGTAAGGAACAGGTGGAGAAAGGTAGGAGAAACATAGAGCTTTCTTTTCGTAAGGGCATAGACGGGACAATATCTCAAAGGATAGTTGATAAGTTGGCTCCGATGCTGACGAGCAATTTCTATCTGAGAAACTATAATATTTCACAAACACCTCGAAGGTAGCCAATGGATGAGTTCTTACGAGGAGGTATGTACATGGGTGAAGAGACAAGAAGAAACTCGTATGAACCTGGATAAGGTAGACAGACCAAACACGAAATGGACGTTTGTCCGGTGGGTAGACGTATTCGTAAAACTAATTTTAGGTGATATGAGGGAAGACTCAGGGTTAGCCTCAACAGTAGCATCCGGAGGACCTCTTCCGGAATGGTTGAGGAACAAGAAGGGTATGTACGCGTTAGATAAATACAACGACGATTTGTGTCTGTTCAGATGTCTAGCTATTCATTTGGAAGATGTTCGAGCGGACAGGTGTTGTGATAAGGCACGAAGCATGGCTAACGAGTATTTCGCGAAAAACAAGAAAACCGCTAGAGGACCGGTTCCTTTTGAGGACATGAAGAAAGTGGAGGAATGTTTCAGTGTAGGAATATAAGTGTACCAGCCCACGGAAGAAGGAGTGTGGTATTTGAGAAAGACACCAGCACACTACGAGGAGGTAGGAGAGAAGAAGATGACGATAGGATTGTTAAAAAACCACGAGTTCCTCGTGACAAACATAAAGAATCTAACACATATCTACTGCTGCTACGACTGCAGACAGAGATTCACAAACGCCAGCAACATGAAGAGGCACGCAGCAACATGCATGAGGGGAGAGACCGTATATTCGTGTGCAATGGTAAGATGATAGACAGACAGACCAATGTCCGCGTTTGAAAAAGCCTTCTACCCAAGATCGCACGCCAGCAAAATGTCGATAGACTGGATAAAATCTTTAGAAGTCAATCACATACACACCGCCAGGTGCGGACACGGAGGAGAAAGGTGGGTTGCATGGGCTCCGGTCGACGGATACTGCAAGGAGGCAAATACCGTGTACCAATTCCACGGTTGTCACTGGCGCGGATGTCCACTCCACACAAGGCGCATGGTTAAAAAGTATCAAAAAACTCTAGATAGGGACGCGGCAATAATCTCAGCCGGATACACATTCGTGGTTATTTGGGAGTGCGACTATAATTCACGAAATCATCCACAAGTAGAACAGACAGTCCCGGAGACAGTGTTGTACCCGCACCAAATAGTGTACGACTTTGAAGCTTACCTAGACGTCAACGGAGGGGAGGTAAAAACTCGAGACCTAGAGTACGAGGTGTTGAGGTTGGAAGTGCAATCGGGGATTGCTGTTCCGTCACTCTCGCAGGTGCTTGTCGCTCCAGTTCCAATTCGCGAATTGGGGGTGCGTCGTGTATCATCATTTTCTTAGCTTATAGTTCGTGGGCATATATGTCCAAATTGACAGTGCTTAGCCGTGGTCAACGCGGTTGTCAGCGGAGCTAAGTACATTCCAAACTTGTGATAAATTGAGCAGCAGGCTGTTCTAAGAGTGTGTCCTACAAAATGGTCAGTCTCTAGATCGCCAATCAACGCCGCGGTGTCAGATATAGGGAGAATTGCACTGACAGCGGTAGCTTACAAATGAATAGCCGCCGCCCCAAGAGTTTTCGTCATCTCTGCCCCCAATTTAGATTCGTATCGCGCATACATTTTATTAACCTCGACATGTGACATTTTATCCACCTGACAAACTGAGAGACGCCTACCGAAATACGGCTCCGATTGTCCCCCAGCAACCAGCGCAGCTAGCCGCTCGCGTCGCGTCGTGTTTTCATTTTCTTTCATCCAACAGTGTTGGGTAGATACCGTATCGGCAGTCGGGCCATCTTTCAGGAAAGATACTGTGTCGCCAGTCGTGCCATCTTTCAGGAAATATATCTTGTCAGCAGTCGGAGCGACTGTTTCTTCCATTAGCTGATCGAGAAGTTCGTCGCAGTTCATTATTCCAACAGTGTTGGGTATACTATTCTGACTAGTCTTATGAGTTTAACATCAAACTGTTTTTTTAAATTACGAGTAACTAGTAATAATTCAGTAATATTTAGTAGATATTTAGTAGATTATTTAGTAAATATTCAATAATTCAGTAATTCAGTAATAATTCAGTAATATTTAGTAAATATTTAGTAGATATTAGTAGATATTAGTAAATATTTAGTAGATATTAGTAGATATTAGTAGATTATTTAGTAAATATTCAGTAATTCAGTAATTCAGTAATTAATTGATAACTTCATAATTTGTGGGTTGATCAGTCTTTAGCAAAAGCTTGGCGTGCTTAGTTTCCGAAAGCATCTGTCGAACCTTCAGGCGCTCCTCGCGCGTTGGGATAACATCGTTCTCTCGAAGACAGTCATCGAATGAGTCTCGGTCCTTGCAGTGGAAGAGGGCGACCCATTTCGTTTGCTCCCACAGATCCTTGAGGACGGCGTTGTACTTCTGAGTGGAGATCCATACGCTTTGCCCCGCATGGCGGTCCGAAAATGCGAGCTCGGAGAGCATGTCCTTCTTTTTGGTCATCGCCGCCTTGGCCGAGCAGTCGTCAATCACGTATAGGGTGGGCTCGCCCTGGAATCTTTGGTAGAAGCCACGCAGCCAATCGTGAAGCCTGTCGCCGGTGTCAACGACGTATACATCAGGGTCGGCCCATATCCACGGGCGCCGCTAATAAGTCTCGTTGTGCCGCACAGTGGGACACAGGATCACAATGTGTCGAAAGACATCGCGATAGGACCCCTCGAGCAAGTCGAGGATGCAAACCGTTTTTCCACATCCTGTCTGCCCACATATTATGGCAGAGTGTGCATCACAAACTTTATTAGGTTTGCGGCGGCTTTCAGCTGCGCCGAAAACCTATTGTATTCGTTGATTTTTTTTTTTTTTTTTTTTTTTTTTTTATTCAGCCGTTCAGTCTACAGCCCAAACCGCTGGTCGGATCGACTTCAAATTTTGCATGCCGATTCGGATCAAGTGTGAGCAGAGACTCAGAGATTTTCAGAAATATCTTAATGCCACTTTCCACGAAACCGGAAGTGACGTCATATTTTCTATAACTTTCTATAACTTCCTTATTTTCCAACCGATTTCAATTGGAAAGCTGACAACATTCTCTATCTCGGCCTCGCTGACAGTTCTCGGCTATCTGGTCAAATAAGAGAGCTATAGGCATTTGAAGTTGAAAAATGTACATACTTTTCAACGATTTTGCCGAATTTTTGCCGAATTTCGGCTGATAACGGGTGGTCTTTACAAACGTTTTCCAATTTATACAATAATGTCAGCAACATAATTTCTTGCCAGTGTGATAGGGGAGTGTCAGGCGCATAAAAGATGATAATTTTCAGAGCTCTATCTTGGCTACTTCCGGTTCTATTGGATGTCAAAGATAAACGTCTTTTTTTCAAGTTTTCAAAATAGAGCAAACGGATGTGACGTCAGCTTCGTTATTTATCAATAGATTTCAAAATTTCTTGCTGCGGTCGATATTTGAGTCCTTTAGCTAAAACTTTCCCGCTTTGTGCCCGGCCTATGGTGAAAAACAAACGAAAACTTCACTGGCGGAATATTGCATATTTCCGTTTTATTAGGTGTATTTACAAATGGCGTAAACTGCCATTTAAGGGCGATAACTATCGAAAAATAATCATCCGCTGACTAACGGGCTCCCTCCATCTACACCAAACCGCTGGTCGGATCGACTTCAAATTTTGCATACCGATTCGGATCAAATGTGAACAGAGACTCAGAGATTTTCAGATATCTTTTAATGCTACTTTCCACGAAAACAGAAGTGACGTCATACTTCCTATAACTTCCTTATTTTCCAACCGATTTCAAGAATTCTTTTTGTATTGGAAAGCTGACAAAATTCTCTAACTCAGATTCGCTGACAGTTTTCGGCTATCTGCTCAAATAAAAGATCTATATGCATTTGAATTTGAAAAATGTACATACTTTTCAACGATTTTGCCGAATTTCGGCTGATAACGGGTGGTCTTTACAAACGTTTTTCCTTTAATTTATACAGTACTGTCAGCAACATAATTTCTTGCCAGGGTGATAGGGGAGTGTCAGCCGCATGAAAGATGATAATTTTCAGAGCTATATCTTGACTACTTACGGCTCAATTCGATGTCAAAGATGAACGTATTTTTTCAAGTTTTCAAAATAGAGCAAACGGATGTGACGTCAGCTTCGTTATTTATCATTCGATTTCAATTGTTTTTGCTGTAGTCGATATTTCAGTCCTTTAGCTAAACTTTGGCTGATGATCGAACCCGGTATCCCTCGCTCCGAGTCCATCGCTCTACCTCTAAGCTAACCGGCCCCACATCGGTGTGATGATGCGAACACAATAATGTTGGACTGTTCATTCTAAAACTTCAGAAATTCATTTTGCAACCGATAGTTTACACCTTGGGCTAAAGCTTAGTTACACATGAAATCAATGTTTGAGGCTCAAACCGTTGATGCAGCTCAAGCTGCTCTAGTTTTTATTTAAATCATTAGATTTAGTAGAGCACTGAGACGTATCGACCATCTTCGATGTTGAGTTTTGCGTCTGTGATTATATATAAGTACACGTTCAATGGCCCAGCTCCATCCGCCTCTTTTGTTATCCGAGCGCGAATCGACCCTCCTCGAACAGCTTCAGTATACCTTTCATCGAGCGGGCGGGTACGTTGACGTTAATATTCCACAATGTGTCGCTTTTGTCTTTCGTCATCTTGCGGTGGCGAAGAACTCGTTCGTAAAGTTTGGCAACGCGCCCGGCGTACTGGGATCTGATCAATCGCGTGAGTTAGGGCATCGTGACCATGTCGTACTGCAACGAAACATTGTCGATCGTATACGTCGATGCCATGTCGGTGGCTATGAGAACTCGGCCGTAGTCGTTGAACGTTAGTTCGTATTCGAGGCGGTCAGCCAAAGCGCTCTGATGGTATGGCATGTGACTCTCCAGCAACTCAAAGTCGAGCGGGACCTAGAAGCGGTTGCCGTAAGCGGCCGCGATCGCGTTGTCGCTCGCATCGTTATCTACCTTGTTACCAGCCCCTATTCTAAGTCTGGTTACGTTCTTATTTTTGCTGGTGTCAATACCCTGATAGACCGCGTTCTTGAGCCGTCTTCCACAGTTCCAGGTAACAATGGTAGATGTCGCTGTCGTCGATCGACATCACCTCATTACCAGAAATCTTTATCATGGTCTTCTTGACGATGGCGCGACCCAGGTTCTGAACGACGGTGCGGTCCACATCTGTCGACGTCAGCGAAATAGTGAAAGCGAGGGAACAGTCACCGGCACAATGACGTCGCTAGCTCCGAGGTTGGGGAAGTGGGCCAAGAGCTGCTGGTTCTGGTCGATCGTCGATGGGTTGTTCGTAATAACGACGCTCTGTCTCACGCCTTTCACCCCAAGGGGCTCCCGCAGTCTGCGGTATGGATTGAATTTGCGGCCGTATTGACTCGAAGACATATTTACAATGAAACTAAATACTCTATTAAACCCGTATGGTTTTTTTATTTAATACATCGTTAAAAATGGCTGATTACGATATTGGTATGGACGAAGTCAGCCGAGACGATTACCTCGATGATGATGACATCGATGATAATGACATCGATAATGATAACGAAACTACATTCATAGAGACTCCAGCCGGCGAGAAATAGCTGGCGCTACCAACACCATTAGTCTAAGTTAGGAATTAGTCAAGTCAACTACAACAGTTTGGCAGAAAAAGGTACGGTCCCATCTGTCGGCCGCAACTACTGCAAGTTCGAATTGGATCGGTATGGTAGGCTGCAACTAAAATCATCAAATATCTCGATCGTCAACATGAGGACCGGAAAACCCCTATCGCTGAGCACCATTGCCGGAAACAAGGGCGGTGGCCTAATGGTAAGGGACGAACTAGGATTCCCAGATTTGAAGAGGTGTAAACAATTATGCCGGCCCGCGCTGTAGAGGCCCTACATTCCATCCGACCGAAATCGCTTGGACGGAAGACCCGGTAGGGGGAGGGACCGTCGCGATAGAAACTGTCGAGCTCGGCGAGCTCCCTCGTCTAGCCACCGACGCTATTCGCACAATGGATATCAGCGAAAGCGAGAAAGCTGGAATACTCAACCTCGACCAAGGGTCGAACGATGACCCACCGTTACCTCTTCGCGAACTCCGGGAACTCGATAAGGCTCTGCAAATGGTCCGGGTGAACTGGTCCTTAACCTCTCCAAACTCACGGCGCTGGATGAACATATCGCGCTAGAAGAAAGAAAACTTGAGGAAGCCCGTGGCGATATAGAATCTACCGAGCAGATCACCGAACGCCAGCGGTCGTTGCAGGACGAAAGAGCAGCTCGCTTGGAGGCTGTATCGGCTAACCGTGAGACGCTTCGTACCCAAATAAGTCGGTCCGCGAAACAATCTCGAGGGTTCTGCACGAGGACACGACACTCGGTGAGCGTATTCGCACTCTGTTCAGAGAGCAGGGCGTCACAATAGTAAGCATCCTCACAGCTGTCGGCATAACTATATCAACCATAGTTCTAGCTATCGAGATGCTCATAGGCGGTGCGGCGGCTGCACCCGCGCCAGCACCCGCGCCATCCGGCGGAGCTAAGGAGTGAGCAAAAAAGCATCTAAAAGCCCTCGCCAGTTTCCTGGCTAAATTAGCCAAAAAGGAGGCTGCCACGCTGCCTGGGCTGATCGGGAGTGTCGTCTCCTACTTGTTATCTATATTAGCAAAAACGGCCAGATGGCTCGCCGAGAATGCTTGGGCTTTAATCGTGGCGATCGCCGGTCTCCTACTATTCTCCGCCCGAGAGTTCCTAAAACCAAAGCGCGAATAGTCCGATCGCCATGAGGGCGACGACGAGCCCTAATTTCTCCTCCTCGTGGGTTGTGACACTAGTTCCCGCTCCTGTTCCAATTCGTGAATTGGGGGAACTTCCTGGTGCCTCCTGTTCCAATTCGTGAATTGGGGGTGCGGAGGTGGAACTTGATGATACAATAGTTCCCGCTCCTGTTCGAATTCGTGAATTGGGGGAACTGGTGGAACTTGATGGTGTGCTTTGTACTGGGGTGGGTGTTTGCGGTTTTATGTAATAGGTTCCACTTACAACTCCGCTCCAGATCATCTTGGGGGGGGGAGCTTGATGATACCCGTGTTCACTTTTCTGGTGAGGCCGATTTTTTTATTGACGGTGGCGATTACGATCTGATTATTGTAATCGTCAACCGGGTCGTTTCGTAGTATCATATTGCTCGTCGCCATATAAAGACCTATTCCAAATACATAGTATAATGGGGTGCAGGCATTCTGCAAAACGTCTTGATACCGCTTGATAGCCGCCGGGAGGTCCACCGGAGATGAGATGGCGTCCTCGATATTTGCCAAGAACTGTTTTTGCGCGTCAAACGCCGTCCCGGTTCCTATTATAGAACTGCGCGCTTACGCCTGTGCGCCGAGGATGGCCCAGACGTATGTGCGAATGGAGTCGTTGAGGCGGATAACCCCAGCCCCAGTGAACCCCTTCCTCCTATCCAAAATGAAAGTCCACCAGCCGATATCGGCATGTTCGCTTTGTTCTATGAAATACGGTTCTAGTATCCATGACGTATTTACACCCGGCAAAATTACAGTGAAGGGGTCGCTTATTTAGTGTATATGTCATGTTGGTAGGATTAAAAACCCCAAGACTTGTGTCCGTTACGATGTTACCATTTACAAATATATCACCTAACCCACCATTTTTAGTAACTATTTTCTGTTTCCAGTCGGTATTTTTAGAAATCTGAAATTCGTCACATATTCTTTCGTAGGCTTTGTGGTCGTGCGCGTTGTATAGAGGGTTCCACTTATCCTCTTGGGGTGATTTCGCTTGCATCTCTAGTAGGATTCTCCGGATCGTGTATAGATGTGAAAAGTATAAGCACTTTCGCTGAAATCGCTCTTATTATGGCCCATATGGTTTATGTAAGAGACCCCACACCCGGTTGTGGCGCACACACGGCAGAATTTAACTGGTTCTGCCAAAACTGCATAGGGGAGGTTTTCCACGCTTCTCTTGTTTCTTGGGTAGTAATTTTGGGCATCCTATAATTATCAAATATGTTTGGAAAAGTTGTATCAAATCCGGTGTCTTCGTTTACTCTTATTGTTGCGTTTATTAGCTTTCTAATTAAGTAGTGGATTCCTACCGTTAAGTAGTACACACCTCCCCCCGCGTACTTTGACTTTGAATTAAAGCTAAAAGCCTTGGTATCCAACGACATTTTAATCGGTGTTTATTATGTTTGCTACTATCACTAATGTTCAAAAAGAGAGTTGTGAACTTCAGAAGTCAATCGACAACTGCTGTGGAAAACGCCGGGTAGGCCTCAGATCAATCACCTTCACGGTTGGGTGGCGAAACTTGGGGGAGCACAAAGGGTTTTACTATGTGAAGGATGGACAACAAGTAAGTGTAAAGCTGCCTCCCGGACTGTGGGGAGCAAGACAGCTCATAGACTTTGTTTCCACAGAGCTTGGCGACGAAGCCAACCTCACAGTATCGAAGGCTACCGGACTTGCAACATTAACTGCCCGCGAAGGCGCTGTGATAAGTATATTAGGCCCATTAGGCATTCGCCTCGGTTTCAGCCACCCACTTAAAAAGATTGTTTCCCCTTGGGGCCAAAAATTTGTTGGAGAGGTGCCTGTGGATCTAGCATTTACCAAAACCCTCAAAATACATTTGAACCAGTTGAACACGTCGTACAACTTGTTGGATGGAGCCCCCAGCACACTACTTAAAACAGTGCACGCCAGCGATTGTTATTTTGGGGAGACCGTGACCTTAGACTTCCCATCCCCCGAGATGAAAGTTTTGAAATCTGGACACATCCACGAATTTACGGTCTCTATCTTCGACGACCGAGCGAGAGAGTTGAAGAACTATCATCCGATATCGGTTGTTCTCGAAATTTCGAAGAATTAGACATAAGCTACCCAAATTTATAAAAACCAACATTATGAGTATATACGGGCCAGATAGTTCTTCCAATTCCAATCGCGATTGGTTGTCCACACCGAAATGCAAATATGATTCAGGTGGTGGATTCACCCCCACAGAGAATGATTTGTTAACTACCGGGAAAACCGTAGCACTGGTTGATGACAATGTGACTTCAGCTACAAAGTACATTCGTAGAAGTATAACACAACTGAGAACGGGGATTGAGGAAGTCCGGACGGGTATTGAGAAAGTCCGATCAGATACACAGACGGACCTTACGGAAGCCTATGGTAAGTTGCGCTCTGAGGACCAGACAGCACTTACTGAACTAGGCGGAAAAATAACCGAATTTCGGGAAGAGGCCCATACAGAGTTTATGGAAGTTTCCGATAAGCTAAACCGAGTTCGTAGAGACGCTCACAAAGCCCTTGAGGAGACCTCTGAAAAGGTTTGTGTTGAGGCCCATACCGCTATTGAGAAGCTTGCCGCATTGTTGGATACATCTGTAGAGCAGTTTAAGTTATTACACCGCAGAAAACCCATCATCACAGTTTGGGCAGAGGAGATGGCGGCATTGAAAAAGGAAGCCTATGAATATTCATTCGGCGCCAACGCGAACAATAGACATGGGGGATACGTCATGACAGCTCCAGGTACGCTTCTCCGAATGACGGTCTGCTCGGTTAAATTTACGGATAATTCTGTGCCCGCGGTCACCGTAAATCTCGTACTGGATGGGGAAGAATGGGCGGTTGGAATCATTAAACTCGCTGGACAGAGGTCAGCGCTGGTTTTGTTCACCGGTGATAATCCAATTAGACTTTCCAAAGGTAGTGTTATTAACTTTGTTACGGAAATCGCTGACCCAGCGAGTTCTTCCACTGTTGTGACATTGTTAATTGAACTCGATATATGAATTAATCACCGCTACGGAGCACGCTTCAAATTTTCAACAATGTTGATATTGGTTTTGGCGAAAGAAGTTCAGATTTTAGGTTGGAAAATATCATAGAGATGCAGGAAATTATAAAACGAGAGGGGGGGAAACGAGGAACATGAATGCTAAAACGTATAGACGCGCGGCAAACATAGTGGAGGGGGCGAGCGCCGTGCTGGCAGCAATTTCTATAATGGATGGGGACGGAACAGCCGCATTATTGTCTACAGTCGTGGCAATTCCCATTGCAGGGGGTTTGAGTGGGGTAGCCGCTGGGGCGGGGTTGTTATGTATGGCGTTCAGAGTAGTGGGAAGAAAATTGGTTCTCGCAAGGTCTAAGAAAAATAACATCGATTTTATCATGTCCAAAGCGTTGGCCGATAACAATATATCGGACGCTGAATTTGAGTTGGTGGTGGAGGAGATGTCTTGATATGAGGATTTAAAAAATACTATTAGAACTAAGGCGCGCGCCACCCTTCCCGAGATTGAGAATACTGATTGGGATAAATTTAGGTTAAAACTGGGAGATAAATTGTGGGGGGGAAGTTACAACACCACCCCGCTCGGGAGCAGCACCAATACCATATATATGTTAGCAAATATACTTTTTTTAAATTATTAGTTTTAATTATTTAATTAATTAATTAATTAATTAATTATTATGTTTTCTATATAATAATAGGGGATGTTCAGTTTTAAATTATTAATTAATATTTTCATACTTCCTATATGTTAGCAAATATACTTTTTTTCTTATTAATTAATTAATTGGCTCTGACCAAATGGGCTGTATGGTATAAGAGATACAACTCTGACAAGGACGACCCGTTTTAGAAGTGCACAGTTGTCTAACTTGACTCTGACCAAATGAATGTATGGTATAAGAGAGACAACTCTGACAAGGACGACCCTCTTTAGAAAGTACACAGTTGTCTAACTTGGCTCTGTATTCTATAGGTTTTAAGTACTCCTTCTTCCCATACACTGTAGCCATCTGGAATTCCCTACCTATGGGTATTCCAACCCTACCCACATTAAACCAGTTCAATCAGGCTGTCAGCCGGATTGAACACACCACATTTGCCTAAATCCCAGCCCTGTTTTTACTTTTAACTAGAATAACACTCCCCTGTATATACTGCCTCTGGCTTTTACTGCAACTTTTACTCCTACTAACACTCTTGTCAGTTTGACGCGCATACATGCATCTATAAGTCCCCAACAGGGGTTCTAGATTAACGGAAGATAGATAGATAGAGATATAGGTGGTCCACACTTTTTGTTTATTCAGTTCATACACAAATTCGAGGGGTGTGGGACTGTAGATGGAGCGTAGGGGCACTATGTGGGTTGGTGGTATCATTTTAACTCCTATATACTACTATCTGAAATACGAGAGTAGAAGTGGTGCATTATGAGACATTATCCTCTAGGGCCGAATGATCTTAGGGCCGAGGAGTCAACAAAGTCCAAACAGCAGGTGCTCGTTTTCGCTAAAATAGTTCGTAAATATCAGACCATATTCCTACGCAATTGTGTTGCGTATAATACAATAGTTAATGCATACAAGTACAATATAAAGATATATATCAATTTATGATATTGAATTATATTTGAATATGCGTTAACTGTTTCAGAACATTAACATTCATGGCGAATATCGTTTTACATTATGGTACTATTTTATATGCGTAATGCGGTCCGCGGCCAAAACAATAATAACAAATGAGCTCAATTTTCAGCTGACTTGAGATTGCAAAATTTGTTGTTGATGAATTGTCGCTTCTTTGTTTACAGTTTAGACGCCACAGATCACACAGTTTATGGTAAGCGTGCTTTCAATTGACCTGCATGTCGAATACGTTTAATGCATACATTATTGCAGCTTTATGACGAGTTGCAGTCGCAGATCAGATGTCATGAGGTTTCATTTTCAACACTCGGATCGAGACAAAATCAGGAACTCCAATTTGGCTTTGCAGCTAACTTAACAGATTTTCAAGTCATTGTGATATATTTTTCTACAGGCAGAAAATGTGTTTGTCATAAACACTGCACTCGACACTTCGGCACCAGTTGGTGATATTTCTTTGATACTGTTACCCCTGTCTGGCCTTTGTTACTCTCTAAGCCTCTTTAAAATATCTATACTGAGCAAAAAAAGAAACGGATGACAGAGGTTTCGCTACACAGAACTTTCGTGGCTAGGTTTCGCGACTACAGGTAGAGCTTTCGCTATCCGAGTTAATTAGGACTGCGTTATAACTGGATCATAATAATATGCATACTTCTTGGGACCCAGCTTATAAATAACACTGTGATTTATTTCAATGAACAAATTGATATTGTTGGTAATTAAACTGAATTGTCATGCATTCTAGGTTTCGAATTTGAAAGTTGTGTTAGTTTATTCAACCATCCAATATATGTATTAATTTACGATGCCAGGTCGCATTTGAATCAACTGTATTACATGTACGTCTGTGTTTATATATGCTAGTCAAATAAATAAGACGCTAACTGCTTGGTACGATGTTACTCCTCTAAGCTGGGAGTGACCTAGTAAGCGGATTGAAACCATGGAATACCTTGCTCTAGGTTATATGCAAGATCATAATCATATGCAGACATTTAATTTATTTCCGGATATTTTGCTACATGTAGGACCTGGTTTGGTTGATCTGGATTTCTTTATGGGGTATTTCTGACACAATAATATGTGGCTGTGACCATAGAAATGGGACTTATGGGCTATGCGACCAGTGTAAAAATGTCGTTACTGGGATTGCCTGATGGCGCAAACAAGTCTGTATCGTCTGCACAGAAACGTGGTACCAAACGTGACAGTCTTAGACAAAAACTTCCGATGTTAATGCGTCAAGCGGATGGCACGATCATCATGTAGCGTCATTGCACGGGTCGCTCCGTCCTGGGACAATCAATCACATCCCCTGTCTGATGGATCAAGGCAAAAATGTTGCCCGGGCTGTCTGATTTTGCTGCGCTTCAGATAAATACCCGATTACTCCTGTACATGTCCGAGTGTTCCACCTGTAAAGCGGCCCCGTGCAGGCACCCGGGCGGGATCAACTGATCCTGAGAATAGTGCTGCAGTAGCCATTGCTTGTCGTAAAAGGCGACTAAACTGGCTTAACGATTGGGTTCATACTTTCCGGAACCCACTATACCGGATTTGGCCCTCATGTACATTTTTGGCTTTCTTGTATGTGAGAGTTGAGTCGGGCTATGCCCCATATATAAAAGTAAGATTAGCGCTAATCCTATTACTTTTAGGGGATGGGATAAATGATGCTGGTGTGGCGAGGGCCTGGCACCAGATCAGGTTGTTCTAATTTCAGGACTGAATATATATTTTGATTGTAAATATTGAGTTCTGAAGTTGGGATTTACCCCCCTTGGACAGGTGGATATGGGACTCGACCCCGTTGACCCGTCTGCGTGTAGACTCCCTGAGGCTTGTACCTCTATGTCAGAAAAGCGGACGTTAAACCCTATTCACTCACTCACTCCACCTGTAAAGTATTGGCATAAGACCACAAATAGTAGAACATTCTATTTCACATGCTACTGAGATTTATTTACTGATGGTGTAGACAGGGCTCCAGATAAGGAATTAGTAATTGAGTATTGTCACTCCATCATTTCTGAAGCAATTGGGTATTTCAATATTTTAATTTGGTAAAATAAAGTCACACTACTGTTTGCACATCAACAGACAGCATTTATTGAATTGTTTGCTTCAAAATGAAAACATGTCTTGGTATTTCATTAGAATTGTCTCCTTGGAGACAATTCTAATGAAATACCAAGATCTAAATATTTTCTTTATATGCATGCTTAGATGTATATGTTGTGACCACTCATTTGAACCGTCTCACCGAGACGGTTCAAATGAGTGGTCACAACATATACTTTCATTTAGAAATAAGGAAAATAACAATGAAATATTTCACCTGGCATTCCAAATGTAATAGGTTAATGCAGAGCTCCAGATACATGTAAGCTGCGTATTTGCTTAAATACCCAATTAAAATTGCCAAAAACCCAATTGAAATCAGAAGTAGCGACGCTGAGTATCAAAAAGCAATAAATATTTTGTGGTACCTTTATCATGCTGCAGAAAACAATAAATTGACCACAAATATAGCATGTTTTTCTTATTTTCCATGAAAACACATCTTGGTATTTCATTAGAATTTAATGAAATGCCAAGACATGTTTTCATTTCGAAGCAAACTATTCAATAATTGCTGTCTGTTGATGTGTAAACAGTAGTCGCTGTAGTGTGATTTTATTTTACCCAATTAAAATGTTGAAATACCCAATTGCTTCAGAAATGATGGAGTGACAATACTCAATTACTACTTCCTTATCTGGAGCCCTGTACATGTATGTTGCAGGGTTGGCAATTTCCCGGGAAATAAGAGTATTTCCCAGGACGGCGGGAAATACTGGGAAATACCGGGAAATATGAATCTTGATAGTCATTTTCATTCCAAAATGTCAAGATGAGTCTCTATATTCCCCTATATCTACTATGGTTTATATCTGTGTAGACTGATAAGCATACAGGTAAAATATTCTGCAATAAAAAAAGAAATAATAAGTTTATTTAGAGAGAAAAAACATTATTATTTTCTAGACAATTTTCTTCCCTATTTACAAGTCTATGTAGTATTTGCCAACTGTCTATTTTATTGTATATGAGAACACCCCTCATTACTATAGTAACCTGCCACTAATAAAAGCTGCTTTTAGAATTTTGAGAAATAAAATCCCTGTTGATAACAGGGATAATCCATGTACAGTGTAAGTGTAATTGTTTTACAACTTGACATGACCATATACAGACCACCTGGGTTCTTATTATACAGTATGACACAAAAGGTGTGAGAGAAGGCTGACAATTAACAGCCTGTTGTCATAGTCTGATATGGTTTATTAAAGTATATTAAAGTCTCATCAATGTACATGCAAATAAGTAGACATTAGTAGGCTTTTGGCTAATTTTAGCGATTTTAGGTACTGTATCTCATACGTACCATAGTCTTCACGTTAAATAAATGTCATAATAATAATGCAAATAAGTAATACAAATGCAAAGCATAAAACAACAGTACATTGTCAGTCATATAAGACTTGTAAGAGACTATGTGTATGCACATCATGCATGCTAAGATCATTTATTCTCATTTCTTGATACTGAATATTAGTGTGGGAGAAAGTTGACAATTAACAGCCTGTTGTCTAAACATAGTCTGATCATGATGACGTTATCCTTGTGAATTGTATCTAGCAGACATCAGATGCTTCCTAAAAAATGAAGAAGTAATTTTTAAAAAAATAATACAACCAAAATATAATAGTCATGGTTGCCAAATATTCCACCTGATGAGTACCCCTAGTTGGGAATGAAACAGATCTATACATTGTAATTAACCCCTATATCTAATTAGTAAGTTGTTGATTGTTTAATTAACTATTACTGAGCTTAAAACTTAATTTAAATAACTTTAATTATCAAATAATAACATCAAAATTCATATTTCCCGGTATTTCCCACTTTGGGGAGTATTTCCCGGGACGGCCAACCCTGGTATGTTGATATCAATTGGGTGAACACACAAATCCTGTGACAAAATTGCCGCCTTCAATTTAGCCAATTTTCCATTTTTCTAATCTTTTTCAAACAAATTTAAAACAACATAATCCCATACTTGTACATTGGTGAGCATTTTATGTCTAACACATTACGTTTTTGTATGCATGTATGGTAATTTGAATATCAGATTTGATTCGGCTCATATTTAAGGGTGTGAATTGGCTCAAACACCTTCCATACCCGGTTTGAATATCAGCATTTTGTATTTGCTTTCATGTAAAGCCCGACCAGCCTCGTTATCTGTAGCCAATTTCACCAACATTGCAAAGTATACTTTTCTAGCAAAGTATACTTTGAGGGAGTAATCATTTATTTTTCGCAAAACAGATGATAAAAAAAAAAATTCACTTAGAGTAAAATTTCAACTTTATGACAGGATTTTCACTACTCAATTTGAAAATCAATGCGTATTTTCACATTGCTGTGATTATTTTGTACTCCCACTTTTAATAATCTAGTCGTATTCTGCTAAAATAGGTGTGTAAAATAGGCCAATACCTTATCTGTAGCTCTATACGTGTATCAATTTCATTGCCACTCGGTGAAATAGTATTTGAGACATAATTCGTAATTCTGTTGGTCCAATAATTATATGATTTAAATTAATGCGCACATGACTGGCCACACAGTATATCAGGAAGGCATGTCATTTTTTAGCCATATTTCAAATGTCCAGCCCGGCCTTAAATGACCTTAGCTGTTGCAGGGATCCAGATAAGGAATTAGTAATTGAGTATTGTCACTCTATTATTTCTGAAGCAATTGTGTATTTCAAAATTTTAATTGGGTAAAATAAAATCACACTACTGTTTACACATCAACAGACAGCAATTATTGAATGGTTTGCTTCGAAATAAAAACATGTCTTGGCATTTCATTAGAATTGTCTCCTTGGAGTCAATTCTAATGAAATACCGAGATGTGTTTTGATGGAAAATAAGAAAAATATGCTAGTTGTAGTCTGTTTATTGTTTTCTGCAGCATGATAAAGGTACCACAATTTTTTTATTGCTGTTTTTATACCCCCACAAACAAAGTTTGTTGGGGGTATATAGGAGTCAGCTTGTCGGTCGGTCTGTTGGAAATTCCCTTCCGCTCTATATCTTCTACACCGATGCATGGATTATCAAATGGCTTGGCACAAATGTTTCTCATGATGAGAAGGTGTGTCGCAATCAATAACCACGCATCTACGTCCAAGGTCACAGTTGAAGGTCAAAGGTCGAACCTATTGAAATTCCCTTCTGCTCTATATCTTCTACACCGATGCATGGATTATCAAATGGCTTGGCACAAATGTTTCTCATGATGAGAAGGTGTGTCGCGATCAATAACCACGCACCTACGTCCAAGGTCACAGTTGAAGGTAAAATGTCAAACCTATTGAAATTCCCTTCCGCTCTATATCTTCTACACCGATGCATGGATTATCAAATGCCTTGGCACAAATGTTTCTCATGATGAGAAGGTGTGTCGCGATCAATAACCACGCACCTACGTCCAAGGTCACAGTTGAAGGTCAAACCTATTGAAATTCCCTTCCGCTCTATATCTTCACAACCGATGCATCGATTATCAAATGGCTTGGCACAAATGTTTCTCATGATGAGAAGGTGTGTCGCGATCAATAACCACGCACCTACGTCCAAGGTCACAGTTGAAGGTCAAATGTCAAACCTGAAATTCCCTTAAATTGATATCTTCTACACCGGATGCATGGATTATCAAATGCCTTGGCACAAATGTTTCTCAGGATGAGAAGGTGTGTCGCGATCAATAGCCACGCACCTACGTCCAAGGTCACAGTTGAAGGTCAAACCTATTGAAATTCCCTTCCGCTCTATATCTTCTACACCGATGCATGGATTATCACACTATGCCCAGGGTCAAGGTCACAGACTTAATGCGTTTGAAACCTTAACACTCGGCTAAATGGCTTATAATCAAAAATGCCTTGTTTTCTTTGGCTGCCAGTGGGGTTATTCGTGTGCCGACAGGCCACATTTCTAGTTTATTTTATTTGGGTTTTTGGCAATTTTAATTAGGTATTTAAGCAAATATCCAGCTTATCTGGAGCTCTGGCTGTTGATAAGCTGTTAAACACCATTACATCAAATTTCCATATAATGACAAAGGTGTTGTTACTATCCTGTTTACGGTTTTAAATATATGTGTAAAATATAACTTAATGACAATTAAGGCATGTCTATAGACCACATCCAGACAAACTGGGTGGTAATTAATAACATAACTTTGGTGCAGGGATTAAACTACCATGCCGCTCCTTCCCCAAGCATAGGGGCCTTTTATATGTAAAATAAATTCCCTATTGAAAAGTAAAACAAAATGTCATCACAAATATAATGGTCATAAACTTGATAACCTACTCAAGAAAATGCAGTAGAAAGAATCTCAATGCAGTTACAGCTCACTTAGAAGAGTTTGAAGTGCATGAGAGCAACCTAGTATTTTGCTTGCCCAATTTGCAAGGATGAAAAGTCGCGGGAATACTGGACGAAGGCCGGAAGGCCTCGTCCAGTATTCCCGCGACTTTTCCAAGTTGTCACATTTCCCAATTTACCCGATTCACATGCTATGTTTTCCCAGCATCTATATAAAGGGCTCCTTCCCAAAATGTGTGGTTTGATCCCTGTGGTGAAAAATAAACTTTGCCTATAAGGGGTAATAATAATGCCCGTCAATATATTTGATACCTTTTTTATTGCATCAACCAACTTTTTATTAGTTGTGACATGCCGTCAGAGCCCTGATAAAACAGGATCTATGAACATATTGAGAAGTTTACAGTGTATAAGTATATTTGGACAGGTTAACCCTTTCAACGCCACATGCCTGTATAGTGGTATTGGCAAAATGTGTTAGATCCAGATGAGCCGGCTCGTGACTATGGAAGGTAATATCCGCCATAATTCTATGTGTCTTGATGCTTGCGTGCTGATGAACCTATATTCATTATATATTTTCATTCGTCATTTGTATTTATTACATTTGAAATCTGCTTGTTGTAATTGTATTTGTCTTTCTTACATGTCCATTCTGCTGAGTGCTTTCTTCATTCGTCTTATTTACATTACAATTATTGATACGTCCTTATTTGTGTCCCTGTTTTATTGCACTAAGCATTTGCAAAAGAAAGTAAGAACAAAGCACTTAGCACTTTGAATAAGGCTGAAAGCAGTAAGGACAAAGCCACAGTCCGAAAGCGGAAAGCCGCAAGCAGAAAGCATCAAGT
Source organism: Conchocele bisecta (assembly GCA_029237695.1). Taxonomy (NCBI): domain Eukaryota; kingdom Metazoa; phylum Mollusca; class Bivalvia; order Lucinida; family Thyasiridae; genus Conchocele; species Conchocele bisecta. The sequence continues at coordinate 70,818,166 of CM055277.1, forward strand.
CACAAGCCGAATGACGCAAGCAATATTGGTGATATAGTGCCTCATTATGACGCCAGATGGCACTGCTGTCAATGTTATGAATCCTTCGACGGATAAATAATAGTACGAGATGTGATTCGCTGTTTGAGGCACACCTCCAATGCCGGTGTTGATGTAAGATTTCACCCACAAATTATCAGCGTATAGGTTAGAAGACACCAAATAGTTTTACTATGTACTGTAACCGAATCCCATCCAAAAAGGCCAGTGTCTCGTACTTTCACTATTCGTATGGATGTTGTGGGACCTACTTGTACATGACATGCAGCCGGTCTGTACTGGTTCTGCATGAATTAAACAATAGGTTTACTTACTCCTAAGAAAGAAAAATCCAACCTCGTCATGTCCCCCAATATTGTTTACATTTTTTTTGGGCCACGAAAACTCTGTTTACATCACATGACCAACATGTTCCTCAAATGAACCTGGGTAGTAATGGATCAAGATTTGGAAGCAAACTGTGTCAGTGACCTCAAAACACCCGCGCGATTTTGTTCATACCGGACTACTTTTATCCTCTTCACGATTTCGCATCATTTGTTATTCTCTAACCTATATTGACTAAATTGCGTATGTATGTATGCCTTACTAATGTGTCTTATACATGCATTATCCGATAGCGCTAGGGGGTCCGGGGGCATGCCCCCCGTAAATTTTTTAAGTGGTGTGAAACGTAATTTCCTGCATTCTCAGCAAAGTTCCCAGTACTCGTGATTACACAAATATATTAGAATAAAAAATCCAAAATTTACAGAATTTACCCCCCCCCCCCCACCCCCCCCCCCACCCCCCCCCCCCCCCCTGCTTCCGCTGCTCCTGCATGAAAGTAAGTTGTAATGCATCAAGCCACATAGAATTGTAATAAGACGGATAGAACTTTGAATGTCATCAGCAAGCAAGCATCAAGCCTAATATAATTATGGCAAAACAGCAATACGGGCGGGCACAGCTTGTCCACGCAATAACTAGACTACCTCTTGACGGATTGTAACCAAATTTGGTATACATGTTTAACACGGCAAGATGTAGAAGCCTATTGATTTTGAAACAATTTCAATTACTTATCTCCCCTTGGCGGCCATTTTTATTTTTTGCACTCTGTATCCTTGTCTACGCAATAACTCCAGTTCTACTTCACCAATCGTAACCAAATTTGGTATACATGTTTATCACGGCAAGATGAAGAAGCTTATTTATTTTAAAAAATGTCCAATTACTTATCTCCACTCAGTAACTCGAGTTCTACTTTATCGCTTGTACCAAATTCAGTATACATGTTTATCATGACAAGACGAAGAAGTCTATTGATTTTGAAAAATTTCTGATGACTACTGCTGGCAGCCATTTTTAATTTTCGCACTCTGTATCCTTGTCCACGCAATAACTCAAGTTCTACTTAACCGATCGTAAACAAATTTGGTATACATGTTTATCACGGCAAGACAAATATTTTATATGTATATGTAACCTCCCTACAATGGCCACCTCTCTACTGCAGCCAATGTTGTGTCTTCCCATATATGGCTGTTGTAGAGAGGTTGCATTGTACTTTCGAACAGAAATCGAGAAATGGCAAACATTGTGTCTTACTTATAATGAGTTTAAATTCGTACTGAATTCCCACGTTTTATCCGAATAAATGTCGCACATGTATATGGATGATAATCTGTTGATGTCAGTAAACTTTGCCAGAGGCTCATTCTTTGTCATATAATTTTGTGCACTATGTACATGTATGTCACCGTGCATTTGTCACGTTAGCCATTTTTGTCGCGCCTGCTTTAGCAGAGGCGCGACTATAGTCGGCACTTTTTCCGTCGTCGTCCAGTTTTTTTGTAAGGCAAATACGTTAAAGTTATTGTTTTTTCACAATATCTCTTTAACCCCTTGCCAGACTTTGATAATATTGCATATCAATGTTTGTCATGGGATGATGCATCATTAAGCACACCCCCACATCCAAATTCTCAAGGTCAAGGTCATTTATTTACTTGTAATGTTCACCGGTTTTGTAACAGAAATGCGTTAAAGTTACACCCCCACATCCAAATTCTGAAGGTCAAGGTCATTTATTTACTTGTAATGTTCACCGGTTTTGTAACAGAAATGCGTTAAAGTTATTGTTTTTTCACAATATCTTGCCAGACTTTGATAATATTTCACATCTTTGTTTGTCTAGGGATGATGCTTCATTACGCACACCCCCACATCCAAATTCTCAAGGTCAAGGTCATTTATTTACTTGTAATGTTCACCGGTTTTGTAACAGAAATGTGTTGAAGTTATTGTTTTTTCACAATATCTCTTTAACCCCTTGCCAGACTTTGATAATATTTCACATCAATGTTTGTCTAGGGATGATGCTTCATTACGCACACCCCCACATCCAAATTCTGAAGGTCAAGGTCATTTATTTACTTGTAATGTTCACCGGTTTTGTAACAAAAATGCGTTTTTCACAATATCTCTTTAACCCCTTGCCAGACTTTGATAATATTTCACATCAATGTTTGTCTAGGGATGATGCTTCATTACGCACGCCCCCACATCCAAATTCTCAAGGTCAAGGTCATTTATTTATTTGTAATGTTCACCGGTTTTGTAACAGAAATACGTTAATAGTTATTGTTTTTTCACAATATCTCTTTAACCCCTTGCCAGACTTTGATAATATTTCACATCAATGTTTGTCTATGGATGATGCTTCATTACACACACCCCGACATCCAAATTCACAAGGTCAATGTCATTTATTTACTTGTAATGTTCACAGTCAAATGCCTCGGCAGGCGCGACACCGCTTCCGTGGCGGAATTCTTGTTATTATTATATGTGCATGCGTACATACGTTAGTAACACGTTTTGTTTTTCAATAAATTATTAACCGCTTCAACAATTTTGATAATATTTGGCCACAATGTGTGTCTAGGGATGGTGCTTTGTTTTGCATTTGCCTTGTTTGTAAGGCAAAAATGTTAGAGTCCCTTAGACCGCTACTCACAACAATTGTCGTCTGCTGTTGGTTTTATATCTTGCCTTATTTCTCAAGAAAAACATGGTTTGACAGCACTTCAGAATCATTTCCAGTGGAAATGATTCTGAAGTGCTGTCAAAGCATGTTGTAAATTATTCTAAAGTGCTGTCAAAGCATGTTGATGGTAAAAATGGAAAATAGAAAATAAACAGCAGACGACAAAAAAAAAATAGCGGTCTAAGGGTTAAGAAGTTTGCCAGAGTTTAACATTTCTATCATTGCTTCTTTATCCCTCGATTGATTACTTTATTATTTCAATACATCACATTTGTGGACAAATGCCACACATCCACACTGTCCTTAATATGACATTGACCTTTTGACCTTCATAAATGTGCTTGTGAATACTTGGACTAGTCTGAAAATCATTTTGTGATGATTTGATTGGTCCATAAATTAACAGATCACAGTCCAATCCAGTTATTTAGGGTTGAAAGGGTTAACTGATTTCTTGTGCTGGGACGACCTTTACACTTGCACGAATGTAATGTATTAATAACATATTTTCTTCACTGCCTTTCTAATGAATTAATACTACATATAAATGTATTTGTCTAAAAATACCCCAAGTATAGGGTGACCAATTAGAACTTCGCGCAAGTGTATAGTCAGTTACTATTATTATCTATCATTGTCAAATATTGCTTTATACTTATCGTGTTTATAGGTGAGTCGTATGTAGGAACAATTTATATCAAATATCTCTTTCATGTACATCAACAGCGTTATCAATAGCCTCGTACTGTGCGTCAAAATGAATGAATGATAAATACTAACTTTTAACCCTTTCAACACCACATGCCTGTTTCGTGGTATTGGCAAAAAGTGTAGATCCAGATGAGCCGGCTCGTGACGAGCCGTCTCATCAGGATCTGCTCTTTTTGCAAGTATCGGTGATTTCATATTTTTGAGAGCAAAACACCCCTCTTTTCATAAATGTACTTGTCTGAAAACCATTTTGTGATGGTTGGATTGGATGCAAGTTACCGGTGACCGGTTTGGCCCTCAGGTACATCCTTGGCATTTGTGTATGTGAATCTAGTTATACCCCTAACAGGGATTCCGCTGGCGATGCCACTTTCGCAATTGGCGATAAAAAAATACAATTTTTGATTATTATTTTTTTTCCCCAGCGGAATCCCTGCCTTATAAGAGTAATGCGATTATTCCTAATCCTATTACTTTTATGGGTAGGGCACACGTGACTTTGGTGTGGTATGGACCTGGAACCAGGTCATGTTATTCTAATCCACCCCTCCCAATACAGCAGGTTAAATGTGGGATTGAACCCGATGACCAGGCCTTTAAGGCTTAAATTATTACCTTAGCGGTTGATAGGCCATTTTACACCAATTAATCAAATCATATGAATTTCAAGAACATTTTTTCCACTGAATGTAAATTCATAAATATTTTTGCTATTTTCTTAATATGTTCCTTTAAATGTCAAACTTATAAGCAACTTAAACTGATAGGATATAATTGTTATCTGTAGTGAATCTTTGACTTCCGGGGCTAAGAAAAGCAGTGACCATTGGTATATATAAGCACACATTTCCTTGTTTGACCGAGTACATGTACATGTACATATATGACAAAAAATGGATCTAACGACAACCAGTGTAAGCCCAGTTCAGCCTGTGCATTTGCACAGTCTGATCAGGGCATACACTGTTTTCCCTTCGATTTTATGGTTGTATAGCTTGGAATCGGTTAAAATCCTGATTCAACAACATTAATGTCCAAGACTAATGATCTGGATCTACACTGGTTCCTTGAGTCACAATGAGATACTTGTATCATCATTTTGATGTTGCCTACAGCCCATATTAAACTTGGTTGTCCTCACTACTTGTCAGATTAAAAGTTTATGTGAGACTTGTGACAATAAAAAGGAGTTTATTGCATTTTTGGACAGTGTAGTTCCTGATCGGCTGCAACGCTCATACAGCCTGGTATGGATGTATATGCAGTGTTTGAAGTTTGAAATGTTTCTCCAACGCTATAGCAAACAGTGTAGGCTCTGATCAGACTGTGCATATATGCACAGTCTGATCACTGCCTACACTGGTTGCAACATTAATAAACCTTGTTTTACAATCACGGACCGCATATTTTCCCACAAAATTAAGCAATTTGTCTTTGTTCACTATACCAATCATGTAGCTTACATTTTAATCACACCCCAATATATTGGATGATGAACAGCTGATTCAGACTTGGATATTGTGCCAAGTGTCGCCAACTTATTATTTGCTGTTTCAAAAACTGATCATTTTCAGTCGGGAGCTATCTAAAATTTGTGCATGTGTTACATTGTTATTGCGGAATGAAATTTCAATATTGATGCCGTGTGATAGTGTCTGGAGGAGATTCATATCTGTGTTGTAAGGTAAGATGACCTGTGTACTTTATTGATTCTTCATATTCAAAAACGGAACTGACAAAAACTTTTCTTTTGTGCAATATATGGGTTGAGTACTGGGTGAACATTTGAATGGGCGATTGGAAAATGATATGCGCATGTAAAAGTAATAATAGCTGCATGTTTCCGCTTTATAGACAACAGGTTGCACTATATCGCTACACCATGATAACGAAATGTAATTACCGTAGGGTTATGTACTCGGAACTATACTAACTCTTAGACGCTATATTATTTTTCTTGTCGTCTGCTGTTTATTTTCTATTTTCCATTTTTATCATCAAAAACTTGCCTCTCTGTCTCTCTCTCTCTCTCTCTCTATATATATATATATATATAGCTGTATTGTGTGTTGCTATTAATTACTTGCTGAGCACATTGTTTGATTTGCATGTCTGAAAACATATTTATCCCTTAGAATGCGGGAAACGTAAATTGTCCTGATGTTGTTTCAAAAAAAATTCTTCTATAAAAACATGATTTGACAGCACTTTAGAATCATTTCCATTGGAAATGATTCTAAAGTGCTGCAAAACTATGTGTGTGTTGATAAATATGGAATATATAATTATAATAAACAGCAGACGACAAAATTAATTAATTCAGCATTGTAAGGGTTAAATTTCAAGTTGCATGCCTGTCTGCATGCCTGTCGTGACAGCTTGGTTGAAATTTGATATGCATGGCTGGAGACTTTAAAATCAATGCACTTCTAAAAGTATTGTCGATGCGGTTCTAACAAGTGGTAACAACAGAAAATTTTGAGATGAAATAAAGAAAATAGGGATTTTTTCTCATAAAAGTTTCATACATGTACTAATAAAATTATATCCCGTCTTTTATGAGTTAATTATACACCCAGCACAAATAAAGTTATTATCGACCTGATTAGCAACTGCATTTTCATTGTTAGCTCCTCGCCCATATTTGACTCCCCATAAGAAATGATTGGCTTATGGCGTTTCAACCAATGATTGGCTTATGTTATGGCGTTTCAACCTGATTGCTATTGTTATACCCCCCCCCCCACCCCCCGCAACAAGTTGTGGTGGGGTATACTGGAGTCAGGTTGTCCGTGCGTGCGTGCGTGTGTAAACTTAACATCAGAGAAATATTGTTATAACTTCTATTTCCTTTCGTCTGTGCGTCCGTCACTAAATTTAACATCAGATAAATATTGTTATAACTTCTATTTCCTTCATCTAAAATGCTTAATATTTCACACATGCATTCCTGTAAGGCTCTACTACCATGCTGTGCCAAATCCACAACGTCCAACTCCCGCTGATCCCAAGGTCAAATACTTGGTCTCTTTATAAAACTTAACATCAGAGAATTATGTTATAACTTCTATTTCTTTCATAAAACGTTCTTAATATTTCATACATGCATTCCTCTAAGGCTCTACTATCATGCTGTGACAATTTCCCGCTGATCTTGAGGTCAAGGTCACATACTTAGTCTCTTTACAAAACTTAATATCAGAGAAATCGGTTATAACTTCTATTTCCTTGCTCGGATTTGCTTCACATTTCACACACGCATTGCTCCAATGGACATCTACCACCCTGTGACAAATTCACATTCATGCCGCTCCCACTAAGCCCAGAGTCCAGGTCACAAGCCCACATACTTGGAATTTTTTACATATCTTGAAAATGTACATGTACTTGTACAGGTAATATATGGGATTTAGTACTAAACCCATTGACCCAGGCTTAAATGACCTTAGCTGTTGATAGGCCGTTAAACCCCAACAAACAAACAAACATATCTTAGGGGTACCTGGGCCCACACGGGGGGGGGGGGGGCGTATTCCGTAAGCCTCGCTTACTGACCAATCTAGTTTTTAAAGGAACCATTACTTATTCCTCTATTTCTAATGAAAACTACCAATCCATATCGTGTTCACAAATGTCAAAGTCCTTGTTTGTTGTGGACTTGTTGTTGTTGTTGAGCCTTTTGCTAATCTCCCGCCATCTTTGGTCACATCTGTGTTTCGTAATCTCGGGATGCTCTACACTTGGTGCGTATATAAACTCTTAGGACGCATGCGTGAATTAGGGATTAAAATATTATAACCTCCCTGTACCCTCAGAGCTCCAGATAAACTGCCAAAAACCCAATTGAAATCAGAAGTAGCGAGTATCAAAAAGCAATAACAAGTTTGTTGTACCTTCATCATGATGATGCTGCAGAAAACAATAAACAGACTACAAATATAGCATTTTTTTTTTTTTCCGTGAAAACACATCTTGGTATTTCATTAGAATTGTCTCCTTGGAATCTGGAGTAGCGAGTATCAAAAAGCAATAAAAAAAATTGCGGTACCTTCATCATGCTGCAGAAAACAATAAACAGACCACAAATATAAAAAAAAAATATTATTTTCCATGAAAACACATCTTGGTATGGGGTGGAGCGCCGTGGCGTAATGGTTAGTGTGTCGGACTACTGATCCAAGGGTCGTAGGTTCGAGCCTGACTAGCGGCGTGCGTTGTGTCCTTGAGCAAGACACTTTATCCACACTGCTCCAGTTCACCCAGCGATAATTCGTAGTTGCTCTGTAAATACGAATTACCGGCTTCTCTCAAAAATCTCTACCTCCGTTCTTTCTCCCATTCTTGGGAGACGGCATGCAAGGTCATAGAGCCAATGCCGCCGTTAAATATAAGCAAAAAAAAAAAAAATAAATAAAAAAAAAACATCTTGGTATTTCATTAGAATTGTCTCTTTGGACACAATTCTAATGAAATGCCAAGACATGTTTTCATTTCGAAGCAAACTATTCAATAATTGCTGTCTGTTGATGTGTAAACAGTAGTGTGATTTTATTTTGCTCAATTAAAAATTTTAAATTCCCAATTGCTTCAGAAATGATGGAGTGACATACAATACTCAATTACTAATTCCTTATCTGGAGCTCTGACCCTTCAGGAATCTTAGGAAAGCCATGTTTAACTGTCTATCACATGTTTTAAGCTGGCTGCTGACTTGATCAACATGGTCAACTTAGGTTGACCTTTGTATATTTGTGTCCATGGAGATGAAAGCCGCAAAGCAAATTATACGTCAGTTGTTCAGGAGACCTGCACATGAGATGATGTCACTTGAGTACCTGGGGACATAAATCAATTAGTTGTCTCACGATGCTAATTGGAACATGACTAGCAATCCAGTTATGTGTACTAAGTTACAATGTTCATGTCTACTTGTGTAGCTTTCAAATGTAGTAGTACATACATGTACATGTACAGAGCTCCAGATAAGTTTTATGTCTAAAACGTACTGCAAGCTCCAGATAAGTTGTATGTATAAAATGTACTAATTGCGTAAAATATGCACCTTATCTGGAGCTCTGCATGTAGTACATGTGACAATGTATTAGGCCATGCCATTGTTTTTCTCTGTTAAGCGTCCACCTGGATAGCCAAGACCTATTTATGTATCCGGTAAAAACAAACAGTGCTTTGAAAAAACGAATGTAAATTTATTGCAGTGTGCAAAGGGTTGAAGTTTTTAACATAATTGCCGCTAAATAATAAGAAAACACTCTTATTAAACTTTTTAGCGTAAATTCATGAACAGATTTAAAGCTTAGACAAGTCCCACATCAATTTTCATATAACTTCACCAGTAAATAGTGTAAAATAGCATACACAGTTTGTTTTTTCATAGAACCACTCTCAAAACCTACCCGCACGCAGATGCTTAACAGAGGAAGAACTTGCTATGGCCTTATGTATATGTCAGCTAGACAAGTGCAGTGAGAATGTATATGGGTGATAGGTTGGGAGAATGTAGCTTACGGCAATACAGGACCCCCACTCTCACATGCCCGTTCTTTTAGCTCGCTTATCAGTAGTTCTGAGTACATAACTTTAAATACCTTACATTATGTACCACCCAACGACCCTGGTTAGTACTGGTACAACCCAGTAATGTAACAAAACATATTGTGGAGTGTGATCCACGGGTATGGTAGGTCACCGACCCAATCCTAAAATTGAGGCGACAACAACATTACATTACATAAGCATTATGACGCAGTACTCTTTACAAATTTACGTTTGAAGCGTTCTTAGTTTACTTTCTACTTCCTGCTGAGTGACTTTTGCGAATGCACACTGTGTTAGACGAGTTCATGATAATATTGTCTCATATTGTAGAATTTCCTCTCCATAACAATATAGCAAAGTATGACCTTCATTGCCCTGCAGATTATTGCTATATTTTAGTCACAGGTTGAAGTAACGGACCGAGGTCTATAAATACATTAAATATGCCTAAAAGCACCAATAAATTAAGAAAAAAATAAGCTAAAAACATTTTGTTTACTCCCTCCATATACTCCATCTATTGATGTGTATCTATTGATGTGTACCTATTGATGTGTACCTATTGATGTGTACCTATTGATTATCTATTGATGTGTATCTATTGATGTGTATCTATTGATGTGTATCTATTGATGTGTACCTATTGATGTGTACCTATTGATTATCTATTGATGTGTATCTATTGATGTGTATCTATTGATGTTTACCTATTGATGTGTATCTATTGATGTGTATCTATTGATGTGTATCTATTGATGTGTATCTATTGGATTGGCGAAAGCCGGGCGGGCGGGCGGCGTCCACAATCAATGTTAACTTTTCGTGTTTGAGTCCATTTCTTTGTTACTGTACCACCTAGGACCACCAAATTTTCACAGCTTCATAATCAAGGGGTGCCCACCACATATCACTATCCAACATGTTACTTTTTTTTTAATTTGACCCATTTTTTCCCGGCAGTCGACTTAGCCATTTTCAATGTTAAGTTTTCGCGTTTACAATGTTAAATTTTCGTGTTTAAGTCCATTTCTTTGGTACTGTACCACGTAGGACCACCAAACTTTCACAGCTTCATAATCAAGGGGTGCCACATATCACTATCCAACATGTTACTTTTTTTTTAACTTGACCCATTTTTTCCGCGCAGCCGACTTAGCAATTTTCAATGTTAAGTTTTCGCGTTTACAATGTTAAGTTTTCGTGTTTAAGTCCATTTCTTTGGTACTGTACCACCTAGGACCACCAAACTTTCACAGCTTCATAACCAAGGGGTGCCTACCACATACAACTTTCCAACATGTGACCGTTTTTTTTACCTTCACCTATTATTTCTACGTAATTGACCATTTACAACGTTAACTTTTTAACTTATGTCTGGTTAAAGTTTTTTGGTTAAAAGTTTTTCGTTATACTATATCTCTGCAACTGCTTCGCCCATTACCTTGAAACTTCACATGGGTGTTTATCATCATCCATATTTTCATTCTAACCCCCAACCGTGCGGCCCCTGTGCCCAATGTCAAGGTCAAATTACTTGACATTGGGCACAGGGGCCGCACGGTTGGGGGTTAGAATGAAAATATGGATGATGACAAGTTTTTTTGTGTACTATATCTCTGCAACTGCTTCACCCATTACCTTGATACTTCACATGGGTGTTTATCATCATTGTTGCACCCGCTTGCGGAAAGCGCAATATCGTCGGCATTTTGACATATGTCCGTCCGTCCGTGTGTCCGGTTAAAAAAAATTTTCGTTAAAGTTTTTCCATCTACTATATCTATTTTTTTAGTGTCCATGCCTCGCCCCAAGGCGCGACATGCAGGCCACAGCCATCTAGTCTACAAAAAGTGGGTATAATTACAGTATACAAGTGTCTATGCTTGGAAAAAACCTGGCCTTCGTGGCTTTGCCTCGTTTCTTGTTGATGCTTTTAGGCATATTTCATGTATTTATAGACCTCGGTCCGTTACTTCAACCTGTGATTTTAGTGTGCAAAATGTAAATGTTATTCCGCAAATTTATACCGTTGACTGTGGTGTAGCGATATAGTACAGCCGATTCAATGCATACATGTATAAATCGGAAAATGTGCACTTACAATGTGTATGTAGGCTAGCCAAGTGCAATGGGTGAAAGATTGAGGGAAGGTACATTGTAGCTTACAACAATTCAGGACCATCACGTCACCCCCTCCTTAAGCTCGCTTATGAGCTGTTTTGGCTTGATCTAGTTACAGCCCAAGGATAGATTTGGTTATTGGCTGTAAATACAATGTGTAGCAAATTTCAGTGCAGCTGTTGCCAATAACCATTTCAACCAAATATAATTGGAATCGACTGTGATATGTTAATTTAAGGATCAATTCAATAGTAACAAAATGATTTTCAGACGAGTCTTACTCTATTTATAAGACGTGGATATTTTCCTCTCTGAAGAATATGAAAATCATTTGCAAACACTGCTACAGAGATCTGTTGTGTTGAATGTGTACGATACCGAGCAGCTGTTACATATACAGATATGGATTGACGATTGCTTTTGTTGCTGAGTGATAATAATACATCTCCACACATGTGACCATCGACAAATGGGCAACACATTTATTATACCCCCACAAACAAAGTGTGAGGGGATATATATGAGTCAGCTTGTCTGTCGGTCGGTCGGTCGGTCTGTTGGAAATTCCCTTCCGCTCTATATCTTCTACACCCATGCATGGATTATCAAATGGCTTAGCACAAATGTTTCTCATGATGAGAAGGTGTGTCGCGATCAATAACCACGCACCTACGTCCAAGGTCAAGGTCACAGTTGAAGGTCAAAGGTCAAACCTTTTGAAATTACCTTCCGCTCTATATCTTCTACACCGATGCATGGATTATCACACTATGCCCAGGGTCAAGGTCACAGACTTGATGCATTTGAAACCTTAACGCTCGGCTAAATGGCTTATAATAAAAAAATGCCTCATTTTCTTTGGCTGCCAGTGGGGGTATTCGTGTGCCGACAGGCCACATTTCTAGTTGGAGATGTTTTTTGTTGGAATGTTTATAAATATATGTTAGATGTGCATGCGTCTTGATATTATTTAAAGGCCCTGAACCAGTATTACAATTTTCCGATTTTTTCAAACACAAAAACATGTTTGGCAACTGATTTAGTACACAAAACTAACATATACTGCCTAATAGATACATCTCAAGTCTTGAGATTTACATCTTAATCGCAATGTGAAGACAACAAAAACTTGTTTTGTGTACCACTCAGTGCAAAATATCAATATTGACAAATTAATACCCGTAACCCAACGGCTTCGGCTCGGAAGCGAGTCGATAAACTCCGGCTATCGGAATTCATCGGCCGCGAATCAGGGAGTTGGGCAGTTGACCCGAGCTTCTATCGGAAAATCGATCGGACTTTGAACACGCACCTGCTGTTTGTTTATCAACAAATATTGATATTTTCATTGACTACAAACTCATTTTTGTACCAAAATGAATGCAAACAGTTTCAAAGTGTGCGTAAATAGAAACCTGTTGGATTTATGTGTGGGAAAACCCAATAGGAGGCCAAATTCGGCAACTTGAGCCGTATTGTGGCTTTAATGCTTACAACACACGTCCGCCAACCGTCACCAACCTTATGTAACTCGTAAAACATTTAAACCGTACTAGCTACAGACCTGAAACTTGGTATATACATTTACATGTACATGTACCTTCCTTAATATGATGAGTAGATGCAAAAAGTTTATTTTTATTTTTTATTCCACCCCTGGTAATGGATTATCTCACCCTTTTCGACTTAGAATTGTGCAATTTTGCCTTGTAGCTCGTAAATCACTTAAAACCTATTAGTTACACACCTATGCGCAAAGTTTATTTCGATTTTTGATTCGACTCCCTTTTTGACTCGCCGTTTAATTGGTATTCTGGAGTCAGGTTGTCCATCCGTGCGTCCGTCTGTCACTAAACTTAACATCAGAGAAATATTGTTATAACTTCTATTTCCTTCATCTGTCACACATGCATTCCTGTAAGGCTCTACTACATGTACCATGCTGTGTCAAATCCACGACCGTCCAACCCCCCCCCCGCTGATCCCAAGGTCAAGGTCAAATACTTGGTCTCTTTACAAAACTTAATATCAGAGAAATAAGTTATGACTTCTATTTCCATCATGCTGTGACAAATCTACGACCGTCCAACCCCCGCTGATCCCAAGGTCAAGGTCTTAGTCTCTTACAAAACTTAACATCAGAGAAATATGTTATAACTTCTATTTCTTTCATGGAAAGTTCTTAATATTTCATGCATGCATTCCTCTAAGGCTCTACTATCATGCTGTGACAAATCCCTGTTGATCTTGAGGTCAAGGTCACATACATGTACTTAGTCTCTTTACAAAACGTAACATCAGAGAAATCGGTTATAGCTTCTATTTCCTTGCTCGGATCTGCTTTACATTTCACACACGCATTGCTCCAGTGGACCTCTACCACCCTGTGACAAATTCACGTTCGTGCCGCCCCCGCTAAGCCCAGAGTCAAGGTCACAAGCCTCTAAGCCCAGAGTCAAGGTCACAAGCCCACACACTTGGATTTTTTTACACCCTAACCCACGAGGGGGTATTTCGAAAACCTCGCTTACTGACCAATCTAGTTGTTTTTACTTTCTCAACAAAATCATGGTCTGACTGACGGCACTGGAAATGATTCTAAAGTGCTTGTCAAACCATGTTATTAATGAAAAAGATGGAAAATGTGAAACAACAGTTGACAAATCTTTTCCTTTCCCCACATTCCAAGGGTTATGGTTTAATTTAGGCCGATAAATGTACATGTACATGCTGATGTCAGTTTTACAATATACACACCATTTAAATCATATTGACTTCTGTGTCTTCGTCCACAGCCATGTTGAATGCCTTTCTCAAATTATATTTGCATATCTGATACCATACATTGTACAGTACACTAACTTTCAAATTGGTATGAATATTGATCAACCAGTAACATATGCGTGTACCTGCTTAACCCATTTCATGCTGAGGATATGCCATTTTGATTGGGGAATATCATAAATATTTTCTTGAAATATGCTTAGAAGTATATATCGCGACCACCACTTGAACCGTTTCATCGAGACGGTTAAAATGAGTGGTCACAACATATACTTTCATTGAGAAATAACAAAATAAAATGTTGTAACAAAATTCATACCGGTTGCACAGGTTGAAGTAACGGACCAATGTCTATAAATACATTAAATATGCCTAAAAGCATCAATAAATGAAGAAGAAAAAATAAGCTAAATTCTTTTTTTTACACCCTCCATATTATATCATTATAATAATGATATAATATGGAGGGTGTAAAAAAATAATTTCAGCTTATTTTTTTTCTTCATTTATTGATGCTTTTAGGCATATTTAATGTATTTATAGACCTCGGTCCGTTACTTCAACCTGTGGTTAAATGTACATGAATACAGTCAGTCACACCTTGTTCATGGTCATAAACCTGCTAATTATCGCATTTGCATGTCGGCATTCCATTTACTAAACATTAAGTTGAGGAAATTCCATGCTAAATTTAACTTGACTGTATCTGGAAAAACCCATTAGTCAATAGAAAAACCTGTGAGCAGTGATGTAATTCCTTTCAGCTATATTCATGTTACCACTCTTTGCTGCAGATAAGACACAAATACAAACTCATTTGAAATGCTCCAATGCTTTATTACAAGATATAGTCAGCATTGCACACACTTCTATATAATCACCATAAACGCTGTAATGCCGTAACACACGATGTACCTGCATGTTCATAAACGTAACAGAATTTAAAAATGTGAGAACTGAATGTTATCACGACAGTCAATGATGTAGTGTCTAGTCAAAGCAAGACAGGTGGCTACTATGTGCCATGACATCAGCAGCAAATAGGAATTCTATATTTAGCAAAATTAGCGTGTCCAAGATGGGAAGTTAAACATTTGGCCACCCCTGTAAAAGGGAATCAATAAGGTAAGCTGTATGCGACACAACATACGATGACAGTGTTGTAGTAGTAAGTGTGGAAAATGATCTAACTCTATTGATTTTTCTGACTAACTTGAGCCAGCTTTTCATCATGCTGTTGTTGTAAAAGGAATGGACAGTGGTGACTTGCAGTAATAAACATTAGTACACTATTATCATTCTCACACTCAACATTGACAATAGCATTGGCAGGGGCGGATCCAGAATTTGTGCCTAGAGAGTGAGTGGATTCACACATAACACACATGAGCGTTAACTTTTGTAAAATACAAATAATGTTTTCTGCAATTTTCCTCATTCCTCATCAAAAGTATATGTTGTTACCACTCAGATGAACCGTCTCAACGAGACGGTTCAACTGAGTGGTAACAACATACACTTTGGGCGAGAAAGAAGAAAAATAAATCTTTCCGTGTAAAAAATAGTTAAAATCTAAAGTTGGCAAATTTTAGAGGGTGTATCTGTCGAACAAGCTCCCATCTGGTTCTGCGCCTTATTGGGACTGATCGTGCTTTTGGACAGATTTCTTTCTCATATATCAGATACAAACGATCACTTTATCAGGGTTTTTTAGACTCATTCTGCGTTTACTAAATGTTTATATGCGGATTTAAATACTTTTTGTGACATTCATATTAACTGTTTCCTGTTTCATTGATGGCTTCTGAATCAGTGGACGGATCTTAATGAATTTTATCAGATGTAATCCATGGTGACTTCAGGTTTGTGTAAAGCATTTCTGATGTTATTTTTCCAGCACTCCATGACATAAATGTGTTTTGCAATCCGGAACATACATGATCACCATGGATATCAGGCAAGGAAACCAATCGTATTTAAGCATAGATAGTTTTCATGTATATAATTTCAGATTGTACGTTACACAACAAGTTTAATTGTAACCGCCTGTCATGCTTCTATCAAGCAATACAGATACAGTCGAACCTGTGTACAAAGACCGTCAGCCGGAAGGGACCAAAGTGGTCTTTGTTCACAGGTGGTCCTTATTCCCAGGTTAAAAACAAATTGGTCTTTTCTCAACATGCTGAACCAGGGTTTGTAATCTATATGCATATAAAACACATGTAAAATGTACATTGTATACTGCACATGTCAATTATAGTGTGACTCATGTATACAAGTTTCATAGATAGTTTTCATGTATATAATTTCAGATTGTACGTTACACGACAAGTTTAATTGTAACCGCCTGTCATGCTTCTATCAAGCAATACAAATACAATGTAGTTTTAAATTACGCTACAGGAGTGCGCTATTTAATCAGGAGCTGCACTGGACACAAATACCATCACCCTCATTTCTTTGATATGTGGCTTATGGGTCTTTGGCGACCAGTGTACATCCAGAATATCCTGTGCACCTGCACAGTCTGCATTGTACGCCATTCTATCAAGGAAACATCCGTCATGCTAATAACAAGCTACTAACAAGGAACGTAAAATCGTTATCAAGCCACAAGAGTCTGACACATGTATTTGATCAGGAGCTACTCGGTAGCCTATTTCACCAACATTGCAAAGAATACTTTGTATTGAGGGTCACCTGGGTGTAATCATTTATTTTTCCCAAAATGCATTATTTCATATAGAACTATAACCACTGCATATATTTGATGATTAAAAGTATGCAGAATTATTATACTGAATTTATTACATTATCACAGCCAAAATGGCTGTGATAATGTAATAAATTCAGTATAATAAAAATTAATAAATTTCTCCTAAAATTGAAAATTTCTCCCTCAAAGTATACTTTGCTAGAAAAGCATACTTGACAATGTTGGTGAAATAGGCTACTGGTCACAAAAGTTCATAGCCACATTTATGATTTCAGATTGTGCACTACAGATTAAGCTGAATTATACCGGCCTCCAGCATGGCGGGATCTGAAGAGCAGCTCACTGAAACTTCGAACATGTCGTGAGTTCCTCTTTGTATTATAAGAAAAAATGAAAGTGAATGGTTTTAACGTCCCAGCAACCGCTAGGGTCATGTAGAGATGGGACCACAGTTTCAAGTCTCATCTGACAGACCAGTGGGATGGAAATACTATGTTCGTATTTTTCACGCCTAGGGAGAGGGTTGAACCCACAACCTCCGGATTTGGAAGTCAGGTGTTCTAACCCCTAGGCCACAACCCCGTCCCTTTGTATTAGAGGAAGGGATTAAAATGTTTTGCGTCAAAAAATGCACCTGCATCTACTGTATGTACATGTAGCTGAATGGGAATTTGTCGGAAATCTTGGGGCTGTTTCACTAAATTTCGTACGACTAACATGTTCGTAAGCGCAAACTTATGATGGTCTGTAAATTCCACGTTAACAACGTTTTCTTGTAAACAATTATTGGATTTACATTTATTGCAGCCTATGTTCAATAAATGTAAATCCATGAATTGAAATTTCCAGACGATCCTAAATTTGCACTTATGAACATTTTACTTGTATGAAGTTTAGTGGCGCCTAAATTGACGTGAAACGTTTTACGCCAGCTTCAGCGGTATAGCCTTAGGAGGGTATACATATCTTAACCCATTCCATGCTGAGGATACGCCATTTTTTGGCGGAAAATCCTAAATATTCTCCTATGCGCTCAGAAGTATATGTCTCATCGAGACGGTTAAAATGAGTGGTCACAACATATACTTTCATTAAGAAATAACAAAATTAAAAACATTTTTTTTTCATAAATTTCATAGCCATAAAGTTGTATTCTGAAAGGAATGGGTTAATAATTAATCCAATATTTCCCCTTTCACCCCTAAATATATATCAAAGTACTGAAAGTACTGACTGGTGGGAGACAAGTAGCCACTTGTGAATTTGCATACTCAGAAATTCCTTGTTAGAAATATATTCGATGTTGATTATTGGATGTACAATCTGCAAATTTGGAGAACTTGATCAGTTACTGGTGTTTGTAAAATACAGCCTGCTCTAAACACAAATAGGTTGATGAAGCAAAGGTGCTTTATGAAAATCGCCCGTAAACCACAATATGAAAAAGAAATGGCCTTCGACGTCGCATTGCGACTGCGGGGTACACGATACGGGGGGCGTCTCAATAACAGCAATTTGTTCTCTTCAAAAGTTAAGTTGGGCATGCCAACTATTTTACACATAATGTTGAGCATTGCCGTTGCTATTAATAACTTGCTTTCAGTTCACTCGCTGACTTTAAATGTCACCTGACTGTTGTTACTTGCGAACACAAATTGAGCCTATTGAGACGTCCCCCGATGAACAGAGAGCCACTTCCGAAAGTAGACCCGGCCAGAATTACGATCCCAATAGCGTGGAGACAGTATGTCTCCCGCCAAAAATGGTCTATTTCCATGTATTTTGACTTTTTTATTAAACAAAATAATCCTAGCCACTACATTGATTGGTGATTATGATGTAAGGTCACTAATATGTTGACAGTAATTAAACTATTCCATGTATTTCGTTGCTGCAGATAAGCTGTGTATTTGCTTAAATACCCAATTAAAATTGCCAAAAACCCAATTGAAGTAGCGAGTATCAAAAAGCAATATTTATACCCCCCGCAACGAGTTGTGGGGGGGTATACTGGAGTCAGGTTGTCCGTCCGTCTGTGCGTCCGTCCGTCCGTCCGTCACTAAACTTAACATCAGAGAAATATTGTTATAACTTCTATTTCCTTCATCTAAAATGCTTAATATTTCACACATGTATTCCTGTAAGGCTCTACTACTATGCTGTGCCAAATAGATGACCGTCCAACCCCCGCTGATCCCAATGTCAAGGTGACATACTTAGTCTCTTTACAAAACTTAACATCAGAGAAATATGTTATAACTTCTATTTCTTTCATCAAAAATTCTTAATATTTCATGCATGCATTCCTCTAAGGCTCTACTATCATGCTGTGACAAATCCCGGCTGATCTCGAGGTCAAGGTCACATACTTAGTCTCTTTACAAAACTTAACATCACAAAGAAATCGGTTATAACTTCTATTTCCTTGCTCGGATCTGCTTCACATTTCACACACGCATTGCTCCAATGGACTTCTACCACCCTGTGACAAATTCACGTTTGTGCCGCCCCCGCTAAGCCCAGAGTCAAGGTCACAAGCCCACACACTTGGAATTTATTTTTACATATTTAGGGGTACCTGTGCCCACGCGGGGGGGTATTCCGTAAGCCTCGCTTACTGACCAATCTAGTTTTTTGTGGTACCTTTATCATGTTGCAGAAAACAATAAACAGACAACAAATATAGCATATTTTTATTATTTTCCATGAAAACACATCTTGGTACAATTCTAATGAAATGCCAAGACATGTTTTCATTTCGAAGTAAACTTCAATAATTGCTGTTGGTTGATGTGTAAACAGTAGTGTGATTTTATTTTACCCAATTAAAATTTTGAAATACCCAATTGCTTCAGAAATGATGGAGTGACAATACTCAATTACTAATTCCTTATCTGGAGCCCTGTATTTTGACTGTTTAATTAAGCAAAACAGGGTATTTCCCAACTACATTGATCAGTGATTATGATTTGAAGTCACTAATGTGTAATTAATCAATCCTTTCGTCCAGCAAATTCCTACTGCCTGACTAGATTTAGATCATGATGTATGCATACATTTTAGAAGCATCACGATTAAGAGTGTTTCACTGACTAAATTGTGAATGGCATACATGCACGGATTCCGCTGGGGAAAAAAAAAAAATTGCCACTTCAAAAAAAAAAAAAAAAAAGGAATAACCAATAGAATAAAAATAAACAATTGGCGATAAAAAATTACAATTTTCGGGAATTTTTTTTTCTATTTTTTTTCCGAAAATTGTAATTTTTTATCGCCAATTGTTTATTTTTATCGCCAATTGCGAAATGTATATACTGATCTGCGTGTACATTGTAACTGAATACTGACTCTGATGAAGACCTGAGATTATTTCTGGTTTAAATGTGTGTGTTTGTACACATGTTCTTAATCCCCTTAATACTTGTCTAGGGAGTTATATTTCAAAAAAAATCTTATTTCGATCGAAAGTATATGTTGTGACCACTCATTTGAACCATCTCATTGAGCGTGTTCAAATGGTGGTCACATCATATACTTGTGGGGATAAATAAAACAATTAGTCGTGGTTTTCCAAAAGCAAACTGAGTATCTTCTGGAACGGGTTAACCCATTTCATGATGAGGATATTTGGGGAAAATCATAAATATTTTCTTTAAAGGTGCTTAGAAGTATATGTCGCGACCACCATTTGAACCGTCTCATCGAGACGGTTCAAATGAGTGGTTGCAACATATAGTTTCATTTAGAAATAAGCAAAATAAAATATATAATAATAATAAAGTGATACCCGTAAAGGTGTACTCCGCAGTCCGCATGTAATGGGTTAATTGTGACCTAAATGTCGTATCTGTTTCTGTTTTATAGGGCGCTGTCTGTGATGGATTCATCCCGTGTGTCAACGTTTGTAATCTCAATTTTACTCATCGTTTATGGAAGTTTCAGGTAAGAAGACATTTAGATATTTTTCACTTTTTGTGGGGATGGCTCAATAGTGGATAGAGCAATGGAATTTGAACCCCGTCCTAGACATTTCGGATGATATTAGAACCAAGACCCTGCTGTTATATGACCTTGACTGTGACCCTGGCTGGGAGGTTAAACCATTTAAATTTCATTTTTGTCGCGCCTGCTTGAGGAAAGCGCGATATAGTCGGCCGTTTGGCGTACATACGTACGTAGGTACGTACGTACGTGTGTCCGGTTAAAGTTTTTGGTTAAGTTGTTTGGTTAAGTTTTTTGGTTAAAGTTTTTGGTTAAGTTCTTTGGTTAAAGTTTTTGGTTAAGTTTTTTGGTTAAGTTGTTTGGTTAAGTTGTTTGGTTAAAGTTTGGTTAAAGTTGGTTAAAGATGGTTAAGTTTTTTGGTTAAAGTTTTTTCTTAAGTTCGTTTATTACGGATAAATCTCGCATCGGTTAAGTTTTTTGGTTAAAGTTTTTCGTTAAAGTTTTTCGTTATACTATATCTCTGCAACTTCTTTGCCCATTACCTTGAAACTTCACATGGGTGTTTATCATCATCTATATTTTCATTCTACCCCCCTCCCGTGCGGCCCCTGTGCCCAATGTCAAGGTCAAATTACTTTGAAGTTTTTGGTTAAGTTTTTTGGTTAAAGTTTTTGTTAAGTTTTTTTTTTTTGGTTAAAGTTTTTGGTTAAAGTTTTTCGTTATACTACATCTCTGCAACTGCTTTGCCCATTACCTTGAAACTTCATATGGGTGTTTATCATCATCTATATTTTCATTCTACCCCCTGCTGTGCGGCCCCTGTGCCCAATGTCAAGGTCAAATTACTTTGAATTTTTGTTAAGTTCTTTGGTTAAAGTGTTTTTGGTTCTTTTTTGGTTAAGTTTTTTGGTTAAGTTTTTGGTTAAAGTTTTTGGTTAAGTTTTTTATTAAGTTTTTTGGTTAAAGTTTTTTCAGTATACTATTCTGCAATGCTTTAGCCCTTACCTTGAAACTTCACTAAGTTGTTAAACATCATCATATTTTCATTCTACCCCCCTCCCGTTTTTGCTGTGCCCAATGTCAAGGTCACTACTAGTTTTTGGTTAAGTTTTTTGGTTTTTTTGGTTAAGTTTTTTGGTTAAGTTTTTTGGTTGTTTTTGGTTAAAGTTTTTTGTTATACATATCTCTGCAACTGCTTTGCCCATTACCTTGAAACTTCACATGGGTGTTTCATCATCTATCATCACCCCCCTTCCGTGCTGTGCCAATGTCAAGGTTCAAATACCCCCCTGAAGTTTTTGGTTAAGTTTTTTGGTTAAAGTTTTTGGTTAAATTTTTGGTTAAGTTTTTTTATTCCCGTGTTAAATTTTTCAGTATACTATATTGCAACTGCTTTGCCCAATTACTTGAAACTTCAATAGGTGTTTATCAAACATCTATATTTTCATTTGTACCCCCCCCCCCGTGGCGGCCCCTTGTGCCCAATGTCAAGGTCAAATTACTTTGAAGTTTTTGGTTAAGTTTTTTGGTTAAAGTTTTTTGTTAAGTTTTTTGGTTAAAGTTTTTTGTTATACTATATCTCTGCAACTGCTTTGCCCATTACTTTGAAACTTCACATGGGTGTTTATCATCATCTATATTTTCATTCTACCCCCCTCCCGTGCGGCCCCTGTGCCCAATGTCAAGGTCAAATTACTTTGAAGTTTTTGGTTAATTTTTTTGGTTAAAGTTTTTCGTTATACTATATCTTTTTTTTTAGTGTCCATGCCTCGCCACAAGGCGCGACATGCAGGCCGCGGCCATCTAGTTTTATGTACCCGTAAATATAAATGCTTTGATTTAACAACGGCACTGGCTCGATGACCTTGCATGTCGGGACCGACTATTTAAGTCCCCATCTAGGACTAGGCTGGCACGATGTTGTCTTGCCCAAGGACACGCCGAATTGGCCATTCGGAGCAGGTCGAGGTGGGAATCGACCTGGGGGTCTCCCGATCCGCAGTCCGACACTCGACCTACTGAGCTAATCCGGCCACCTTTATGTGCAAATTTAGGATCGTCTGGAAATTTCAATTGATGGATTGACATTTATTGAGCATAGGCTGCATATGCAGCCTATGCTCAATAAATGTAAATCCAATAATCATTTACAAGAAAACATTTTAATGTGAAATGTACAGACTATATTAATTTTGCACTTACAAACATTTTAGTTGTACGAAGTTTAGTGAAACGGCCCCCAGTTCTTCTGTCTGTCCGAGATTTACGTTTATGTTTTTGGCTACCTTACTAACTATCTCTTCTATATCACACCAATGTGGCCCCTGTGCTCAAGATCAAATGCTTTGTTGTTGGTCTTATTTGAGACCCGACATGAGACACCAGGATTTTCTATTGGGGGGTGCGTCAGGGGCAAGCCCCATGTAGTGGCGCGAGTACGCTAGGGGGGTACCCCCCTAGCGTACTCGCACCACTACATGGGGCTCGCCCCTGACGCACCCCCCTGAAATTGTTTAAACCTAGATGGCCGGAAATGCATTCTCCTGCATTTTATGTCATTTCAATTCGGATTTCAATGGTGGTAAATTGTGACATTTTCATGCAAATTACCTGTATATTAATGCATTTCAAGATTTGTTGAGATTACTGTCTACATAATTTCATTAAATATGTTTACAAAATTTACAATATTTTTCATAAATAAAATCAAAAGTTGACACAGTTTTCAAAGTACATGCGGAATATGTACTCTGAAAATTGTGTCAACTTTTGATGCCGTTTACAGAATATATTGTAAATTTTGTAAACTTATTTAATGAAATGACACAGATTTCCAAAGGTCAAACTTCACATGGCGTATCTCATAACATTGAGTTATCAAATACCATTGACCTATACTTAGATCGTTATCAACTGATGTAAACAGAGACCAGTATACAGCTGTGCCACCAATGTGTGTCGGTTCAGGGGAAAACCCTCAATAATTCCAGCACAAAAATATTTACACAATTCCCTAACATTTCATTGGTCCGTTGCAAGTCTCCGTCCAAAATTTATATCCCAGTAAACTCCATGCCGAACTACTTTCCGTAACGTCGGGCGCAGTTAAAATAATTCTTAAAGCCCCAATACGGCTCAAGTTGCCGAATTTGGCCTCCTATTGGGTTTTCCCACACATAAATCCAACAGGTTTCTATTTACGCACACTTTGAAACTGTTTGCATTCATTTTGGTACAAAAGTGAGTTTGTAGTCGATGAAAATATCAATATTTGTTGATAAACAAACAGCAGGTGCGTGTTCAAAGTCCGATCGATTTTCCGATAGAAGCTCGGGTCAACTGCCCAACTCCCTGATTCGCGGCCGATGAATTCCGATAGCCGGAGTTTATCGACTCGCTTCCGAGCCGAAGCCGTTGGGTTACGGGAATTAAATTGTCAATATTGATATTTTGCACTGAGTGGTACACAAAACAAGTTTGTGTTGTCTTCACATTGCGATTAAGATGTAAATCTCAAGACTTGAGATGTATCTATTAGGCAGTATATGTTAGTTGTGTGTACTAAATCAGTTGCCAAACATGTTTTTGTGTTTGAAAAAATCGGAAAATTGTAATACTGAGCCGTTCAGGGCCTTTAAGAAAACGGAAAATAAACACATTTTCTTGACGAATTTATTTCAAATGCTGGAATTATAAGGAATGAATGGCCTTTTTGTGGAATTTATCGGGGATATAAACTTGGAAAAGTCGCAGGAATACTGGACGAGGCCTTCCGGCCTTCGTCCAGTATTCCCGCGACTTTTCCAAGTTTATACCCCGATAAATTCCACAAAAAGGCCATTCATTCCTATAGTATTTCAGCTCTATACAGAGCTGCAGATAAGCTTTGTGTCTAAAGCGTACTATCTATACCCCCTGATTTCAAAATCATTGCGTATTTTACTTTTACAAATGGATTATTGATTTATTTCATTACTAAATAGGAACACATTATAAAAAAAATGTAACAAATTTAAACATTCACTTAATTGTGCTGCACTGTTTGTTTTTTGCAGCTCACTAGGTGAATTTTCAACATTATGACACAATCCTAGAAGCCCTATTTCTCTAGTCACAACCGCATATTCTGCATTTGCTATCAAAGTTTTGTCACCTTAATAAATATATTTCATAAAAAATCACACATGTTCTTAGGTACAATATCACATGGCATGTCTCATGTAGCCGTGACTGAAACAATTGGGGCTTATGTCATTTGTGACCAGTGTAGCTCTTGATAAAATAGCTCACTCCCGTAGCCTGATAGCAATCTATTATTCTTGTTAGAAACATGATCGCCGTTTCATTGATGGAATTGCAAAAATTGCAGATCCTGATCAGATACATAGGCTGATCTGGATCTACACTGGTCACAAAGCCCATAAGCCCCATTTCTCCAGTCACGGCCACGTGTGTTTTCCACTGCAGATCTTTGATGATAGAACAGGAGAATAAAGAAAAGGAGAAGGAGAAATCGAGATACCCAGAAGGCGAGACAAGTATGTCCTACCATGTCTAATTATACCCCTTTTACGATTGTTGTCTGGTCATTTATCAGTAACCCAGAATTTGAGTAAGTTCTACCTTGTCTAATTATTATCCCCCGATTTACAATAATTCTCTGCTCACTGTGAGTCAAGTACGTCGTACCATGTCTAATTATTATCCCCCGATTTACAATGATTGTCTGCTCGCTGTGAGTCAAGTACGTCCTACCATGTCTAATTATTATCCCCCGATTTACAATAATTGTTTGCTGACTGTGCAGGGATTCCGCTGGGGAAAATAAAAAAATCGCACTTGAAAAAAAAAAAAAAAAAAAAAAAAAAAAAAAAAAAAAGGAATAACAAATAGGATAAAAATAAACAATTGGCGATAAAAAAATACAATTTTCGAAAAAAAGGGATTTTTTCGAAAATTGTAATTTTTTATCACCAATTTTTATTTTTTATCGCCAATTGCGAAAGTGGTGATCGCCAGCGGAATCCCTGACTGTGTGTTAAGTACGTCCTACCATGTCTAATTATTATCCCCAAATTTACAATAATTGTCTGCTCACTGTGAGTCAAGTGAGTCTAGTGTAAAGTATGGTCCTTTATACGACAGTCTGACCAGTAACGCATAGCAGAGTCAACTAGCGCCAACAAACTGCTGTCTCCCACATGAACTGTGTATTATGTAAATTAACCCTCAGACCGCTATCTTATTTATTTGGTCGTCTGCGGTTTATTTTTCATTTTTATCATCAAAAACATGCTTTGACAGCACTTTAGAATAATTTACAACATGCTTTGACAGCACTTCAGAATCATTTCCATTGGAAATGATTCCGAAGTGCTGTCAAATCATGTTTTTTATTGAGAAATAAGGCACGATATAAAAGCAACAGCAGACGACAATTGTTGTGAGTAGCGGTCTATGGGTTAAGCAACCTGTTTCGTTACCTATGTACAGATGTCAATTAGCCAAGCTATGTCTGTTACATATGTACAGATTGCATGGACACTACTGTCTGTTTCATGAAACCTGCTTAAATTTTACGGATATATAAACAATGCTAAAACAATATTTTTTTTCGATAATATTAATTTTATAAATTTTTTAGAGCTTCTTTATTTTTTGTGAAATTTGGTCCAATATTGATTTTATTGCGAAAAAAATAATTTCGCGATGTTAAATCCCCATGTCTATGGATATTTAACTATGGATATTTAACATGTGGAAAAAAATTCTAATTTCATAAATAGGGGACCGATTTTCAAAATTTAACATTTGTTTTCTTAGATCATTTAGTAGTACACGTTCTATAAATTAACCAAGCTATTTGTGTTCCAGATGTCCAGACAATAGACACATGTCAAGCTGCGTTTCTCCCTATTGGGGCCTCGATCTCCCTGCTTGTGATGTTCCTGTTCTTCGACTCGCTGCAAATGGTTTTTGCCATCTGCACCGCAGTTCTGGCCACCGTGGCCTTCGCCTTCTTGCTACTGCCGATGTGCCAGTATGTGATGCGACCCTGTACTAGCGGCCAGAAGTAAGTGTTCATCTGAGCAGAGCTCCAGTTAAGCAGGGATTCCGCTGGGGAAAATAAAAAAATCGCCACTTCAAAAAAAAAAAAAGGAATAACCAATAGGATAAAAATAAACAATTGGCGATAAAAAAATTACAATTTTCGAGAAAAGAAAAGAAGATTTTTTTCGAAAATTGTAATTTTTGATTGCCAATTGTTGTCGCGCCCGCTTGCGGAAAGCGCGATATAGTCGGCCATTTGGCGTACGTGTGTCCGGTTAAAGTTTTTGGTTAAGTTGTTTGGTGAAGTTTTTTGGTTAAGTTTTTTGGTTAAAGTTTTTGGTTAAGTTCTTTGGTTAAAGTTTTTGGTTAACTTGTTTGGTTAAGTTTTTTGGTTAAAGTTTTTGGTTAACTTCTTTGGTTAAAGTTTTTGGTTACGTTTTTTGGTTAACTTGTTTGGTTAAGTTTTTTGGTTAAAGTTTTTGGTTAAGTTCTTTGATTAAATATTTTGGTTAAGTTTTTTGGTTAAATTTTTTGGTTAAGTTTTTTGGTTAAAGTTTTTGGTTAAAGTTTTTCTTTATACTATATCTCTGCAACTGCTTTGCCCATTACCTTGAAACTTCACATGGGTGTTTATCATCATCTATATTTTCATTCTACCCCCCTCCCGTGCGGCCCCTGTACCCAATGTCAAGTTCAAATTACTTTGAAGTTTTTGGTTAAGTTCTTTGGTTAAAGTTTTTGGTTAAGTTTTGTGGTTAAAGTTTTTGGTTTAGTTTTTTGGTTAAGTTTTTTGGTTAAAGTTTTTTGTTATACTATATCTCTGTAACTGCTTTGCCCATTACCTTGAAACTTCACATGGGTGTTTATCATCATCTATATTTTCATTCTACCCCCCTCCCGTGCGGCCCCTGTGCCCAATGTCAAGGTCAAATTACTTTGAAGTTTTTGGTTAAGTTTTTGGTTAAAAGTTTTTGGTTAAGTTTTTTGGTTAAGTTTTTTGGTTAAAGTTTTTGGTTAAGTTTTTTAGTTAAAGTTTTTTGTTATACTATATCTCTGCAACTGCTTTGCCCATTACCTTGAAACTTCACATGGGTGTTTATCATCATCTATATTTTCATTCTACCCCCCTCCATGCGGCCCCTGTGCCCAATGTCAAGGTCAAATTACTTTGAAGTTTTTGGTTAAGTTTTTTGGTTAAAAGTTTTTGGTTAAGTTTTTTGGTTAAAGTTTTTGGTTAAGTTTTTTGGTTAAGTTTTTTGGTTAAATTTGTTCGTTATACTATATCTCTGCAACTGCTTTGCCCATTACCTTGAAACTTCACATGGGTGTTTATCATCATCTATATTTTCATTCTACCCCCCTCCCGTGCGGCCCCTGTGCCCAATGTCAAGGTCAAATTACTTTGAAGTTTTTGGTTAAGTTCTTTGGTTAAAGTTTTTGGTTAAGTTTTTTGGTTAACGTTTTTCGTTATACCATATCTCTGCAACTGCTTTGCCCATTACCTTGAAACTTCACATGGGTGTTTATCATCATCTATATTTTCATTCTACCCCCCTCCCATGTGGCCCCTGTGCCCAATGTCAAGGTTAAATTACTTTGAAGTATTTGGTTAAGTTTTTTGGTTAAAGTTTTTGGTTAAGTTTTTTGGTTAAAGTTTTTTGTTATACTATATCTCTGCAACTGCTTTGCCCATTACCTTGAAAACTTTACATGGGTGTTTATCATCATCTATATTTTCATTCTAACCCCCTCCCGTGCGGCCCCTGTGCCCAATGTCAAGGTCAAATTACTTTGAAGTTTTTGGTTAAGTTTTTTGGTTAAAAGTTTTTGGTTAAGTTTTTTGGTTAAGTTTTTTGGTTAAAGTTTTTGGTTAAGTTTTTTGGATAAATAGTTTTTTGTTATACTATATTCTGCAACTGCTTTGCCCATTACCTTGAAAACTTCACATGGGTGTTTATCATCATCTATATTTTCATTCTACCCCCCTCCCATGCGGCCCCTGTGCCCAATGTCAAGGTCAAATTACTTTGAAGTTTTTGGTTAAGTTTTTTGGTTAAAAGTTTTTGGTTAAGTTTTTTGGTTAAGTTTTTTGGTTAAAGTTTTTGGTTAAGTTTTTTGGTTAAAGTTTTTTGTTATACTATATCTCTGCAACTGCTTTGCCCATTACCTTGAAAACTTCACATGGGTGTTTATCATCATCTATATTTTCATTCTACCCCCCTCCCGTGCGGCCCCTGTGCCCAATGTCAAGGTCAAATTACTTTGAAGTTTTTGGTTAAGTTTTTTGGTTAAAAGTTTTTGGTTAAGTTTTTTGGTTAAAGTTTTTGGTTAAGTTTTTTGGTTAAATTTGTTCGTTATACTATATCTCTGCAACTGCTTTTCCCATTACCTTGAAACTTCACATGGGTGTTTATCATCATCTATATTTTCATTCTACCCCCCTCCTGTGCGGCCCCTGTGCCCAATGTCAAGGTCAAATTATTATTATTTTTTTTTATTTTTTTTTGCGCCCGCTTGCGGAAAGCGCGATATAGTCGGCACTTTTGTCGTACGTACGTATGTACGTACGTACGTGTGTCCGGTTAAAGTTTTGCTTAAGTTTTTTGGTTAAAGTTTTTCGTTATACTATATCTTTTTTGTTAGTGTCCATGCCTCGCCACATGGCGCGACATGCAGGCCGCGGCCATCTAGTTACTCAACCTTGGTTAAGGTTTTTAGTCAAGCTTGTAGATGGAATACTATTGTGCATACAGACACCATACTTGGATAACTTTTTCTCATAGGGATGTACATCAATAACCCCTGACCTTTATTTTACCTTCACCTACATTTAACCTTCAATTATTTGGTTAATGTTTATAGTAAAGCTTGTATATGGAATACTTCTGGGCCTACATCAACCATACTTGGACAACTTCATCTCCTAATGATGTACATCAATAATCCCTGACCTATATTTGACCTTGACCTACTTTTATCCTTGGATTACTTAGTTATCTCCCCTTGGTTACGGTTTTTAGTCAAGCTTGTATATGGAATACTCCTGGGCCTACAGCAACCATACTTGGCAAACTTTATCTCCTAGTGACTTACATCAATAATCCCTTGGTTAATGTTTTTAGTCAACCTTGGTTAAGGTTTTTATGCAGGCCGCAGCCACCTTCTTTGTCAAGCTATGTGTACATCGACAACCCTCGTAGTCGAGCTATGCTGTTCTCCTACAGCTCTTGTTGATGGAGAAATAAGAAATTTACCTCCAAATTACGCACCTTAACTGGAGCTCTGATCTGAGGACTTTTGATTCAGAGTTCCAGATAAGTTTTGTATTTAAAGAGTATTATACCCCCATATTTCAAATTCAGTGCATATTTTACTTTTACAATGTATGTATTAATGATTTTCTACCTTATTAAATAGGCAACAAATCGTGATCAAAAATAAAACAAACTTAAAAATTCACTTATTTGAGCTGCAAAAAGCAAACACTGGGCAGCATCCCACAAAACAGACAATAGGGGATATGGCATTAGACTTCACTACTGTTGTGAGTTCAATCCTTACCTTAGGCATTACAGGGGCATATGATGGTCCTGTGTAACATAATACACATGTAGGTACATGAATATCAGATTTCCTATCTTGTTGCGTTCATATGTTCCGATATCGGTGAAAACCCAGCAGTCCTAGTATCTTCATATATCTTCAATTAAACCACTTTACACAGGGCCATGATGAAAACACGTTTTTATTTTTTGTATTGTTTTTTCAAAAAATCCTGATATGCCCCTTTAAAAATACTTAATTTCTGTCAGATGAGACTTTAAAAGGTGGTGCCATCTTTATATGACCTTAGCTGTTCTTTTCTATTTTCAGGGCTGAATTTCTATTTTTTTATGTAAAAATGTACATTTCTGATTTTGGGATTTGCTCGCCATCACAACAGGTAACATATGGGACTGACCACATTAACCGGCCTAAATTGACCATAGCTGTTGACAGATCGTTAAACACCATTAAATCAAATCTTAATGACAGCCATGTCTCTACAAAAGTCGCTGTTTATTACCCATGATCGACTGCTGTGTAGGTTATACTGTATCGACTTAATCCCTTCTTAATCTCGGGAACCTAATTATGGAGCCCCGCAGGGGACATGATTTTTTTTATTAATTTGTTCCCACGAAATAACAATTTGTTCCCACGATATAACAATTTGTTCCCTCGAATTAACAATTCGTTCCCACGATATAACAATTTGTTCCCTCGAATTAACAATTCGTTCCCAAGAAATGACAATTTGTTCCCTCAATATAACAATTTGTTCCCTCGAATTAACAATTCGTTCCCACGATATAACAATTCATTCCCACGAATTAACAATTCATTCCTGTTGAAACAAATTGTTATTTCGTGGGAACGAATTGTTAAATTTCAGGGAACAAATTGTTATTTCATGAGAATGAATTCATTAAAAAAAAGAATTCTATTTCCCCTGCGGGGCTCGCGAACCTTATAGCCGTATCCAATTAGGAGTGTGGCAACATCTCAAGGCGCTGTTTGATGCTGGTGACATACAGCTTCAAAAAACACATACCGTAATAACCCGAAATATTCGGACAACTTTTATTTGTGGAAACATATGAAAATGTTCCCTCATAACAGTGAGTTAGAATTAGTATGGCAGTACTTGTTTAATCACAATAACACTGTATTTGGACACAATTTTTTTTTGGGAAACCCCTATTTAATAGGGGTTTCCCAAAGCAAATTGTGTCCAAATATTTAGGGTTAATACGGTACTCTGTATTCTCGGAAAGAAAGATGGGTCCTGATTTATCTGTTGTTTAGTAGCATTAGGTCTTTATTGCATAAAATGGGCGCTCACAGTGTATTAACACAGTGTAATAAAATCATAGTACACTAGTGTAATAACTATGCAAATGAGCGTGTTAAAGAAAACATGTTTGGTGACCTGTACAGCCTCAATGTATTATGCTGTGCTTATGCAATAAATACATTCTAACATTTGTGATGGCTTAATATGGTATTTATTAAACTTGTTGACTGATTTCATAAGAAACTCGGCACTGTCTCGTTTCTTATGAAATCGGTAAACTTGTTTAATTAATATCATATTAACCCTTTGAACCCAAAAGCCCGCTGTAGCGGTTTATGCAAACAGTGCAGATCCAGATGAGCCGGCTCGTAACGAGCCGTCTCATCAGGATCTGCACTTTTTGCAAGTAATTTTCATATTTCTTAGAACAAAAACACCCCCTTTTCACATAAATGGACGAATCTGAAAATCATTTTGTGACCATTTGATTGGTCGGAGCATTAGCATATCACAGTCCATTCTAATGCACTCTATAAATATCACGCAATCTGATTGGCTAAAGACCACACATTACAGGTATATTATTGTTGATGAACGGTCGCAAAGTGTTTACAATATATACCCTGGGGCACTTTACCCACGCGCGATGAATATATTCCTACGCCAAATTTGTTTACTTTGGAGACGCGAATATGTCATCGATTTTCGAAAAAAATTTACGTTAACTCACAAGTAAGACTGAAAATGGAAGAAAGGATGGACGAAGATGACGAGTTTCTGACTACGGCATTATTATAAATCGAAAAGGAGCCGTCGCCGCCGCCGAAAATGGAATTTGAGGGCGGGCGATTGCCGATTCCCAACCCTGACCGAATCTGACATAGACGACTTGGTTACGTCATTAGTGCATTACGTCATTAGTGCATTAGAAAGATCGTTCACACACACATAAATTATGTAATGTTGCAGCTCAAATGGTAGTATGTGACAAATGATTAGACAAGTCATCACAAATTGACAAAGTCCGAGAGTTTAACAGGCTGCGGCCATCGACATTGTTGCTAAGAGAAAAGTAAGAGATCGCACCGGAGGGAAAGTTACAAATTAAATCTTAAAATATTATATGTAGCAACTATAATTCTGACGATGTGTTTATTGAGTTTATTATTGAAATATTTTGAAAGCATGAACATAACTTTATACACATTCGTTTAAAACATTGTATAATTCAATTGGAACTATCTTTTGCTTGCGAACATTATTTGTGTGATTCGTCCGGTATGCCATGCGCAAACACCTTGCACTCGGTACGACTTTCACAAGTAGAATCGGATAAAATTTGCAAAATGTTCAATTTGTGCATTAGAAATAGGTTAACCGCATTGTAATTTTGAGATTTGCGGCGTATATCAGAAAATGATAGGTCGGAAAATATGTTTAATGGCTCGGCGCGTCGCCATTAAACAGATTTTCCGACCTATCATTTTCTGATATACGCCGCAAATCTCAAAATTACAATACAGTTAACCCTATATTCTAGTTCCTTAGGGTTGAAAGGGTTAAATCATCACCCATGCAAGGTCCTCTATATATGTCTCTACCTTGATGTATTTCAGGATATCGTTCGGGCTGTGCGGGCGATTCACGGCGGCCGAGCTGATGTCGTTCTTCCTGTCGTTCATCCTTGTGTGTTTCTGGGTGCTCACTGGACATTGGCTCCTCATGGACGGTATGGGGGTCATCACAGATTTGTTTGTTCATTTATTAACATTCATTCCTTCCTTCCATTCTCCCTCCCTGCTTTCATTCATTCCATTCATTCAAAAATTAATCAGCATTATCGGTCATTCATTCATTTTGCCAGGGGCATATTGCATTGCTCTTGAGGTTCCGTCCGTCCGTCGATCCATACGTCCGTCCGTGTACATTTATGTCAAAAAGTCGAAAAGTTTGTAACAGTCTCTCCAGTTAGAGTCCAGTATGCCACGTGGGAATATCCATGTTTTACAAACAAAGTTAACATTCATTCTATCATTAAAATCCATTCATTTCGAGTATAAAACTTTGGTGGAATAATGATGAGACCTGTAATGGTGTTTGAGCAAATTGTAGTAATGTATGTTTTATTATTTTCTTTTGGGCAACACAGTGCTACTAAATTTGGGCAACACAGATTCAGATTCTGAAAGTGCTGTCAAAACATGTTTTTATTGAAAAATAAGGCAAGATATAAACAACAGCAGATGACAATTTGATGGTCTAGTAACATAAGGTCGTAACTGCTATGCTAAAGCATAGCAGTTACGACCTTATGTTACTAGACCATCGAATTGTTGTGAGTAGCGGTCTAAGGGTACTGTGCTGAATTTGCATATTTATGAAATGCTTCGAGTATTTAAATTGAAATGTGAAGTCAAAATAAAGCGACATGATTAGCGCCGCTGGGTGTGTAATACATGTTCAAATCCTCATTTGGTTACCATAATAACACTCAATATTCAGACAAAATTTATTCTGGGAAACATGTGGGTGACAAGTGGGAGCATGCGATGGGTAATTTAACGAACGGGATTCATCCTTACCGGAATCGTGACCGGAGACCTTGTTTGGCCCTTGTTTGTTTGTGAGTATTACGATTATTCGTAATCCTATTTTTGGGGAAGGGGCCAAGTGACTTTGGTGTGGTATGGACCTGGCACCAGGTTAGGTTACCCTAATTTTAGGGCTGAATATATTTTTCATATAAATATTCTGTTCTGATTTTGGGATTTCCCCCCTAATGCAACAGGTTATTTTTTTTACAGTCGGACAATCGGTCCGGCGACTTCCGGTTTACCGTCGGATCGACGGCAATTTTGACGGACCGACGACTTTCACGGAGACTGTTATTATGATAATCACCCTTGTGTCTGACAAGAAAATCAGGAGACCTATTTCTGTTTTCAGCCCTTGGTATGGGACTGTGTGTCGCATTCATTGCCCTGGTGCGGTTACCCAGTTTAAAGGTGTCCACGCTTTTACTCGTTGGTCTCTTGATCTACGACGTTTTCTGGGTAAGTGGTAATTCTTGCAATTATTTGGTCAATTACTGGGATACTATCGATGTTTAACTCTTTTCATGCGGAAGACATTTTTTCGTATTGACAATTTTAGAAAAAAAAATCTGCTCAGAAGTACATGTTTTTATAGTGACATAATGAGCCATCTCATCAGAATCTGCACCGTTTGTGAATCTGACATTTAGAGACTGATAATATGCCATAATCAGATGAGATTTAATTTCAATTCTGTAGGTCAATCAGACATTAAAATTTTGTGGTTTTGACTGGAAAAATGAATCGTATCTTACTAAGTTTCCTCTTTCTAATTAAAGTGAATAGTCTATTAATTATCATGGAAGAGATCAGTCCAATTACTTAAGCTTTAAAGGGCTAATCATAATTATGGCCTTAACTGGAGAAATGGGGCTTATGGGTTTTGTGACCAGCTTAGCTCCTGATCAAATAGCGCACTCGTGTAGCCTGACAACGATCTCTATTGCTTATTAGAAACATGGTGGGTGTTTCGCCGATCGCACTGGTCGCGAAACTCATAAGCCCCATTTCTCCATTCAAGCCACAATAATGCTCTCGTTTTATTGCATTGATTATCCACAATTGGAGTACAACATACTGACAGCAATGTGAAAATACGCATTGATTTTCAAATTGAATAGTGTAAATACTGTAATAAAATTGAAAATGTATTTAGTTGAGCTGCAAAAAGCAAACCCTATAAAATGTACTTAGTTGAGCTGCAAAAACAAAGTTTGCTTTTTGCAGCTCAACTAAGTACATTTTCAACTGTATTACATTATAAATAAGAGAATAAGTAACAATACTTTCAAATAAGTGAATGGTTAATTTTTGTTTATGTTTTGATCATTTGTTCCCTACTTCATAATCAATAATACAGTTGTAAAAATAAAATTTGCATTTAATTTAAAATCAGGGGGTACAATACTCTTGAGACACTAAGCTTATCTGGAGCCCTGATCATAATAATGCTCTCGTTTCAGGTGTTCTTTTCCTCGTATATATTTAGTGCTAATGTGATGGTGAAAGTCGCCACACGTCCGGCAGACAACCCGGTAAGTATTATTGTTGGTCTGTTGTGTAAGTTTATTGTCTGCTCTATCAACATTGCTGAGTGTAATGGATATACAGTCTACACTCGTTACCTCAAACTCTCTTAAGTCAAACTACTGGGGGCCGTTTCGTACGACTAAAATGTTCGTAAGTGCAAAATTATGATAGTCTGTAAATTTCACATTAACATTTTTTTCTTGTAAATAATTATTGGATTTACATTTATTGAGCATAGGCTGCATATGCAGCCTATGCTCAATAAATGTAAATCCATAAATTGAAATTTACAGACGATCTTAAATTTGCACTTACGAACATTTTAGTCGTAAGAAGTTTAGTGAAACGGGCCCCTGGTAACTCAAAGTCAAATTCTTGGTCCCAAGTACATGTTTTCCTATATAAAAACTCATTAACTCGCAGTATTTTCCTCAGTCTCCTGGACTTTGAATGAGCTAGTGAAGACTGTATTTTAAAGGTACATGCCCACCCAGTAGGCACAAACTGTTCTTTATAGGAATTAAAGACATGTATAATTATGTCACTATTCCATCAGTTCTAAAAATTACCCCACGTATTGTTTGGCATTATTATGCATTTTATATCAGATGTAAATTTTCACACTGATATCAGGGGTGATAACTGTTTCCTTAAACTGTTAACGGACATTAATATTTATTCTTTGTATTAATTTTTTGATTCACAATGATCATACTTTATAATCTGTCAAAATTATTCTTTTTTCAGGTGACGCATGTTATTAGCATAAATAATTTGCCTCATTTGCATATGAAAATAGCCTGATACGACCGCGCATCACTATCAATAAAATGAATATTACTAAATGGTTATATCTGTATAGCGGGCACTTGTAATTTTTAGAACTAGCGGAATAGTGACATAATTAAATATTTATTTAATTCCTATGAAGAACATTTTGTGCCTACTGAGTGGGCATGTACCTTTAATAACAAATGTGGTTTGATCTTGAGTTGACTGGTGCAATACAACTGTGCTTGGTACCCACCCATTCAGGTGTATTCCCATGTGTTGAAAAGATGTTTAAACATAAAACCCAATCAATCAATCAAGTTGCCAATTTTATTTTTTTTAAATCTTGGACAATATTTAATTCCATGTAAAATACTTAATTATATTGTATTAGTAATTTCCAATAGCCTCCGAAGGAAGCACATTTACTACACATTGTTTTAAAGTCATTATTTTTATTAAATTTTCGACCACATGGTCTTTATCAAAATAGTGTGAAACTGTAGTGGCCTTTAATCCTCAGGACTCAATTCTAATGAAATTCCAAGACATAGTCGTGTTATTTACGGGGAGAAATACAAGACAATATGACTTTTTGTCCGCTAGTTTTGAACTAGTTTTAGCCCACAAGTTTCCCAGCATGCAAAGAGTTAAAATCTTCATGCACTGTAATAAATATGTGAATGGAACTACTGCAGAAAATGGCGTGTAGTGATCAAAATCTTCAACATTTGATCCTGTGCTTTTGTAATATACATATTTGAATATTTGTGTAGATTTTAACATATTTGTTGTTGACTGATTAGCCTCGTTTCTTATGAAATCAGTAAACTCAGCTTAACAAACATTATATTAAAGAATTGCTCTTCTAATTTCAGGGCTGAATATATTTTGTCTCGATGTAAATATTCCGTTCTGATTTTGGGATTTTCCCCCCAATGCATCGGGTTAAAATGGGATCAAACCTGTTTGCCCGGCTTTACATGACCTTAGTTGTTGATAGGCCGTTAAACACCAACAATTTTTTTTTTAAATGTTTTTAAGATCCTCTGTATACACATTACTATGTGAATCTGGTTGATTAAAATGCTTTCATAAAGTATTAATCTGTATTACAGGTGGGAATGTTGGCGAAGAAGTTCCATTTTACTGGTTTAGTGCGTGAGGCACCAAAACTGTCGCTTCCCGGAAAATTAGTATTCCCCAGGTATATTTATCTGTGATATAGACATGTCTTGTAAATGGTTATTCAAGTTGGAAAATTATGAGTTACTTCCCTTAGAACTTCTTACTGGGCTTCATCGGCATTCGAATTGGCAGACTTTGTCGGTTTGACATCATACCAATGAATTATGACTACAACAACGTCACACCGACAAATTCCGCCTATTCTAACGGATGATGCCCTGAAAGTAGTTATAAGGGAAGTTACTCTTGATTTACCATATTTCTATTTGTAAG
This sequence comes from Conchocele bisecta, assembly GCA_029237695.1. NCBI lineage: Eukaryota > Metazoa > Mollusca > Bivalvia > Lucinida > Thyasiridae > Conchocele > Conchocele bisecta. The sequence continues at coordinate 70,856,313 of CM055277.1, forward strand.
ACTGGTGAACATACATGTCAGAACTGATGGTTATAAAACTTGGTAAGCATTTACACAGAGCTCCAGATAAGCTGCGTATTTGCTTAAATGCCCAATTAAAATTGCCTAAAACCAATTGAAATCAGAAGTAGTGAGTATCAAATGGCAATAACTAGGGATGTTATCGAATGCCAAAAACGGTATTCGAATATTCGGTCGAGGTATTCGAATAGTATTCGAATATTCGGAAAACGCTATATTCGGTAGGCAGACGTAGTTACTCCGCTGGTAATCACACTACACTACACGGTGTGTGCTCTAAATAGCCATTGTTTGCTAGACGGGATCTGGTTCAGATAGCCGCGATTGATGCGTCACAGGTTACAGGTTACATTTCTGTACCTGCGTAGTTACCGGTAGTTAGAAAATGAAAAAATAAACGGGAAAAAATCGATCTCGATATGAAGGATATATTAAATATAATCCAGTTAACCTGGCCTTACACGACCTTAGCTGTTGATAGGCCGTTAAGCACCAATATTCAATCAATCACTGGTGTGTGTGTGTGGGGGGGGGTGTACATCAGACCACTTTTAATGACTGGAGAAAACGAACAAACAAACGCTAATCATCCAAACAGTTTATCAATATTCAACAGAGCATATATGTATGTGAAGAAATGACAAAATTAATCTGACCAGCTTACAGCGTATCGGTGTAGATGTAACGCTCCAGTTACGCTGTGTAATTTGATAGTAAAATTATAATTTCTCCCCAAAATGGCAAGTTATAAGTGCTTTAGAATCGTCTCGATGAATTAGTCTAAATAAAGTGACTCCCTACGTACTTGTAATTTTTCGAAGACATATTAAAAACATCACGCCTAATTGATCAAATTACACACCGTATCTGGAGCGCTGTTAATTATAAATCCCGTGCCAGCTAGGTCACGTGTCGGATTGTTTGGAATTGTCGCCGTAAACGCCTGCGGTGTAAGTTGGCTGGCAGCCAGTGACACGTGAAATTTACACAAAGTTGAAAGATAACTTTATTGAGTTTATTCTTAGAACACAAAACAAAACAGGGGCAATATACGGCGTTGCGTTAAGGGTGGTTTTCTCAGATCCAGTTTCATTACTGAATGTATCACGCACAGTTTATCCAACAAATTGTAACTTAATAACTTAATCACTGTTGTCTAAGTCAGAAATGTGTGAAACCTTGTTCTTATTCAAGAAGATAATTTTGTCCACTATGTCACTGGATAGCCGGTTACGTAGTTTATTCAGTAATAGTCCGGCGGTGGAGAAAATGCGCTCAGAGGGTACAGAAGTGGCGGGTACAGCGAGAACTTGTCTGGCGATCACGGCGACCCTGGGGAACTTGGTCTCGTTGTGCTTCCACCACGACAAGGGGTCAACTTCCGGGTCCGGAGATTCACGTAGGTAGGAACGAAGTTCGTCATTGTCCTCATTCACTGGCGAGTCAAATGTGAGAAAGTTCGGTTTCCGGCGTTTTGAGGGCGTGGGTTCACACTCGTCGCTGTCACGGGTGGGTAGACGGAGGGGTATCTCGTCCATGCGGGATTCGAGTGTTTCCTCGGCGGTCTGGCGCTGCAGGCGGTTCAGGAAAGGCAGCCGCTTGTATCGTGGATCCAACAGGGAAGCGATCACCGGTACAGAGGTGGCGGTGTCCACGGACGTCGGCTTGAAACGGCGATCTAACTCTACACGCATAGTGTCCTTCACTTTCAGAACGAGGCTGCTGTCGTCGTCGATGGGTCTTAGACTGTTGCGTAGGAGGCCGCACACAACGGGGTAGATCTGCGAGCTGGAGACGGATTTCTCGGCGCACATGTAGGTAGTCACTTCCGTCAGATCGCCGAACACGGTGGACAGGTCCCCGATGATCTCCCACTCGGTGTCTTTGGGAAGTAGATACGTGTCGCTCTTCTTCGTCACCCGTGAGTCCAACATGATGTCTGTGATGACGCGGCGTTGTTCGTGAAGACGACCCAGCATCATCTGTGTGGAGTTCCAGCGTGTCGTGACATCTTGGATCAGATCGTGTTGTGGTTCCTGGAGGAGTTGTTGTCGTTTCTTCATCTCGGCTGTTAGTGTGGTTGAATGTTTGAAATGTCCAACTAGTTTCCTACACTTCGCGACGACTTTAGATACGGTGGGTAGTTCCATTGCCGGTTTAATACATAACTGTAACGTGTGAGCAAAACATCCCAAATCACTCCAGTCCTCACACTTGTCACCGGCACACTCCATATTTCGCGCATTGTCGTGGACACATGTCTTCAATCAATACTACAAGTGCGTGCCGCTAATACGGAGACCGACGTCATACCTGTTTAAGCCTGTGTGCCCATCGGCGCTGTACACAAACACGTTAGTTAACGAGTTCGCGGGTTATTGTTTACCGACGATGGCCGACGATGGCTGTCGCAAACTTTCACACATCTCAAGATATCAAAGTGTTGACTTTAAATAACGATTAATCCCTTCGGTACACAGAAAATTGATAGAAAAAACAAAATATTTTTTTTTTTTACTATTCGAATAGCAAAACGGTATTCGAATATTCGGACAACAACCGAATATTCGAATATTCGAATATTCGATAACAACCCTAGCAATAACAAATTTGTGGTACCTTTATCATGCTGCAGAAAACAATGAACAGACCACAGATATAGCATTTTTTTCTTATTTTTCATGAAAACACGTCTTTGTATTTCATTAGAATTGTCTCAATTGTCTAATGAAATGCCAAGACATGTTTTCATTTCGAAGCTAATTACCGGGACTCACGATTGTATTTGATGTATGTACATCTACTTCTGAATAAAATATGATCATGCACAACGTTGCCAAATCAATTAAGGGAAAACACTACAAAAAGGGCCGAAGAAACTGACAAAGTTTATATAAGCGAATGCTTATATCTTGTCTCTAACACTGTATACACTGTATGAACTATTTGTTCCTGTGCATATTTGAGACCGAGTGCCTTTAATCATTTCACCTTCAACTGAAATGGTATATTTCATTTTCAGACTTTCATATTAATTAAAAAGGAGGGAATAATATAAAATAAATTTAGATATATCCGCAAATAGTGAAGATCCTGATCAGACGGCTCATTACGAGCCGGCTCATCTGGATCTGCGCTATTTGCAAACATTGGGCAGGTGCTTGTGGTGTTGAAAGGGTTAATGTGTTTGCTACAAGATTTCTGTTCTGTTCCTTGCAGCATGCAGAATTCCAACCATTTCTCCATGTTGGGCCTCGGTGATATTGTAAGTACTGATTGTTTTATATTAGTGCTTTCAGTCAAGGTCAAGGTTAATTGACTTGGACCACAGTCATTGTATGGCTGAAATAACCTTTCCGCTTTGGAAAATGTTTCGAGAGATGACCTGTGTCCAATCAGCCGTTATTATACCCCCCGCAACGAGTTGTGGGGGGGTATACTGGAGTCAGGTTGTCCGTCTGTCCGTCCGTCCGTCCGTCCGTCATCAGAGAAATATTGTTATAACTTCTATTTCCTTCATCTAAAATGCTTAATACTTCACACATGCATTCATGTAAGGCTCTACTACCATGCTGTGCCAAATCCACGACCGTCCAACCCCCGCAGATCCCAAGGTCAAGGTCAAATACTTAGTCTCTTTACAAAACTTAACATCAGAGAAATATGTTATAACTTCTATTTCCTTCATTGCAGATTCTTAATATTTCATGCATGCATTCCTCTAAGGCTCTACTATCATGCTGTGACATATCCCCGCTGATCTCAACGTCAAGGTCACATACTTAGTCTCTTTACAACACTTAACATCAGAGAAATCGGTTATAACTTCTACTTCCTTGCTCGGATCTGCTTCACATTTCACACTCGCATTGGTCCAATGGACCTCTACCACCCTGTGACAAATTCACGTTTGTGCCGCCCCCGCTAAGCCCAGAGTCAAGGTTACAAGCACACACACTTGGAAAATTTTATATATTTAGGGGTACCTGGGCCCACACGGGGGTTATTTCGTAAGCCTCGCTTACTGACCAATCTAATTATTGCAGGAAATAACTTTGCAAAACTCCTGCAAATCTATGGATTTTTTTTTATTAATTTGTTCCCACGAAATAACAATTTGTTCCCTCAATTTAACTAACAATACGTTCCCACGATAACAATTTGTTCCCTCGAATTAACAATTCGTTCCCACGAAATGACAATTCGTTCCCTCAATATAACAAATCATTCCCTCAAATTAACAATTCGTTCCCACGATAAAACCACATGGTAACGAATTGTTAAATTGAGGGAACAAATTGTTTTGTTAATTCGTGGGAACGCATTGTTAATTCGTGGGAACAAATTGTTAAATTGAGGGAACAAATTGTTATTTCGTGGGAATGAATTAATAAAAAAAAATCTACGTCCCTTCAGGGCTCCGTATATGCTACGGACGGTTTTGTCGAGTTACTGCCCACAACTATCAGCCATTGGTGCAAAATTTCACTGAATCCTTCTTTACATTTGACATGTATTTCGACATGGTATATATGCTGTGCACAAAAAAAATGCAAATCTTGATGCGATGGCTCGATATGAGCCATCTCATCTGTAGCCGATTTCATCAAAATTGCAAAGCATACTTATCTAGCAAAGTATACTTTGAGGGAATAATCTTTTATTTTTCCTGAAATGCATTATTTCATATAGAACTAATAACTGCATATATTTGATGATTAAAAGTATGCAGAATTATTATACTGAATTTATTACCATTATCACAGCCAAATTGGCTGTGAAATATAATAAATTCAGTATAATAAAAATGAATAAATTTATTCTTAAATTGAAAATTTCTCTCTCACAGTATACTTTGCTAGATATTAAAGTATACTTTGCAATGTTGGTGAAATAGGCTACAGGATCTGCACTGTTTGCCAATCCTGGAATTACGACTTGCACAGTTGAATGTGTTGAAGCAGCCAATAATAAACTATCAAGCGATCAATCAATTTATGTTGATACCTATTCCTTTTATCATGTTATTTTTTTTCGCACATTGTGTGATAATAATTATATTGCTATAATGAATACATATGGGAATTTATGTTGCAGGTAATGCCCGGCTTGTTGTTGTGTTTTGTGCTGCGATACGATGCCTACAAGCGGTTACAGATGACGGCCGGCGACTCTGGCATACCCCCACCCCCCAACTACGTACAGAGAATCACATACTTTCACTGTTCTTTAATAGGTTACTTTCTAGGTGAGTATACTCAAGGGAGGTAATTGGGATGTTAAATGTGTGTCGAGCCCACTTACAGGGAGACCTAGTGATCACAATAACGTATGTACGTCCATCAGTCTGCCTGTCATAAATATGTGTTAACCCTTAGACCGCTATCTTATTTTTGTTTGTCGTCTGCTGTTCATTTTCTATTTTCCATTTTTATCATCAAAAACATGATTTCACAGTACTTTAGAATAATTTACAACATGCTTTGACAGCACTTCAGAATCATTTCCATGGGACTACCAGTAGTCATTTTTGCATTTTCCATTTTTGAAGGTGAGAAACAAATTATGTTGAATGTTTTTTTATTGTATCATTTTTCTGAGACTATACACTGATCAGTAACCTGAAGAAATGTCACTTGGTTTCAACAGATTTTTAGCGTAACTCGCTCACTTCTATTTCCTTCTATTACATATCTGCAATGTTCGCCATTCCTTCGAAGACTCGTCTGTCATGCTTTCTAACACGCAATATAGATCATTATCAGGCTACAAGAGTGTGCTATCGTGATCAGGAGCTACACTGGTCACAAATCCCATAAGCCCATTTCTCCAGCCACAGTAACATATAACCTTAACCCTTAGACCGCCATCTTATTTGTTTTTGTCGTCTGCTGTTTATTTTCTATTTTCCATTTTTATCATCAAAAACATGCTTTGACAGCACTTTAGAATAATTTACAACATGCTTTGACAGCACTTCCCACTGGAAATGATTCTGAAGTGCTGTCAATTTACAACATGCTTTGACAGCACTTCAGAATCATTTCCATTGGAAATGATTCTGAAGTGCTGTCAAAACATGTTTTTATTGAGAAATAAGGCAAGATATAAAAGCAACAGCAGACGACAATTGTTGTGAGTGGCGGTCTAAGGGTTGACTGTTTCTGTGACGCTACCCCCTTTCACTTGTCCTTTTGTTACAGGTCTTTTAACAGCAACAATATCATCAGAGGTGTTTAAGGCAGCCCAGCCGGCTCTACTGTACCTAGTCCCCTTCACCCTGCTTCCGCTTCTAACAATGGCTTATCTCAAAGTACGTACAGTAGCGTTTGTGTTCCTCTTCCATTTGGAAGTTGGTGGCAGCATGCGATGGGTAATTTAACCCTTAGAATGCGGGAACCGGAAATAGTTGTCTGCTGTTAATTCATATTTTGTCTTTTCTCTCAGTAAAAACATGGTTTGGCAGCATTTTAGATTCTAAAGTTCTGTCAAACCAAGTTTTTGATGAGAAAAATGGAAAATAAAAATTATTCAGCAGACGACACAAATTAATTCAGCATTGTAAGGGTTAACCAGGCTTTAAATGACCTTAGCTGTTGATAGGCTGTTAAACACTAATACTTCTAATCAAATCCACTTGGAAACCAGGGGGCCGTTTCACTAGTATGTACGACTAAAATGTTTGTAAGTGCAATTTAGGATCGTCTGGAAATTTCAATTGATGGATTAACATTTATTGAGCATGGGCTGCATATGCAGCCTATGCTCAATAAATGTAAATCCAATACATGTAAACATGTTAATGTGAAATTTACAGATCATAATTTTGCACTTGCGAACATTTTATTTGTACAAAGTTTAGTGAAACGGGGCCCCAGGACAGGGTTTGACGGAGCTTTTGGTGCCAGGGACATCCTGATTTTTACATTTTGTTAAATTGGAGCTTCTTGCAAATTCAGGGATTCCTCCTACAAAACTGGGATCCTTTTGATCCGGGGACACTGGGAGTGTCGATCCCTGCAGAATTGGAAACGTGGTTCAAACATGCATTTCCTGTATTCCTATTAGCCAATGAAATCCCAATTTTCACGTTTGAAATCAGGTTTTCCAATTTTTACTGAGTTTAAATTGTTTTTCATTTTCTGGTAGTGGAGGGTGCATTTAGTGTTACCCTTGTCCGGCCATCCCATCCGTCCCGCCCTTCCGTCCGTTCGTCCCCAAGCTTGTAACTTGTAAAACTTTAAAACTGTACTAGCTACAGACCTGAAACTTGACATGTAGCTTCCTTATGATGAGTAGATGCACATAGTTTATTTTGATTCGACCCTCGGGTCATGGATTATCTCCCCCTTTTTGAACTTTTGGCTTTTAGCTCGTAAAACATTTTAACCCCTAATAGCTTTTCGACTTAGAATTTTGCTCCGTTTACTATCAAAGCGATATGTGGGGCATCCGTGTTCTATGAACACATTATCTAGTTTTTGTCGCGCCCGCTTGCGGAAAGCGTGATATAGTCGGCACTTTGGCGTACGCACGTACGTACTTATGTGTGTCCGGTTAAAGTTTTTCGTTAAAGTTGTTTGTTATACTATATCTCTGCAACTTCTTTGCCCATTACCTTGAAACTTCACATGAGTGTTTATCATCATCGATATTTTCATTCTACCCCATCCCGTGCAGCCCCTGTGCCCAATGTCAAGGTCAAATTACTTTGAAGTTTTTGGTTAAAGTTTCTGGTTAAAGTTTTTTGGTTAAAGTTTTTCGTTATACTATATCTCTGCAACTGCTTTGCCCATTACCTTGAAACTTCACATGGGTGTTATATCATCATCTATATTTTCATTCTACCCCCCTCGTCGTCCAAAATGTAAAAAAGTTTGTATAAGCTTTGTCATTATGGTATAACTTTAATGCTACTTGGCGGATTGCTTCATTATTTGGACACTTGATACATGTGAGCATTGGGAACACACTCATGCCGCCATTAACATGACCTTGACCTTTTTTTACCTTCACATTATTGCGGAAACACTTAGTCATTTTTTTGTGTCAAAATGTTGTACAAGCTTCTTCATCATGGTATAACTTTAGTAATGCTTCCATACTTGGACACATGAATCACCTGAACATTTTGTCACACACTCGCGCCACCATTAACACGACCTTGACCTTTGTCACCTTCGAAATGTCACTGTAACACTTAGCCATTTTGTTTTGTGGTTTTGCCTCGTTTCTTGTTATTTTTTAGCTCACCTGAACATTTTCAAACGTCTTCTCCTCGGTAACCATTGGGCCTTTTGTCACCAAACTTCATAGTCATGGTCCTTAGGTAGGGGGATTACAAAATTGTTAAAATGACGTCATTACGTAATCCAAGATGGCCGCCGTCTAAAAATAGCACAAATTCTTCAAAAATCTTCTTCTCAAGAACCGCCAACCGGATTTCGACAAAACTTGGTAGGAATGATCGATGTACATTGCTCTTTCAAAGTTGTTAAAATGGTGACCCCGGGGTCAAAAATGGGCGTGGCCCGTGGGGTCAAATTGGGGTCAAATTTTATTTTTGACCGAATATGGTCATGTCATATATCAATTTGAAGGTATCAATGAGGCGATCACTCTGGTGCATTTTTTGTCGAAATCAGATGGTTATGTCATCCAAGATGGCCGCCGAAAGGTCAAAAGGTCGTTCTTTTATTAGAGATTTCAAAATTCTTCTTCACATGAACCGCTTGGCCCATGATAGCCAAACTTAAATGTTATGGTCCATGGGTGAAGCCTTTTCAGATTTGTTAAAATGGAGGTCATCGCTAATCCAAGATGGCCGCCGTCTAAAAATAGCATAAATTCTTAAAAAATCTTCTTCTCATGAACCGCTAGCCGGATTTTGACGAAACTTGGTAGGAATGGTCGATGTACAATGCTCTTTCAAAGTTGTTAAAATGGTGACCCCGGGGTCAAAAATGGGCGTGGCCCGTGGGGTCAAATTTTATTTTTGACCGAATATGGTCATGTTATATATCAAATCGAAGGTATTAATGAGGCGATCACTCTGGTACATTTTTTGTCGAAATCGGATTGTTATGTCATCCAAGATGGCCGTCGAAATGTCAAAAGGTTGTTCTTTTATGTCATGAAATTCTCTCATCGGATGATTATGTCATCCATGATGGCCACCAAAAGGTCCATTTATTCAAGATTTTGAACGTCTTTTTCTCAGGAACCACATGGCCGATGCTGGCCAAACTTCATAGGAAGTTAAGATCCTTGGGTGAAGCATTTTCAGATTTGGTAAAATGAGAGTCATCGCTGGATCCAAGATGACCGCCATCTAAAAATAGCACAATTTTTTTAAAACACATGAACTCCATGTCACATTCTCCTCTAGTGTTCATGGAGTCAGGTGAGCGAATTAGGGCCATCATGGCCCTCTTGTTTATTGTCCAGTATCCCAGGGGGCATGTTCTTCTAAAAAATATGACAGTTACTCGCAAAATGTGCAGATGCTGATGATCATCCGGATCTACACTGTTAATTTGTAAACACCGCTATAGAGGTCTGTAGTGTTGAAAGGATTAGCTCTTGACAAAAGCTGCCTATCTTTGACATTGAGAGAGTAACATCACATGACATTACCAAATTGCATCAGTGTAATATTCACATCGACAATTCTGTGTTTGTTACCAGGTGGCACAGTGTTAAAAGTGTTACTTTATTGCTATTTTACAGGGCGATTTACGGCGAATGTGGCATGAACCGTTCATCGTACAGACACCATCAAAGGACTTGGACGTATAGTGACCGAGTGACAATTTTCTTGGGACACGATAGTTCATTCTGTGACTGCTGTTACAGTAATGCCTTCGCGTAAAAAGATACGGTACCGTTTGCGCTAATCTTGGTAATATTTGTCAGTATCTTTATATTCAAAACAATTGAAATCAAGCAGCTTGATTGGCTGAGCCTGAGCTGTGTTACAGCTCAGGCTCAGACAATCAAACTGCTTGATTGCGAGTTAGCATTGCGAATAGATGTCGGGGGAAACGTTGATAATGTAGGCAAGATGAACGCAGGCGGTGCTGTATTGGGCTGGTTTACGGGAATGTGTGTTGACGGCAAGTAAGGCGTGGATATTGCAGTAATTAGGTAAAGGTTGACTCGATGGAGTAGACAGACTGTCTGTCTGAGGTGATAGCGAAGTAGCCTGGCCAGTCTCGGGACACAATGGTTCGATTTGTGACTGTGGCGTAATAGCCCTGTGTGGTAGCGCAAGACAAGTCGAGCACGGATACGTTGCTGTGCAGTGTGAACTTGGAGCAGACGCGCTGTTCGCCGAGGCGGCCATATTGATTCAGCCAGACCAAACACCTTGATTGATGTGTTTTCAGGGATTGGTTAATCATATTTATTAGAAAAAGGGCATTTAAGTGGTAGTAATTTGGATTGGGTTGAGAGCTCACATTATTGCAATTAATTTAAGTCTGCATGCTGAGAACATTCTTGGCTATAATAGTTAAAAAATAGCAGTCGATAATTTGTTACATTTTGTTTTCTTTCTCCCTGTAAAAAATCATTAACTATGTCTTTGTTATAATTGGACGCAATAAGAAAAATACTTGTTGCCTGTTATTTTACCATCAGCATGCAAAGAGTTAAGTCATTCTGCAAAGGCCTCCTTTTCAGCCATTTTGATATAATAAGAAGCCGTGTCGCGAATTATTTGTTAATTTTCTATCCCATTTGGGCATTTAATCTGAGACTTTTATAGATTTACATTTTTTCAAACTCGGTTACACTGGCCAGTATTGTTGAAAGGATGATGATTATAAAACCAATTTCAGTCTAAGGATACGATAATTTTTGTTGAAAAAAATCTCATTATTTTGTTTATTTCTCCATAAAGGTATATGTTGTTACCACTCATTTGAACCGTCTCATCGAGACGGTTCAAATGAGTGGTAACAACATATACTTTCGAGATGAAATGAAAAAGATAGGATTTTTTCCCCTAAAAAGTTTCATACTACTATAATTGTATCCCGTCTTTAATGGGTTAACCCTTCGACTCCTAATTAACTGAAATGGATTTTGATGTGTTAATTTTCTGACCAATCCAATCGTCACGATTTTCAGACTATTCCATTTATGAAAAGGGGGTGTAAAATTGTGAAAATATGAAAAGTGTTGAATGGGTTAAATGTAGACAAAGCTTGTAGCTTGGTGAGGAAGTATAAAACTTGTGTCATAAAATATTCTACGTAACTGGAGTGCTAATGTATGTTTACGTGTAAACAGTTTGTGTATTTTTAATGTAATACTGCACTAGCCATTATATGTTATTTTCCTGTCATTTTCAACGTCTGTTCTGTCGTTATATTTGACTGTGACCGGAGAAATGGGGCTTATGGGATTTGTGACCTGTGCACCTCGTGATCAAATAGCAGCGCGCTCCTGAAGCCTGATAACAATCTATATTACTTGTTAGAAGCAAAGCGGATTGTTTCATTCATTCATTGATGGAGCAGCGATCAGTGCAGATCCTGATCAGACTGTGCGGATGCACAGGCTGATCTGGATCTACACTGGTCGCAAAACCCATACGCCCCATTTCTCCAGTCACAGCCACATAACAAATGTGTAATCATACTGTTGTATCCATTTGTGTGACGAGGTAATGGTTTCATGTAATTTGTTGTTGTGTTTCATATGTGTGGCTTTATGGGTATTTTCATAATCCTGTGGTGTGATTATCAGTAGCCGATTTCACCAAATATTTTCTAAGCATACTTATCTAGCTGTGTATACTTTGAGGGAGGAATCATTTATATGTTTCCCGTTCTTTAAAAAGAACTAAACGACTGCATATATTTCATGATTAAAAGTATGCAGAATTATTATACTGAATTTATTACATTATCACAGCCAAAATGGCTGTGATAATGTAATGAATTCAGTGTAATAAAAATTAATAAATGTATCCTTAAATCGAAAAGTTCTCCCTCAAAGTGTACATAGCAAGATAGTATACTTTGCAATTTTGGTGAAATAGGCTACAGATCTCGATCTATTGGGTGGCAGGTGGGACATCAGTGATTCCGCTGGGGAAAATAAAAAAATCCCCACTTCAAAAAAAATAAAACAATTGGCGATAAAAAATTACAATTTTCGAAAAAAAAAAAAAAAAAAAAAAAAATTTCCAAAGATTGTAATTTTTTATCGCCAATTGTTTATTTTTATCGCCAATTGCGAAAGTGGCGATTTATCGCCAATTGCGAAAGTGGCGATCGCCAGCGGAATCCCTGGGAAATTAAATGATCGGGGTTCATCGTTACCGGAATCCCAATCGGAGACCTGGTTTGACCCTCACTGTACGTCGTTGTACATTCTGGTATGTGACATTCTGGTATGTGACATTCTGGTATGTGACATTCTGGTATGTGACAACATTCTGGTATGTGACATTCTGGTATGTGACAGTTGAATCAGGTTATGCCCTTTATAAAAGTAATACACTTATTCCTAATCCTATTAATTTTAGGGGAAGGGGCCAAGTGACTGGTGTAGTATGGACCTGGCACCAGGTCAGGTTATTCTATTTATACATGTATTCATTTCAGCTAAATATATTTGTTTTCGATGTAAATATTCCGTTCTGATTTTGGGATTTTCCCTCCAATGCAGCAGGTTAAATGCGGGATCGAACACGTTGGCCCAGCGTTAAATGACCTTAGAGCTGTTGATAGGCCGTTAAACACCAATAAAGCAATCCAATCAAATATTTGTAGTGTGATTATTAGAGCTTCATATTTTGCCGATTGCAATGACTATTTCAAAGTCGTATCGTGCAAAATCTTTTGTCAACACTTGATAGTATTAACAAAAAATATCAATATTTGCAAAATATGTAATGTGATGAGGTAGGTCATTCCAGTGCCCCGATTTGATATTTTGTTTCCGACATAAGGAATGTTTCACAAACACAGTAGCGAACAGAGCAGGTCCTGGTGAGATGCGTACTTTGATCTGGATCTACACCGGTCGCTAATTTACTAAACCCACTTTGTGCCAGGAGGTTCAGATGTACGTGCTTATATTGGAGTCCATCATGTGATAATTTTATACTCGTATCCACTCGTATGTCTCACCCCGATAGTCGAAAGTGAGACACAGCAGTCACAATTCTGACGTTGTACATTGTACTAGTCAACAATTTCGGACGTACGTCCAAATTTTGCATATCTCTTTATCCGTTCGTCGGATCATTATCAAACTTCATCAATAAATTCCCAACGTTGCTAGCTATCCATTCAGTGTCATTTGGGTCACCTTCACCTTCACTTTGGTGACCTTCGTGGGTAAGACACTCGCCGGCGATCGCCATGCCATTACATTGTTTACACTGTTTGGATCTTTATCATGGTTCAAATTTTTATATCTGTTTTATATGTTTTACATTGTTGTTTCATATGTGTACACAGTCCTCATACAACTTGAATGTTTCCACTAATATTCATTTTATTTTTCCATGACATCTGTAGCCAATTTCACCAACATTGCAAAGTATACTTTTCTAGCAAAGTATACTTTGAGGGAGACATTTTCAATTTTAGGATAAATTTATTAATTTTTATTATACTGAATTTAAAAAATGACTGTGATAATGTAATATATTCAGTATAATAATTCTGCATAGTTTTAATCATCAAATATATGCAGTCGTTAATTCTATATGAAATAATGCATTTCAGGAAAAATAAATGATTACTCCCTCAAAGTATACTTTGCTACAAAAGTATACCGTAAATATTCTAATAAACGCCCATGCTCTAATAGACGCCCACCCCCCACTGTTTAAGTTGAAAATGACACATTTTTTGGCCGATTTTCACGAAATTAGTGCCTCTAATAAACGCCCAGTACCTTCTTGAAACAAATCGGAGCTAATTGTCAAATTAGATTTTTTTTCTTTCCGTTATTTCGAAAGCAACTTCCTTTAAAATCGGGAAAAAACATAATTGCTACTTTCACTTTCAAAAGCAGAAGTGAAATTCGACTGTTTCTGATGTCACAGTAAATTCTTCATCAGCAGTAGCTATTTGCACGGACACAGGGTGATCAGAATTTACACGGTTACGGAGATGCCATTTTCAAAGCATCTCAAACCTGACAGATCCGAAACGCTGACGAAACGTCCGTAGGTGTAAATCTGATCAGCATTAATGATTGACGCTGTCTTGATATACATAACCATTAAATTTAACATTTCTACCGACTGTACCATAATGACCAGAGTGGGCCGAAACGTCTTGGCCCAAATGTTTATAAACTGACAGACAGTACAATCAAGTCAAGCGTTTGAGAGTAACATCCCGTAGTTATGTTTTTGTTCAGATAGCAGAACATTGTATATTTTTTTTTATCATTTTCCCTTTGCTGAATAACACTTGCCTCTATTAAACGCCCACCCTGGACTTCGGAGCCAGTGATGATTCTAATAGACGCCCGGGCGTCTATTAGAATCTTTATGGTACTTTGCAATTTTGATGAAATCGGCTACTACATTAATTGAAGGAGTCAGTGGAAGAAGGGGGCTGACTCCTTGGAGTCAGCCCCCTTCTTCCACTGACTCCTTCAATTGGGATGATTCTAAAAGGCTATTTAATGTGTGACTATTATCTCTACCCTGTAGTGTAAATTATAAATACAATACTCCCACAGGGCTGAATATGTATTTATTTCGATGTAAATATTCCGTTCTGATTTTGTGATTTTCCTCCCAATGCAACATGTTGAATTCGGGATCGAACCCGTTGGCCCGGATTTAAATGACCTTCCCTGTTGATAGGCCGTTAATCACTATTAAGTGGGTGGCAGGTGGGAGTATGCGATGGGTAATTTAACGATCGGGGTTCAGCCTTACCGGAATTCCGACTGGAGACCTGGTTTGTCCCTCACATACGTCTTTGGCATTTTGTATGTGACAGTTAAATCTGGTTATACCCCTTATGTGAGTATTACGATTATTCGTAATCCTATTTTAGGGGAAGGGGCCAAGTGACTGGTGTGGTATGGACCTGGCACCAGGTCAGGTTATTCTAATTTCGGGGCTGAATATATTTTTTCTCGATGTAAATATTCTGTTCTGATTCTGGGATTTCCCCCCCAATGCAGCAGGTTAAAATGGGATCGAACCCGTTTGCCCGGCCTTACATGACCTTAGCTGTTGATAGGCCGTTAAACACAATTAAACAAACAATAATCCCATCCCCCAATGATGGAGTGCTTTCTTTATTCACTAGAACTAAACTAAATTCTGCATTTTTATATTCATAAACATCTAGTATCTACTAGAATAGTTTCACAAATGTAATATAAAATACTGATACAATGTATTTATTTACCACGTCAGTTCGTATTAATTTTGTTTTTTATATCCGAGTTTGGGTTGTTGCAAAATTGGTTGAAATTGGTTTTTCAGCATAAATCTGCGTTGTTTTCAACAGTAACTGTTTTATTGTTGATCATCGGCATAAAATGTGATACCTGATAAATAGAATACGAGTATTTGTTGTCTAAGTTTATCAGGCTCTGCTATGAAACTAGGAATTCCTCGTCAAGCCGGGATGGACAGTGGCCTAGGGGATATGGCATATGACATTGGGCTTCAACGCCGGAGGTTGCGAGTTCAATCCTCACCCTAGGCATGGAAAATACTTGCATAGTATTATCCATCTCACTGGGGGCCGTTTCGCTAAACTTCTTCCGACTAAAATGTTTGTAAGTGCAAATTTAAGATCGTATGTAAATTTCAATTTATGGATTTACATTTATTGAGCATAGGCTGCATATGCAGCCTATGCTCAATAAATGTTAATCCAATAATTATTTACAAGAAAACAATGTTAATGTGAAATTTACAGACTATCATAATTTTGAACTTACGAAGATTTTAGTCGTACAAAGTTTAGTGAAACAGGCCCCTGGTATTTCGGATGAGACTTGAAACCGAGGTCCCGTCCTTAAATGACCTTAGCTGTCGCTGGGACGTTAAACCCATTCAATTTGTCACTTTTCCTTTATAGCGAGCCTTGGAATTCCTGTGTATTTGCTAGTCTTGCCTTATAAACCTGATATCAAAAGTCACTAGACAGGAATTCTGTATATACTTGGTGGAGAAATAGAGAATAGTAGGTTAATGCCGTGAATGGTAAAAAAATATCTGGCAAGGCTTTGAAAACGGGATGGGCGAGGCTTGCTGAGCCCATCCCGTTTCCGTGCCGCACCAGATATTTTTCCCATTCACGGCACTAACCTACTATTCTATTTATCCCGTCAACACCTACAAATAGCTTTAAAATGCAAAAAATAATCCCAGTCGCATCCTTAAAATCAGAGAATCGACTAGTATGACAACCGCACATATTCATGTGCAGTGATTAGGTCGCATTGGCAGGATATCAAAAATGTTTCACGGCACCGTGTTTCACGGCACATACACAGTGTGTTGGCGGGATAAATAAGAAACATATTGCCAACACATCTGCTATATATTTTGGTGGCCTACATTTGTTTGCACAAGTTGGTGGTGGATGATTTATTGTATCCCCCGGACTCCGTCGGGGGATACTATGGATTTGACAGCGCGCTGCGTCCGCGTCCGCGTCCGCGTCCGCGTCCGCGTCCACATCCGTGTCCGCCACATACACTTCTTGTCCGGAGCATAACTCGAACACCCTTTGGAATATTTTCATGAAACTTCACACATGCATAGACCACGACCCGAAGGTGTGTCGCGCACAAGAATGACAACTCTTGCATAGCTAATTTTTGAGTTATCTCCCTTTTTTGTTTCTCACACTGATTTCGTGTCTGGAGCATAACTCCACCACCCTTTGGAATATTTTCATGAAACTTCACACATGCATAGACCACGACCCGAAGGTGTGTCGCACACAAGAATGACAACTCTTGCATAGCTAATTTTTTAGTTATCTCCCTTTTTTGTTTCGCGCACTGATTGACCATAACTCGACCACCCTTTGGAATATTTTTATGAAACTTCACACATTCAATTAGACCACGAACCGAAGGTGTGTCGTGCACAAGAATAACAACTCTTGCATAGTTAATTTTTTAGTTATCTCCCATTTTAGCTCACCTGAGCAAAGCTCATGTGAGCTATTGTTACCGCAATGTGTCCGTCGTCGTCCGTCGTCGTCCGTCGTCGTCGTCCGTGAACATTTTCAAACGTCTTCTCCTTGGTAACCATTGGGCCTATAGTCACCAAACATCATGATCATGGTCCTTAGGTAGGGGGATTACAAAATTGTTAAAATGACGTCATTATGTAATCCAAGATGGCCGCTGTCTAAAAATAGCACAAATTCTTCAAAAATATTCTTCTCAAGAACCGCCAACCAGATTTCGACAAAACTTGGTAGGAATGATCGATGTACAATGCTCTTTCAAAGTTGTTAAAATGGTGACCCTGGGGTCAAAAATGGGCGTGGCCCAGGTCAAATTGGGGTCAAATTTTATTTTTGACCGAATATGGTCATGTCATATATGAAATCGAAGGTATCAACGAGGCGATCACTCTGGTACATTTTTTGTCAAAATCGGATGGTTATGTCATCCAAGATGGCCACCGAAAGGTCAAAAGGTCGTTCTTTTATTACAGATTTCAAAATTCTTCTTCACATGAACCGCTTGGCCCATGGTAGCCAAACTTCACAGTTATGGTCCATGGGTGAAGCCTTTTCAGATTTGTTAAAATGGAGGTCATCGCTAATCCAAGATGGCCGCCGTCTAAAAATAGCATAAATTCTTAAAAAATCTTCTTCTCATGAACCGCCTGCCGGATTTCGACGAAACTTGGTAGGAATGATCGATGTACAATGCTCTTTCAAAGTTGTTAAAATGGTGACCCCGGGGCCAAAAATGGGCGTGGCCCGTGGGGTCAAATTGGGGTCAAATTTTATTTTTGACCGAATATGGTCATGTCTGTATCAAATCGAAGGTATCAAAGAGGCGATCGCTTTGGTACATAATTTGTCGAAATTTGATGGTCATATCATCCAAGATGGCCGCCGAAAGGTCAAAAGGTTGTTCTTTTATTACAGATTTAAAAATTCTTCTTCACACTAACCACTTGGCCCATGGTGGCCAAACTTCACAGTTATGGTCCATGGGTGAAGCCTTTTCAGATTTGTTAAAACAGAGGTCGTCGCTAATCCAAGATGGCCGCCGTCTAAAAATAGCACAATTTCTTAAAAAATCTTCTCATGAACCTCCAGCCGGATTTCGACGTACACTCGGTAGGAATTATCGATGTAGAATGCTTTATCAAAGGTGTTAAAATGGTGACCCCGGGTTCAAAAATGGGCGTGGCCCGTGGGGTGAAATTGGGGTCAAATTTTATTTTTGACCGTATATGCTCATGTCATATATCAAATTGAAGGTATCGATAAGGCGATTGCTATGGTGCAATATTTGTCAGAATCGGATGATTATGTCATCCATGATGGCCGCCAAAAGGTCCATTTATTTGAGATTTTGAACGTCTTTTTCTCAGGAACCACTTGGCCGATGCTGGCCAAACTTCATAGTAAGTTAAGATCCTTGGGTGAAGCATTTTCAGATTTGGTAATATGAGAGTCATCTCTTAATCCAAGATGACCGCCATTTAAAAATAGCACAATTTTTTAACACATATGAACTCAATGTCACATTCTCCTCTGGTGTTCATGGAGTCTGGTGTTCATGGAGCGAATTAGGGCCATCATGGCCCTCTTGTTTGTTTTTGCGCACTGATTTCCTGTCCGGAGCATAACTCGACCACCCTTTGGAATATTTTCATGAAACTTCACACATGCATAGACCACGACCCGGAGGTGTGTCGCGTAGAAGAATGACAACTCTTGCGTAGCTAATTTTTGAGTTATCTCCCTTTTTTGTTTTGCGCACTCTACAAACTGGACAATAATGCATGAAGACCCGTTTTCTCGTCTGCTCTGTACACCTTTTCTCGTGTGCTCTGTACACCTTACCTGTAGAGAGAACAATAGAGACTGGGAGAACCATTCACCTGTCCATGTGCTGCATGTGCTAGCATGTGCAAATGTCCAGTCTTGACCACAGGTAATTTATACAGGTAAATTACTACATTGGATATTACATTTCCGTAAACTGTGTTGAAAATATTGTGGCATTATGTGGACCTGTGCAGATATATGTAGATAAATATAGGACTATTAAAAAAAAATTCTGGGCTCCAGTAGCAAGCATTATTATTTTTAATTTTTAAACTTTTTTTTCCATTTTTATTTCATTTTTTTTTTCAAATTCTTTTTCAATTTTTGTCTAGTAGCATAAGGTCGTAAGTGCTATATACAGACTATTATCATATAATAAAAAAACAATTATTGACTAGTGAGCCATAGAATATAATCTGATATTCTATGGCTCACTAGTCAATAATTGTATAATACATGTATGTTCGGGCCAGTGAAAATTGCTTTCAGGCCCAGGCTCGAGGTCAAGGCGGGACAAGGCGAGGCATCTGATTCCGCGGAATTCTTGTTTACTTATCTCCCTTTGTTGTTTCGTGCTCTGATTTTGTATCCAGAGCATAACTCAAACGCCCTTTGGAATATTTGTATGCCCCACCACGATAGTGGAGGGGGCATTTAGTGTTACCCTTGTCCGGGCACACATTAGGGTACTTATGTGGCTAGCCCCACTGGGTTATGGACTTGGTAAAGGATAGGGTTGGTTATAATTAGCCACCTAAAAAATCCTTTTATGTGGCTAAAAATCGTTTTATGTGGCTAATATTTAACATGTGATAAGCCACATAAGTATAGTACTGTAAGAACGTCCGTCCGTCCGTCCGTCTGCACACACGAATGTGTACTTGTTGTAAGCGTACGGGATCTTATTGGGTAGGGTTAGGATAGTGTTGGGTACTCTTGTTGGGTATTTTTATACAGTAAAAACCCAACAAGTATTCATTCGTAGGAACGTGCGTCCCGTCCGTCCGTCCGTCCGTCCGTCACAAAACTATACACATTGCTTTGATGGTTCACTACCGCCCTGTGCCAAATCCACGTTCGTCCTGCTCGGGTTAATATCTTATAATTTCTGTTTTCTTTCACGGATCAGCTTCATATTTCATATACACATTGCTCTAATGGTCATCTACCGCCCTGTGCCAAATCCACGTTCGTCCTGCCCCCACCAATCCCAGGGTCAAGGTTACCTACTTGGTGCTTCAAAAACTTTAACGCTCGGGTAAATATCTTATAATTTCTGTTTTCTTTCACGGATCAGCTTCATATTTCATATACGCATTGCTCTAATGGTCCTCTATCGCCCTGTGTCAAATCCACGTTCGTCCTGCCCCGCCAATCCCAGGGTCAAGGTCACATACTTGGTGCTTCAAAAACCTTAACGCTCAGGTAAATATAATTTTTCTTTCCATTCACGGATCAACTTCATATTTCATATACGATTTGCTCTAATGGTCCTCTACCGCCATGTGCCAAATCCACGTTCGTCCTGCCCCCGCCAATCCCAGGGTCAAGGTCACATACTTGGTGCTTCAAAAACTTTAATGCTCAGGTAAATATCTTATAATTTTTCTTCCCATTCACGGATCAACTTCATATTTCATATACGCGTTGCTCTAATGGTCCTCTACCGCCCTGTGCCAAATCCGCGTTCGTCCCGCCCCCGCCAAGCACAGGGTTAACATCACATACTTAGTGCTTCAAAAACTTTAACGCTCAGGTAAAGATCTTATAATTTCTGTTTTCTTTCACGGATCAGCTTCATATTTCATATATGCATTGCTCTAATGGTCCTCTACCGCCCTGTTCCAAATCCACGCTCGTCCTGCCCCTGCCAAGCCCAGGGTCAAGGTCACATACTTGGTGCTTCAAAAACTTTAACGCTCGGGTAAAAGAAAATTTTGACTTGGAATTTGGCCTCATTTATTATCAAAGCGATATGTGGGACATCCGTGTTCTATGAACACATTTTCTAGTTTATTAAACTTCACACATGCATAGAAGACGACCCAAAGGTGTGTCGCACGTAAAAATGACAACTCTTGCGTCGTTAATTTCTTAGTTATCTCCATTTGTTGTTTGGTGCACTGATTTCGTGTCCGGAGCATAACTCGAACACCCTTTGGAATATTTTCATGAAACTTCACACATGCATAGACCACAACCCTAAAGGTGTGTCACGCAAGAATGACAACTCTTGCATCACTATTTTTTTAGTTATCTCCCTTTGTTTTTTCCGTCACTGATTTTGTCTCCGAGCATAACTGGAACACCCTTTTTTCAAACTACTTGTGTATCTGGGGAGGGGGATACACATGCGCTTGTCGACAAGCGTCCATTTCTAGTTTATATCTGTTGTTTTTATTATTGTCGAGCCCACTGGCAGAAAGCGAGACATAGTGATCACAATGGCGTGCATCCGTCCGTCCATGCGTTCGACCGAAATCTGGGTGAAAGTGTTTAACCCTTACAATACTAACATCAATTTTGTTGTCTGCTGTTTATTTTCTATTTCCCATATTTCTCATCAAAAGCATGTGTTGACAGCACTTTAGAATCATTTCCAATGGAAATGATTCTAAAGTCCTGTCAATTCATGTTTTTATTGTGACAGAAGGCAGAATTTACAACAACAGACGACATTTTCATTATAGAGTTAAATTATTCTCAGTATAATAATCTCTGCAATCCAAAATCAGTCTTTAAACACCATATGCTTATCTATCATCATCCATATTTTCATTCTATGTCTAAACTATGCGGGTATGTGTATCATAGCGATGAATCCGCCATTTCCGCATTCATATCTTTATAGTGAATCTTACTGGGATTTACAATACAATGTATATATTTTTTTCTATGTAAATATTCCGTTCTGATTTTGGGATTTTCCCCTCAATGCAGCAGGTTGGCCTAAATGACCTTAGCTGTTGATAGGCCGTTAAACACCAACAAACAACTTACTAGGATTCACAGCTGGTGCCAAGTGATCCACTGTAGTATGTATACTTGGCGTGGGTGGCAGGTGGGAGCACGCGATGGGTAATTTACTGATCGGAGTTCATCCTTGCTGGAATCCCGACTGGAGACCTGGTTTGGCACTCACATACGTCTTTGGAATTTTGTATGTTACAGTTGAATCTGGTTATACCCCTTATGTGAGTATTACGATAGTCGTAATCCTATTTTAGGGGAAGGGGCCAAGTGACTTTGGTGTGGTATGGACCTGGCACCAGGTCAGGTTATTCTAATTTCAGGGCTGAATATATTTGTTCTCGATGTAAATATTCCGTTCTGATTTTGGGATTTTCCCCCCAATGCAGCAGGTTAAAATGGGATTGAACCCGTTTGCCCGGCCTTACATGTCGTTAGCTGTTGATAGGCCGTTAAACACTAATAAACAAACAAACAAAACCGTATGCTTGGCACCAGGTCAGGATACCATATTTTGTTACTGAATGGTTTTGTTGTCATTTTTGGCACCAGCTCCGGTTATTCTAATTTCTATTTTGGGATTTATATTCTTTTTCATCATTCATAATTCTCTATCCCATGCAGCCCCTATGCCCAAGGTCAAGGTCAAATGACCAGCAGTTACCTCAACAGGCTTGATATGCGGGCCTCGGCCATCTGGTATTCTTCATTTTTAGCTCGCCTGATTGAAGCTCTCGTGAGGTGTCGATATTTCTTCTAGTCTTACTCTCATCATCCGAATAGATCCCCGGCCTGACCGTGTCAAATATTCTGAGCACGTTTTCCTCCTCAAAATCAGGAAGTTTGATTGGTTTTGGGTATGAATTTGAGCATGCGGAGAAAAGTTTTATAATCGGGTTCGGATTAAGTCTGTTGATTGTTCCTGTATCGCTATCAGATTCGCCGGGTATATCTGAGGGTGCCCGGTTTAGAGAGGTTTCACCGTGTTTAGTATACCAATAGAATGTCAATTCATGTACACCCGTATCATTATTAATAAAATTGATAAGTCCATGTAGATGTACGTTTCTTATGCATGCTATTCCCTGTTGCCATTAATCCTGGTATATAATCAAAGGACTGGACGTCCGGAAATTCTTTGCAGTATCTGTTTGTGGATGACATATAGACTAATAATTAATCTAGAGTGGAAAGCGTCTCGCGAAAAATAAGCGGGGAATTTCACAGCAACATCAAGTTAAAAATAGATTTTTGGAAAACCCAAAATGATAAATAGATTTCTATTCTGAGACCTATTATGGATCTACGAATCGCGAATAATCGAGTATGGCTGTTAATTGTTGCACCCTTAGGTAGCAGTGACCAGTTAGCCGCCAGTTTCGTATAATGGCACCGGACCGGTGAAATTTATAAATATTACACTTTCTGCTGATTAAAATTCATTTTAATTGTTTAATGAATTTTTTGTAGTTGATTTTGTACTTTATTCAGATTTTACATCGTATTAATTGATGAATGCTCATTCCAGTGCCATCTGACCTGTTCCCATTGATCAGAAATGGCCAAATACGAATTGAGGGTATGTTGTGACAAAAACTAATGAAAACAACAGATTTTTCTGGGAGTTTCAAACAAGAATTTATTTCAGAGAAAACTCATGGATGAGAACTGGTTTGCACCATGATAGTGCATTTGCCTCTGGATGATGATTGAGAACACATACAACATTCAATCTGTAGTTCCGCAAGTAGCGTGGCACGGCATGGTTTTAAAGTGAATATTTTACCTCAGAATTGGACAATTTTAAAGAGGCTGCACCAAGATATTTCACATTCCTGCATAGGTAAGGAGCACTAATAGAGCAGCATATTTGTGTTTATGTAAAAGCTTCTAGTGTGTCTAGGTCACAAATGTCGAACTCATATTGCTGTCTGCCCACTCATTTGGAATACTGAATTAAATGCATACTGTCCGAGGGCGTGAAATTGATAATTTTAAATTAACTGGTCACTGCCCCCTTAGACTACGGAAACCTGTGCAATAACATAAATTTAGCATAAAAAAGCAAACAAAACATTTATCACATTGAAAAGGCGGTCAAGCTAAGTTGTTAGAACTATTTTTTATGGCGTGTAAGACCGGTGTTTTTAAAAAGTTCAACCCGCAAAGACCTCGAATTTGAATGTTGGTTGTATAATTCTTCGATAGCGCTTGGATAAAAAACTTTCTGTTAATTGTGTAATGTCAATCTTAGCTGTTGATAGGCCGTTAAAGGGGCATATCAGGATTTTTTTGAGAAAAGAAATGCAATGTACTATAAAAAATAATACCGTGTTTTCATCATGGCCCTGTGTACAGTGGTTTGTTTGAAGATCTATGATAATACTAGGACTCCTTGAAAATAAAAATGTTCAGGGATTTTTAAAAAAGAAATAATATAAAAAATAAATGTGTTTTGAACGCAACAAGAAAGAAATCTGATATGTGTGTACCTTTATCATTTGTTTATGGGTGAAACTAGAAACCAAAAAATCCTGATATGCCCCTTTAAACATAAATAAATTTGTAACATCGGCTAATATGCATTTAACATCAATCTTTGCCTAGGAGTTCATCAGAATAAAATATGTTATAGGGTTGACTGTATTGTAATTTTCAAATTTGCGGAAAAAATGTTTAATGGCTCCACTAGCGCGTCGCCATTAAACAGGTTTTCCGACCTATCATTTTCTGATATAGCGCGTCGCCATTACACAGATTTTCCGACCTATCATTTTCTGATATAGGCAGCAAATTTGAAAATTACAATGCGGTTAACCTATTTCTAATGCACTCCTTTACTACTGGCGTAGGAATACATATTGAAATAATTTGCGACCGTTCATCAACAATGATATAGAGGATATTCCATCGTACATTTTGAATAGCGGGAAATAATACATGAGTGTACGTCGGCTTCCTCGTAAGCAACGAGAGCGTAGCACGACTCCACTTCCATGTCAATAAAGGATTTGCATGTGGACGCAGCGTATGCCTTTGTACGATGAATGTACACCGTGCCTAACCGGTAAACACCCGTGAGTACATCCGCCAGTGTATGTGACGGCTGGAATGTAATGTTGACCGTGTATACTTCCTGTTCCAGATCAGACACCGTGGGTTCGAGCGATTTTATACTTTCATACATATTGTGGGCAGCAATTACACTAGACGCGCCATCGGCCGCGGCGTTAACCTCATCCTCAGTCCTCACCCCCCGTCTCCATTATAGAGATAATATCGTCGCACACCTTGGCATCGTCCAGAATAACGCCCTTCTCGGCCGTGACGACTTTCTTAATATCTGCCATCATTTCCACTGCCAGACGTTCTACCAGTTCTATATTGTCCGTCTTAAACTGATGCACTTTGTCTTCAAACGACTTTTCTGACTTTGTCAATTCCTCGACATTCTTCTTTCGTGCATATTTCAGATTCTCGATCCGACATCTCCGTTCGGTCATTGAGCCCACGACCTCGGCCAGCGGTTGTCCGTGTTCAGCCGCCGCGTCAGAAATGGACGTTACTTGGCATTTTCTGTGATTGATAAGTTTATATATTTTCACAAAACATGCCTCGTGTTTCTGACAAAACATGAGGATATCTGTAAAAGGAAGTCTGGTATCGCGTGCACGGCAAGTCATTTCCCACAGCCATGGTGTGATTTCCCGACGCTTCGAAGCTTTTATGTGTTGTTGCACAGTCTGTGCAAATATACTCATCACACTGCCGACAGAACGTGTCCGCATCTTTAACAAGTCCCGACGCCTCTTTACACTGTTGACACTGCGTCACTTCGCCTATCGACATCCTATTCCTAGTGCCGCTCATGCACACTCGCCATTTTGAAATCTTATTTACACCGAGATTAATACCCTCTTTTTCGAACATATGAGTCGAACTTGTGCTACGCGTTTTGACATGGTTTGGAAGTAGTTTCGCGTGGCTGGGCAATTCAATGTAAATCGGTCAGTCGATACGTCCCACCCCAAATTTACATTCATTGTCAGGGGCGGATCCAGAATTTGGGGAACGGAGGGGGTTTTCTAGTTGCGAAGGTAACTCCTGCAAGAGTTACGGTTCACAACTAGGGGGTTGTCCTATTTTTGAGCTCTTCGAAATGCACTTTCCTGTGTTTTACGGCATTTAAATTCAGACTCCAACTGGTGGTAAACTGCGATCTATGTAAACTCCGTGGCTGAACTGGGGGTGCAACCCCTCCCCCTCTAGATCCGCCCCTGATTGTGTCCAGGGACCGTACATACATATTCGTCCCAGTTGTGTCACATACAGTGTATTACGTAATAAAACCGTTATTTCATTGTCATTCGGGGAACAGTTAAAACGTATTGCCCCTCGATGCTGTGGACGACCCGGTGCACTATTCCCCTCGGCCTCCGGCATCGGCCCATTAATTGTGCCGTGGGTCTTCCACAGCACATCGGGACAATAGTTTTGGCTGCTCCCCCGAATGACCATGCAATAACGGTATACTGCTCAACACCTGGAGCTTCAGATTTCGATGGGACCAGGTTTTCCGGCGCTGGCTCCGTTATGCATCATCAAATATCTTTCTTGCCCGCACTTGCGTTGGGGAGGTGGCGTGGGTGACATCCGTATAGAATTGGAGTACGTTCGAACAGTTCCATTTTATAATTCGACAATAAGGTTTCCATAGATTTTCCCAGAATCTGGATTTTATTTCGTACGTACGTACCTACCACAGGTGCCAGGAAAACAATCACCTGATGATGACGTAAGTTTCTAATATAAAGTATATGTTCTTTTAGAAATAAAACACATTCCGGGGTTGTGAAGCAACCGAAATATGTAATTTAAGGGTGCAGGGGAAATGTCGGTTGCTTCACAGCTGAAAGGCGAACCCTCTTTTCAAAAAGTCTGGTGACGCCCTTGTACACGTCTAACCAAAATCTCAAGAGGAGTTTGAGTCTATATATTTCGTGCGCCGACAGGCCACATTTTCTCGTCTTCGATTATATTAAATTATTTTAGCAAAATTTAAGAATGAGCCTTCTTTTTATTTCGTGAAAGTTTGGTCCAATATTGATTGTATTACAACAAAAATTATTTCCCAATAGAGTGAGATGTCTATGGGGTTTTAACATGTACCAGGCAATGGGGACATTTTTCTAATTTCAGAAATAGTGGACCGATTTGCAAAATTTAACTTTCGTTTTCTTAAAGATGATTTCCATGCTCAGAGTCAATTAATTTCCATTTTAATAATTTTGCTTTTTTTTTTTTTGTTGTTCCT
This sequence comes from Conchocele bisecta, assembly GCA_029237695.1. Classification (NCBI taxonomy): domain Eukaryota; kingdom Metazoa; phylum Mollusca; class Bivalvia; order Lucinida; family Thyasiridae; genus Conchocele; species Conchocele bisecta. The sequence continues at coordinate 70,883,652 of CM055277.1, forward strand.
CCCCCAGCTCCGCCATCTCTTTTTTCCCCATGTTAAATTCCCATAGACAAATCAATTTTCGTAATAAAATCAATATATTTGACTAAATTTCACGAAATAAAAAGAAGGCTCATTCTTAAAGGCCCTGAACGGCTCAGTATTACAATTTTCCGATTTTTTCAAACACAAAAACATGTTTGGCAACTGATTTAGTACACAAAACTAACATATACTACCTAATAGATACATGTCTTGAGATTTACATCTTAATCGCAATGTGAAGACAACAAAAACTTGTTTTGTGTACCACTCAGTGCAAAATATCAATATTGACAATTTCATTTCCGTAACCCAACGGCTTCGGATCGGAAGCGAGTCGATAAACTCCGGCTATCGGAATTCATTGGCCGCGAATCGGTGAGTTGAGGAGTTGACCCGAGCGTCTATCGGAAAATCGATCGGGCTTTGAAACACGCACCTGCTGTTTGTTTATCAACAAATATTGATATTTTCATCGACTACAAACAGTTTCAAAGTGTGTGTAAATAGAAACCTGTTGGATTTATGTGTGGGAAAACCCAATAGGAGGCCAAATTCGGTAACTTCAGCCGTATAGGGGCTTTAAATGTTGCTAAAATTTACTATTATCGATTTTTTTTTGATTTTTTTTTTGTTTTCACAAGATTTCGTGAAAAAGACAGTAATAATACTCAATACGCTACGTTATCGGTTGTGTCGCCGTGGGTGACCCACGGCTACACAACCGATAACGTAGCGTATTGAGTACGGTGTTGAGCGAATAAAGTTCCATTTTGTCATGAACCAGACGTTTGATTCTGTCCACAAACCCAGCAAGTCCCATGTTGTCATGACGCCGAAGTTTATAATTGATCAGTAGGTATATACACATGGTCCCACACCCAGTAGTACTACGCCCCATTTGTCATGACGCCGAAGATTGGTTGTTATATAATCATTATAGCTACCCTGGTCACAAACCCAAAAAGCCACTTTCTGTCATGGCGCCGAAGTTTGATTGTTAATCAGTATCTATAGGAACACCGGTCACAACCCGATAAATCCCATTTTGTCATAACGTTGCAGTAGATTGTTGATCAGTCGGTACACTGATCTGAAAAACAGCAAGCCCCATTTTGCCATGACAATTGATTGTTGATCAGTAGGCAAACAGGTCATAAACCAAAATTATATTTCCAAAATTCTATTTTGTCATGACCCACAAGTGTGAGTGCTGATCAGGGGCCCGTTTCACTAAACTTCGTACGACTAAAATGTTCGTAAGTGCAAATTTAGGATCGTCTGGAAAATTCAATTGATGGATTTACATTTATCGAGCATAGGTTGCATAATTGTGCACTTACGAACATTTTAGTCGTACGTAGTTTGGTGAAACGGGCCCCAGTAGCCTAAGTACACTGGTCACAAACCCAGTACGCGGACCTACAGATTAGCAATAAAACAGTCAAGACAAAATGGGGCGTCAATAGGGCGACGCCCCATTTTGTCTTGACTGTTTTATTGCTAATATGTAGGTACACTTGTCACATATTAAGTAAACGTATGTGTGTTATGGTCCAGAACGTGATTATCTGTTTATTAGTAGGTACACTTGCCACAAATCTAGTAAACCCCATTCTGTCAGGATGCAGAAGTGTGATTTGCTGATCACTGTAGGCACACATACTGGTACACCGGCCGTGACAGGATTTTCTGTATACAAGCTGCATGAGTGTGTGTGTAGCAACAAATGGGTTTATTGATATTTCTTTAGTGTGTGGTGCTGGAGAATGCATGTGTATTTGGAAAATTTTGCTAGCTCTGCTTGCGTTAGTATCATTGCAAATGGTGGCACCCATAAAGTGGGTTCAACCGACAGCAACAATGCAAATTTTGTGCATATTATGCCAATTCCGGTAGCGAAAATGTGTGTTCCACGAAACCGGTTTTTTATTCCTGTCCGGCATTCGAGAATTGTTGCACTCACAAACAAATAGGTGGGTCGGATCAAGGATTTTGTTAAATTGTGTATACTGGTCGGGTAATTTTAATTTTGTAATTTTGATAAAGGAGAACTATATCTACTACTATCTATCTATCTATCTATCTATCTTCAGATAATGCTTTCACGCCCCTTTCGGGTATTATGAGCATGGAAAAGTGCACGTCGGTGTTTTAGTAGAGTAAAATAGTGACAGATAAAAGCAGATTGATGGCTAAGAGAAAACAAAGTGATAGTTTGATAGTACAGTGTGAAGTAAATAAAACAAGATAAAAGCAATCGGCTCTGGCTCCTAGCAATGGGCCAGTTGGCCGACTGCCTGTCTGAATAGAACAGGATCGGTCATGGCTGCAATATTGTGGGGCAAGGAGTTCCAGAGAACAACAGAGTTCGGAAAAAATGAAAATTTGTAATAATTGGCAGTGGTGTGAATTTGTCGGATGGAGAAAGGATGCATGTGCCTTGTCAGTCTCATGGGCTGCTGCAGGTATGGGGGCAGTGTGACAGCTACCTGTTGGTGGTAGATTTTGAAAAACATTACCAATCTTGAGTCTATCCGTCGATCTGCTAACGTACGCCATCCAAGATTGGTCTGCATGGTAGTCACACTGTCATATGTTGAGTAGTTGTGTTTAACCCACCGAACTGCCCGTCTCTGAACCTTTTCAATTTTGTCTGTATTGAGTTGAGTGTGTGGCGACCACACAGTGGATGCATATTCAAGCTGTGGCCGAACTAAAGTTTTATATGCAAGTTCGCGGACTTTTTCATTTTTAGTTTCAATATTACGTTTTAGGAACCCCAGAGTTCTATTTGCCGAATTTGAAATACGATTTATGTGAGTGTTCCAACTTAAATTTTGAGAAATGTCAACTCCGAGGTATTTAGCATCATTTACGGTCGAAAGGGTTTGTCCATGTAGTATATAGTTGGATAGTTATATATTTAATTGGATTTTTGTTTCTAGTAATGTTCATGATTTGGCACTTCAGTGGGTTAAACTCCATATCCCATTGGTTTTCCCATTTAACAAGACGATGAAGGTTATTGAGCTTGCTAAATTTGTATTGTCATCGTGATGTATAGTTCTGTAGTCAATGATTTCAAATGTGTTTGTACGCGGGGACCACTACCCGACACAAAACTGCAATTTCAACTGTCCCGTGATGCATCAGATTACAATAACGCGTTTGGAGTGCGGATTTATTGTTTAACAGCGCATGCGTCGTAAACATTTCATTTCGCGGGGAAAACAGACTGACGTTTCTTTATTTTGCGAAGTCAGCTACAAAAATGTCTGTTAGCCTTACAGAGGGTGCAATCGAGGTGTTTTATACAATACAATAATTATGTAGTGTAATCCAATGTTGACATATATTTTACAATCACTGTTCATGTCTGTAATAACCTTTTAGAAGTGTTTTTGTTCGTCCCGCCATAATATGTTTGCGACTCGTTCACGGACTGCTTCGTACCAAGATTGCAGGATTGAGGAACATAATTTAAATTCCCATTGTAATCTGTGCTCTACCGAATGTTTGTTCCCTGTAAAGTCCGCACAGTGTTTTTTCCAATTATAAATTGCCAATTAAGCGTATAAAAATGTTGCAGAGTTTATTTCTCGATAAACACTTTGAGCATATCCCTGTTTATTTTTTTATTTGAGTGACTAATAATTTCCTTGAAATATTGATGTGAAATATTAACTGATGGGAATTTAACATGGCCTGAAATTCTGTTTTAACTGGTGTGATAAACGAGAACGTTGGGAACTGACATTTAAACTTGGCTAAATAGCTGGGTTTTTTTTTCAAATAAAATAATTTGAGTAGTGTACCATTTTTGTCGAGCCCGCTTGCGTGAAAGCGAGACATAGTTGTCACAATTATTTTACTTTATGACATGAAATTCAGTCAAATATTTATTTTAATGCAACAAAAAACAATTTCTCAACAAGACCGTTCATATCACAGGTGATTCTAGCGTGTCTTGGATGGTCAATTATTGTTTGTATATATATACATGAAACATCTTTCTAAAGAATGTACAAAACAATTCAAATGTGCCCAGGTGTAATAATAATAGTACTTAGAAAGGTATAAAACTCCCATTCGTCACCATTGTCAAAGCGGCCACACGATGTAGTTTGTCGAACTCGCCTATATGCATTACAGCGTGTCAAAACCCGCTGCTTGGGATGGGGTTTCGGCATAGATTTTACAGTTGCTAATATATTAACATAAATCTCAAGATTTTGAGTGTAAACTGCACTAAAAACGTGTCTCACTAACCTAAATTCGCTTTTTAAAATTAAACGCGTTCACTTCCTGATTAAAAATGATTGTTAGCCGCCATCTTTAAAAATATTGAATCACGTGACACGCACTGATTTGGTTGGCTAATGGGAAATGACGTTGGTCTCCAGTAACCAACCAAACCACTGCGTGCACGTGATTGAAATTGATTGAGATTTATGTTAATTTATTCGCAACTGTAAAATCTATGCCGAAAACCCACCCCACGACACGCGTTGTATAGGCGAGTTCCTCGGGACTACATCGTGTGGCCGCTCTGGCAATGGTGGCGAATGGGAGTTTTATACCTTTCTCTAAGTACAGTGGAAGATCGATCTCTCGAACTGGCAACGGACTCAAATAAAAGTTTGAGTCGGGCGTAGTTCGAGGCAAACAAAATAAATACTAGTCGGTGATTTCATTCCATTTAGGAATGACACCATTGATTGATGTTTGTATGGGACTATGGCCTTCTGGAAGAACTATCAAATAAACAAATATAAAGAATTAATTATTTTATTTCAATATGTACATGTATGCATACGTAAATAAATAAACTGTTAATGAAATTGAATATTACACACCGTCTTTGTTTCGTTTTTTTATATCGAAACCGGAAGTTGTCGTGAGCAACATTCCCATTGTAAACGTGTTTATTTTACTATGCTATAATTAAGCTTGACAACCACAACTTCATAACCATGGACCATTTTTTGTCACGCCCGCTTGCGGAAAGCGCGATATAGTCGGCACTTTGGCGTACGTGTGTCCGGTTGATGTTTTTGGTTAAGTTTTTTGGTTAAGTTTTTTGGTTAAAGTTTTTGGTCGGCACTTTGGCGTACGTACGTACGTGTGTCCGGCTAAAGTTGTTTGGTTAAGTTTTTGGTTAAGTTTTTTGGTTAAAGTTTTTCGTTATACTATATCTCTGCAACTGCTTTGCCCATTACCTTGAAACTTCACATGGGTGTTTATCATCATCTATACTTTCATTCTACCCCCCTCCCGTGCGGCCCCTGTGCCCAATGTCAAGGTCAAATTACTTTGAAGTTTTTGGTTAAATGTTTTTTTCCCGTCCGCTTGTGGAAATCGCGATATAGTTGGCACTTTGGCGTACGTACCGACGTACGTGTGTCCGCTTAAAATTTTTGGTTAAAGTTTTTCGTTATACTATATCTTTTTTTTTAGTGTCCATGCCTCGCCACAAGGCGCGACATGTAGGCCGCGGACATCTATTATTGCTAGTGAATGTTTTTTTTATCACAGATCATTTGCCTACACATGCAGTAAAGTGTTTGCAAAAGATCGGTGTAAAATAACATTCAATAAACAAAGTAGACAGGTGCGAAACATCATATCCCAAGAATGTGTCTATAAATAGCACACTGGTTTATTAAATATACAAACTACAAATACGATTTAAACGAAATTGCACGATTTGGCATTTAAAAATGTTAAAGGCGGAATATTAATTTCTAAACATTCGTCACTCAGGAATACAAATATTAACATGTCCCTTCATATTAAAACGTTCGTGAATATTTCTAAAAGCGAAACAAATCAAACAGACCGCCAATCGTGATATTCACATTTCGTTAGGCAAACAGATCAGCTGGCTACAGGCTTACCTGTACGAGCTATCAATAGCACTTTACGTTGATTGAATTTGAATTGTTTTGTACGTTGTTTAGAAAGGTGTTTCATGTATATAGAAACAATAATTGACCATCCAAGATGAGCTACAATCATCTGTGGTTCAAATTGTGGTCGCACATATCGGGGATAAAGTTACGGGGCGATTTTGTCTCGCTAAATGGTGGCAGCTTTCTCTATTTTGTGTTGAGTTATTCACAAATTTTTTTTTTTAGAAAACATCTTAAAATACTAAAATTTCCCAAAATTATTGCAAAATCACTTTGTTTTGCAGATTTTGCACTAAGAATGGGTAGTGGATTACTATCATGGATGATTGCGATATACTTGTATTTCAGGGTGTGACATCCAGGGCTGAAAAATTCACTCGCCCCGCTCGCCATGGCGAGTCAATTTTCATGTTGGCGAGAGGATTTTCTTGTCACTGGTCCGATTTGGCGAGTGAAACATCGGGAAAGGCCATTCTCTATTTTCAGAAAACTAAGAAAATTTGATTAATTTCCAGCTATTTCAAATTATTTTCTTTTAATTCACTGGTTTTAAGCTGTTTATGAAGTATTTCTGTAACTTTCATACACCCTATAGATTTCTGTTGTGAACCATCATGTGTCCCCTTTCACGTTGACAGCATGACTTTGCATAAAAAAATAAATATTGCCGGTTTAACATTAGCCCAGCACAGATTACTGTCTTATATACTGTGTCATTCCTATAAATTGTTTGATTTTGTCTTCCTCTGGTGCTACACACCCAACAAGGAGTTCGAAGTTATAAAAATTTGCACTAAAAACAAACTTTCTAGACCAAAATGTGTGTTGACAGAAGTCTTGTTCTGACTTAGGGGAGATAACTCTTGTTTACTGATAGACTTATTATAGTGGAACATTTAATTTTCAAAATAACTATAATAAACATATAAAGAAGGAATAATACTATATAATCTTAATAATATGTATATTAGTACTCGTTTAAAAGCTGTAGCAATATAATTGTTAACAAATTTAAATGATTTGGTGTTTATATTAATACTCCTTTTTAGGCACCATCTCGTTATTACATTCATACACATGGCACCATTTTCTTGTCCAACATGAAAACGCCAGTAACAAAATAATTCGAACAAATTGGTGTCCCTGAGTGAAGGAAAGTTTGTACTTTCATTGTTAAATATACAAGGGAGCCCTCACCCACCCCACACATTTTGCTGTTGAACATACATGTAACACCATTGGCAATCCATCAGTCAGTATTATGTTCTTATGCTTCATATTTTGAACAAGTATAATACCAATCTAAGGGACTGGTCATTATTTAATTATTTATCACCAAGGGGGTTGGGGCTGGATAAATTTTGTTAACTCATCTTAGAAAAGTACAAGCCCCCACCCCTTCCCACGCTTTTCATTAAATTTTCAAGCCCCTCCCCCCCCCCCATTGAACAAATTAATAATGTTCAAACGAGACGGTTCAAATGAGTGGTAACAACACCCCCACCCCATTGAACAATTAATAATGTTCAAGCCCAAAACGAGACGATTCAAATGAGTGGCAACAACACACCCACCCCATTGAACAATTAATAATGTTCAAGCCCAAAACGAGACGGTTCAAATGAGTGATATACATATTGCATCTACGGATTGCCTGGGTTAATCATGCCCCTATGCGATAGCCAGAGGGACATATTCCCTTGCTCTTGAGGTTCCGTATGTCCGTCCGTCTGTGTACATTTACATCAACAAGTTTGTAAGAGTTTCTCCAGTTAGATTCCAGTATTCCAGAGGGGCACATCCATGTTTTACAAACATAATGTCAGGTGAAGAAAATTCTCAAAACGTTGACTCGTCCCGATTTTGATGGGAATGGCAAAAATAAGTAATTTAAATACAAACATTTGAAATTTCAACTCGTCCTGCAGACATTCTCACTCGTCAGGGCGAGCGGACAAGTGGAATTTTCGTGCCCTGAATGTCTAGTATTAATGTTGGTGCAAAAGCTAATTTATTAAAGGTATTAATACATGTACATGTACTTACATTTTCCTAAAATGTTGGGCAAGTAGCTTTTTTGTCTGGGCGAGTAGATTATAATTGTACTTGCCCGGCCGGGCAAGTGTGAAAAGTGAATATTTTTAAGCCCTGACATCACATGGTTTCTGAACGGCGCGACATGTTTTTAGATGTACTTACAGTAGATTTCCTTTCATATAACAGACAGGAAGATAGATTTTTATGAAACATACAGCAGCAAATGCGTAACATGTTGCTTAATATTGTATAGTTTGCTTTAATCACATTCTTCTGTCGTTTTTGATGAAGAATCAGCTACCATGAATAAATAAACATACTCGATTCTTCGAACACATTCTTCGAACATTCTTTGTTCCATAGAACACATAAGTCATACCTATATACGATTGATTATATATAAAAAATCTGTCCGCTTGGTACGTGTAGGAAGATTTTAAGAAAGTGTAAAAATGACTTCACAGATTACCTCGCAAAAAATGTCATTCGGAAACCATGTGATCCAATACCATGCCTATAATTTCTTTTGTAGACTATCGTCAACGGTGATCATTGTGATGCCCCAGTATTGCAGATTATTGTAAGTAGAGGTGATCCCCCAACTCTATAGCGAGCGGTGTAGTCCCTAATCAGATTGTGCAGGCTGATGAGGCTACACAGGTCGCAAATTGTAATAAACCCCTTTATGTCTCGCACACACTAGTAAATGTCGACAATATTGGATGTATCCTCTGTGACCGAATTACCGAAATCGAAAAATTAAAACGTTGAGCCAACGGCTTCCATCATAGACTGTTTACATGAATTGATACTAGCCGACACATACAAAATATGCATTAAATTGTTCATCAATAGTTTCTTCACATTGGCTAACCACCCAGTATCATTCGATGATTTGAATGACCTTGGCCTCAATGGGCGACACACTTGTTGAATGTACATAAAACGCCAATCAATTTATGTATGATAGGCTTTCAGGGATTCCGCTGGGGAAAATAAAAAAATCGCCACTTCAAAAAAAAAAGGAATATTAACCAATAGGATAAAAATAAAAAATCCTTTTTTTTTCCCCGAAAATTGTAATTTTTTATCGCCAATTGTTTATTTTTATCGCCAATTACGAAAGTGGCGATCGCCAGCGGAATCCCTGGCTTTGATAGCTATCCCAAGTACATAATTCTACTTTGACCTTTGACAGAGCACAAAGAAGATTACCTCGGGGGGAGCGAGTGCCGATCGATACAGACTGCTGTTATCAGATGGCATCAGTAGCTATTCTCGTGAGTACATTGTATTATTGAAAAATAATTTCATTTGAGTTTCCATCCCACTGGTCTTTCTGATGAGACTTGAAACTGAGAATCTGGCACCAGATCAGGATATTCTAATTAAATTTCAGGGCTGCACATATTTTTTGTGTAAATATTCAGTTCTGATTTTGGGATTTCCCCCCATCCTTTCAGGTGATACAGAGCTCCAGATGAGCTGCGTATTTGCTTAAATACCCAATTAAAATTGCCAAAAACCCAATTGAAATCAGACGTAGCGAGTATCAAAAAGCAATACATATTATCATGCAGCAGAAAACAATAAACAGACCACAAATATAGCATATTTTTCTTATTTTCCATGCAATCATATCTTGGTGTTTCATTAGAATTGTCTCCAAGGAGACAATTCTAATGAAATGCCAAGACATGTTTTAATTTCGAAGCAAACTATTCAATAATTGCTGTCGGTTGATATGTAAACAGTAGTGCAATTTTATTTTACCCAATTAAAATGTTGAAATACCCAATTGCTTCAGAAATGATGAAGTAACAATACTAAATTACCAATTCCTTATCTGGAGCCCTGTGTGATATATGGGATTCGACCTCGTTCACCAGGCCCAACATGAGTGTAGCTGTTGACATTAAATGTGGCTGTGACTCGTGAAATGGGGCTTACAGGGATATTCGACCAGTGTAGATCCAGATCAGCCTGAACAGGATCTACACTATTCGTCATTCCATCAATGAAATCAGGCTACAGGAGTGTGCTAGACACCCGTCATGCTTCTATGAGCATTATACACATATATCTTTACAGGAGTGTGCTATTTGATCAGGAGATGCACTAACCAGTCACAAATCCAAGCCCCTCTCACAGCCGCAAATAATAAAACTATCAACTAACGTCCACTGTATGTTGTAGATGCCATGTTGGCGACCCAGCTGAACTCATTGATGGAGTCGGAGGAAATGGACAATCTGTGTGTCGTACAGGTGGACAAATACCTCTGTAACACACTACAGGGGGACAGGTATGGCTAAGTAGCAGTTTATCTTGCTGAATACCTGTACAGAGCTCCAGATAAGCTCTGTATCTACAGAGTACAGGGCTCCAGATAAGCAATTAGTAATTGAGTATTGTCACTCCATCATTTCTGAAGCAATTGGGTATTTCAAAATTTTAATTGTGTAAAATAAAATCACACTACTGTTTACACATCAGCAGACAGTACTGAATAGTTTGCTTCTAAATGAAAACACATTTTAGTATTTCATTAGAATTGTCTCCTTGGAGACAATTCTAATGAAATACCAAGATGTGTTCAGGGGTTAAAAAAATCCATTTTTTCCACTCGTCCAGCTGGGCAAGTACAGGTCAAAAAGTTACTTGCCCAGTTTTTTTTAAAATGAAATGCTATTTGTAATGTTACATCTTATTTTTTCAGAAAAAGTTGTACATATATTACCAAAACGGATAAGACATATTCACTATTATTGTTATTTATATTTTAATTATTAAATGAACATAAACAAACAAATAAATATTATTTATCGGGAGATAAACTTTGTCAAGTTTTTTCTTCAACAACGTTTTTAGCAGCGTTTAGTTTAGCAGTCAAATTTGCTCAGAGGCTTGCACGCTTTTTATTTTCTATAAGCGTTGAGTGACATATATTTTGTTTTATTTATAGTGGCTATGTTTGCATGTGCTGCAGGCTGCCTTAATTAATAAATTCAATGGTTTCGGACCAGGTGCCGACTGTTTCGTCCCAAACCGTTATGTTTGGCGTCTGAAATGCGTGTGAACTCTACTGTCTACGAGATGATATATGTGGCCGCGTATGATAATACACACACTAGTCTATACTCGCAGTCATATTATTTGTTAGCCCGGCCGCGTACAGTCGACAGATAATCCGTGAATTAAATTTGTCCCATATGGACCGTGTTCAAAATCGCTAGCAATTCTACCCGTAACCGTGGACATAGACACTGCTTGAATCTTACTTCTGGCAAACTGACGCAAACTGTAAACAACCAATGGTCGCTGAATTAATACCATTTGTTGGTTGTTATCGATGGAATTAATTGGCAATTTCTTCGGAAAAAAAATCCTGGCCAAATTTTTCACTCGCCAAACTGGGCAAGTGCCTGTAGAAAGTACTCAACCACCACAAAAAGCGCTCGCCATGGCGAGAGCTGGACGAGTGAAATTTCAACCCCTGGTGTTTTCATGGAAAAGTAAGAAAATATGCTATATTTATGGTCTGTTTATTGTTTTCTGTAGCATGATAAAGATGCCACAAATTTTTCATTGCTTTTTGATGCTCACTACTTCTGATTTCAATTAGGTTTTTGGCAATTTTAATGGGTATTACACAAATACACACCTTATATGGAGCTCTGTAGCCGATTTCACCAACATTGCAAAGTATACTTTACTAGCAAAGTATACTTTGAGGGAGTAATCATTTATTTTTCCTGAAATGCATTATTTCATATAGAACTAACAACTGCATATATTTCATGATTAAAAGTATGCAGAATTATTATACTGAATTTATTACATTATCACAGCCAAATTGGCTGTGATAATGTAATAAATTCAGTATAATAAAAATTAATAAATTTATCATAAAATTGAAAATTTCTCCCTCAAAGTATACTTTGCTTCTAAAGTATACTTTGCAATGTTGATGAAATAGGCTACTGGAGTATTATACCCCCAGAATTCAAATTCAATGTGTATTTTACTTTTACAAATGTATTAGTGATTTTCTTCCTTATTAAATAGGAACAAATGATAAATGATAAATTATAAAATAAAACCCTGTATATGATCACAGATCATGATGTCCCCAATTGAAATTACTGTAGTCCCAGATGATAGGCTACTGATCCCTAGCCTTGCCTGATAAATCGCGTCCAACACCAGTAGCCGATTTCACCAACATTGCAAAGCATACTTTTCTAGCAAAGTATACTTTGAGGGAGTAATCATTTATTTTTCCCAAAATGCATTATTTCATATAGAACTAATGATTGCATATATTTGATGATTAAAAGTATGCAGAATTATTATACTGAATACATTACATTATCACAGCCAATGGCTGTGATAATGTAATAAATTCAGTATAATAAAAATTAATAAAATTATCCTAAAATTGAAAATTTCTCCCTCAAAGTATACTTTGCTAGGAAAGTATACTTTGCAATGTTGGTGAAAAAGGCTACTGATCCCTAGCCTTGCCTGATAAATCGCGTCCAACACCAGTAGCCGATTTCACCAACATTGCAAAGCATGCTTTTCTAGCAAAGTATACTTTGAGGGAGTAATCATTTATTTTTCCCAAAATGCATTATTTCATATAGAACTAATGATTGCATATATTTGATGATTAAAAGTATGCAGAATTATTATACTGAATACATTACATTATCACAGCCAATAATAAATTCAGTATAATAAAAATTAATAAAATTATCCTAAAATTGAAAATTTCTCCCTCAAAGTATACTTTGCTAGAAAAATGTACTTTGCAATGTTGGTGAAATCGGCTACAGGGGCATTTTCACTAAGCTACGTACGAATTCAAAGTTTACAAGCGCAAAACTAAAATTGACAACAAGCGGCACATTGACAGCCAATTTGGGGAATCTTTTTGGTGGGTTTGTTCAGTAGCCTATTTCACCAACATTTCAAAGTATACTTATCTAGCAAAGTATACTTTGAGGGAGTAATCATTTATTTATTAATTTTTATTATACTGATTTTATTACATTATCACAGCCATTTTGGCTGTGATAATGTAATTAATTCAGTATAATAATTCTGCATACTTTTAATCATCAAATATATGCAGTTGTTAGTTCTATATAAAAAATGCATTTCGGGAAATATAAATGATTTCTCCCCCCCAAGTATACTTTGCTAGAAAAGTATACTTTGCAATGTTCGTGGAATAGGCTACAGATTTCATAACCCCAGGGGTTGAAATTTCACTCGCCCAGCTCGCCATGGCGAGTGCTTTTTGTGGCGGTCGAGTACTTTCTACAGGCACTCGCCCAGTTTGGCGAGTGAAAGATTTGGTCAGAATTTTTTTTTCTGAAGAAATTGCCAATTAATTCCATCGATAACGGCCAACAAATGGTACTAATTCAGTGACCATTTGTTGTTTACAGTTTACGTCAGTTTGCCGGAAGTAAGATTCAAGCAGTGTCTATGTACACGGTTATGGGTAGAATCGCTAGTGATTTTGAACACGGTCCATATTGGGCAAGTTTAATTCACGGATTATTTGTCTGCTGTACGCGGCCGTGCTAACAAATAATATGACTGCGAGTATAGACTAGTGTATATGCGGCCACATATATCGTCTCGTATACAGTTGGGTTAACGCGCATTTCAGACGCCGAACATAACGGCTTGGGACGAAACGGTTGGCGCCAGGTCCGAAACCATTGAATTTAGTAATTAATGCAGCGTGCAGTGCATGCAAACATAGCCACTATAAATTAAACAAAATCTATGTTACTCAACGCTTATAGAAAATAAGAAGCGTGCAAGCCTCTGAGCAAATTCGCTGCTAAAAAACGTTGTTGAAGAAAAAACTCGACGAAGTTTATCTCCCGATAAATAATATTTATTTGTTTGTTTGTGTTCATTTAATAATAGTGAATATGTCTCGTACGTTTTGGTAACATTACAAATACTGGAAATAGCATTTTATTTTTTAAAAAAAAACTGGGCAAGTAACTTTTTGACCTGGTAACAGTAATGAACCACATTCATGTGTTAATAGCTGAATTTAGAGAAATCTTCGTACAAACGTTTTTGTCGTACGAAGTTTAGTGAACTGTGTCCCAGCCTGGTATTCTTTACATAATTGTTAAGTTTTTCTGGCACGTCTAGAAAGCGGTAGAAATTCCTAGATGATTCTTGGAATTCGTATGCTTTTCCTAGCCTTGCCTGATGAACCTCGAGAAGACACTGGCCTGCAATTTTCCACATATTGAGTTTGTCGGGCATGGCTTGGAAATGGTAGGAATTCCACAGCTAACGTCGTAATTCCTACGCATTTCCTGGCCTGCCTAATGAACTTCAAAAGACACTATAACTGGCATTCTACATATCAAGTTTGTCAGAGATATCTCGGAAATGGTATGGATTCTCAGGGCTCCAGATAAGCTGCGTATTTGCGTAAATACCCAATTAAAATTGCTAAAATCCCAATTGAAGTCAGAAGTAGCGAGTATCAAAATGCAATAACAAATTTGTGGTATCTTTATCATGCTACAGAAAACAATAAACAGACCACAAATATAGCATATTTTTCTTAATTTCCATGAAAACACATCTTGGTATTTTGAAATGCCAAGACATGTTTTCATTTCGAAGCAAACTATTCAATAATTTATGTCTGTTGATGTGTAAACAGTATGTTGTCACGTCGGCGTCGGCGTCACCGTCACGCCTTGGTTAAGGTTTTTAGTCAAGCTTGTATATGGAATACTTACTGGCCCTAACCCACCCATCATACTTGGACTAACTTCATTTCCTCCTAGTGAATTGTACATCAATAATCCCATGATCTATATTTGACCATTCACCTACATTTCCTCTTGAATTAGTTGGTTAATTCCCCTTGGTTAAGGTTTTTAGTCAACCTTGGTTAAGGTTTTTAGTCAAGTTTGTATATGCAATACTACTGGCCCTACACCCACCATACTTGGACAACTTCATCTCCTCGTGATGTACATCAATAACCCATGATCTATATTTGACCTTGACCTATATTTCCTCTTGAATTACTTACTTAATTCCCCTTGGTTAAGGTTTTTAGTCAACCTTGGTTAAGGTTTTTTTTCAAGCTTGTACATTGAATACTATTGTGCATCCACACACCATACTTCGACAACCTTTTCTCATAGGTATGTACATCAATAACCCCTGATCTATATTTGACCTTGACCTACATTTCCTCTTGAATTACGTACTTAATTCCTTTTGGTTAAGGTTTTTAGTCAACCTTCTATATGGAATACTACTGGCCCTACACCCACCATACTTAGACAACTTCATACTCCTAGTGATGTACATCAACAACCCCTGATCTATATTTGACCTTGACCTACATTTCCTCTTGAATTACTTAATTCCCCTTGGTTAACGTTATTAATCAAGCTTGTACATGGAATACTCCTGGCCCTACACCAACCATACTTGGACAACTTCATCTCCTAGTGATGTACATCAACAACCCCTGACCTATATTTGACCTTGACCTACATTTAACCTTAAATTACTTACTTAATTCCCCTTGGTTAAGGTTTTTACTCAACCTTGGTTAAGGTTATTAGTCAAGCTTGTAGATGGAATACTATTGTGCATACATACACATACTTGGATAAACTTTTTCTCATAGGGATGTATACATCAATAACCCCTGACCTTTATTTTTTTACCTTCACCTACATTTAACCTTGAATTACTTGGTTAATGTTTATAGTCAAGCTTGTATATGGAATACTTCTGGGCTTACATCAACCATACTTGGACAACTTCATCTCCTAGTGATGTACATCAATAATCCCTGACCTATATTTTGACCTTGACCTACTTTTATCCTTGGATTACTTAGTTATCTCCCCTTGGTTACGGTTTTTACTCAAGCTTGTATATGGAATACTCCTGGGCCTACAGCAACCATACTTGGAAAACCACGCACCTACGTCCAAGGTCAAGGTCACTGTTGAAGGTCAAAGGTCAAACCTATTGAAATTCCCTTCCGCTCTATATCTTCTACACCGATGCATGGATTATCAAATGGCTTGGCACACAAATGTTTCTCATAATGAGAAGGTGTGTCGCAATCAATAACCACGCACCTACATCCAAGGTCAAGGTCACAGTTGAAGGTCAAAGGTCAAACCTATTGAAATTCCCTTCCGCTCTATATCTTCTACACCGATGCATGGATTATCAAATTGCTAACCACGCACCTACGTCCAAGGTCACAGTTGAAGGTCATTACCAAGGTCAGGAATGATCGAGACAAATTGTCTCCCCCAATTATCATATGAACCAAGTATACTTCATTTGTTTATGACGTTTATGGCCAATATAGCTTGATCAGACGAACGAAAAAGTGGTAACAATGCAGTTGAAGTGTAAGGGATAGGCCAGCGTAGATAAGTACACGTAGTCACTTAATCACTTATAATGTACACTATATACATGGGGAACACACAGGAATATATGATACATTGATATGCGAACATCACTGTACTGTGCATGATACTATTCAATTACTACAAGGTTGTAAGCCAATCGACTGTTTATACTTTAACGCAACTTAAAAGCTATAGACGAATAAACTCGGTATGTGGTATCTCAATGGTCCCGTAGTGGACAATAGTATGAATGCACAAGTACTTTGATGATCGCTAATCAAAGTGAAATAACATACAAGTATAACATGGCATAACGAACATTGGAGGACAAAATGACAATCATCTGAGCTACCCCAGTGCTGGCGTATCTCAATAGATAGTGTAACCTCTGAGTATCAAGGTCCCAAGGTCTGCCTCACCCCCGCAATATGAGGTCTAGTCAACAATATGGCTATAATCCAACTTCAAGTGGATTAATCCATAAACAATATATGTAGTCTTACTACAATCCTTTAGCCATGATATGCCATGATAGGAGTATTACCATACACTATCAAAGTATACATATGTATTGCCTATGCAATATATATTTCCAAAGTATGAATGTCAAAGTCAAAGCCGGATGTGGTTACATCACATGATAGTCAATAACGATAATGTTCCGGAAGCTGGTTCCCGGAAGTAAAGTTCCACAGGTAGTATTATCTCCGGAAATGGTGGACCAGATGTAAAGTTCCTATGGTATCACTCGACTGTAGCAACCCGGATGTGGTAGACCGGATGTAAAGTATCCATGGTGAATCAATGGGTTGTAATACCGGAAGTGGTAGACCGGATGTAAAGTTCAGATATAATACAAAAATGGCGATTATCACGTTGGCTAAGACGCCGGGAAAAGTTTCACTTAGGTGACATTCAACTCGGTGGTAGTATAATGATATGATATGTGTGTATGGCGTTTCACTTCACTAAACTATGGCTGTGACTGTCTGCTGAACGCGAGGTAGCTATCACACACTGCTCTATACAGGCCTGTACCCGGAGCTGCTACACACACTGCGCCAGACAGACGTACGGACACTCGGACGACCCGATACTCTGCACTGACTGGGGTCTGCCCTCAAACGAGTGGACCAAAACGTCCAATGTGGCTCGCTGGAGCGTTCTCAAGAGGCAAAATCCTCCGTGTCACTGGTGAATACAGTACTAGTCTTCTGTAACCAGAATATATGTGTCCCCCAACACATAGCGAGACATCGCTTATATACGCACCAGTGAAACCATGCACGGAATAATGGATATGCCTACCCCTCGTACGACATCTCACATAAATACTACAAAACCATGGCTTTTTGCCATGTCACCCGTGGGTTATATTTGGCATAAATATATGGTCCCACGCCTTAAATTCAACCAAACCAGTGTACAGCCCTCGTGGAATAAATACCATCCAACAGGTATACCCCACACTACCATAAATCTGCACACTATAGACCCAGATCTCATAATCCGAAATCTACTCGACTGGTCTCGACAATGCGAAGGTCGCTTCTTGGCCCCGCCAAACCCTCCATAACGGTCCTACGGCTATACACTCAAATGAGAGTGTAGCACATACTAAACTCAAATATCGTGGTCATTTACGGAAATATCACGACACAAACATCACCATTATGGGATCTGATATATCCGTGTTGGCCAGTACCAGGCTATGATGACACTAACCCGTAGCATACATAACAGGGCAGACCATGGTATGGTCTGCGCTGTATACTGGCTTCACCTACAGAAGGTCCCTTATATGGTGAAACACTGACACGCGGACAAACTCGGCTGGCACGGACAGTGGACATCCGTAATACTAAAAGGTATCTTTTCCCTAGCGAAACCAGCACACGCAGTCAACGAGTTCTCTACCACACACATGCATAGTCTGTGGCAAATATGGCGTGACATCAGTAAAACATTGCTCATAAAATAGACGTATATAAAAATCCGCAAAAATGACACGCATAAACGTATTTCCACCAATACAACATAAGCCCCCTTATTACATGCACATTGCACATGGAAACTGTACATGCCAAACCACAGGTGTGCAAAAACCACAGGTGTTTGAAACCACAGGTATGTGGAATCACAGGGATGTGAAACCAATAATACGCACAACAATACAACACAGTACCACACACCACAAAATATACAATTATACGGATTCCAGAATGTACAAGAATGCACGTGTCACGCGACATATCTCCCCCCTAAACAAAAAGTGTTTACACTTTCGTGCATAATCGCGAGACACGTTGGCACAGCTGAATCTACCCCGATATCCTGCTCAGGTAGTCTGCCCCAGATTGTCGGCCCCTTTTATCGCAACAATACGCATTCGGTAAGGTTGCAGTATCAAGGCCCACCTCATTAGTCGGGAATTTGCAACCTTGGCTTTGTTTAGGTAAACCAACGGTTGGGTGGTCCGTTCTAGGATAAATTCCCCCCCAAACAAATAACGGTGGAATTCTTCTCGACCCCCCACACGACTGCCAGGCACTCCTTCTCAACTACCGAATAATTGCGTTCCCTTGGCAACATCTTTTTGCTGGCATACGCTATCGGAAGTGGGATACCATCCTGCTCTTGCAACAGTATTGCCCCTAACCCAATGTCGGAAGCATCCGTCCTGAGCACGAAAGGTTTGTCTAGTTCGGGCAGTTTCAGAACTGGGTCCCTGGTCAATAATCCCTTGAGGGTAACGAAAGCTTTCTGTTGGGGTGCCCCCCAGTTGACCTTGTGTCGGTTGACCTTTATCTTAGTAAGGTCATGTTAGCGGGCTCGCTATCTCTGCGAAGTTGGGCATGTGAACTTCCTATAGAACCCGGCTAACCCCAAGAAAGCCCTGACCTCCTTCTTTGTCTCAGGGACATTAGCTTCATGAACTGCCTTGACCTTTTGTTTTCGGGATGGGCCCTTAGTTCTTTCTTACTGCTGATAGTATGTCCCAGGCACTCAAGTTGCCTGTACCCAATGCTGCACTTGGAGGGTTTTGCC
Organism: Conchocele bisecta; assembly: GCA_029237695.1. Taxonomy (NCBI): domain Eukaryota; kingdom Metazoa; phylum Mollusca; class Bivalvia; order Lucinida; family Thyasiridae; genus Conchocele; species Conchocele bisecta. The sequence goes on from CM055277.1 coordinate 70,903,120, forward strand.
GTTAGATTGGCATCGGACAATCGGGAGAGGACTTCACTCAGAGCTCCCCAGGTGTTGTTGCCACGTATGGGAGAATATCAAGATGTCATCAACAAACAAAGCTGTCTGCATTGTGGACCCCCTTTAATACTTTCCTCATGAGTCTACAGAAAGTGGCCTGTGCGTGACCATTCCAAAGGGGCATGACCTTGAACTGGAATAGACCCTGGGGTGCCTCGAAAGCGGAATATTCCCTGGAATTCTCATCCAATGGGACCTGCCAGTACCCTTACTCAGGTCCAGCTTTGAAAAGTAGCTATGTCTCGCCAACTTAGAGAACATCTCTTCAATATTTGGCATTGGTTCCGCATCAAACACAGTGACTTTGTTAAGTTGCCGGAAATCAATGCAGAATCGGAGCCCCCGTCCTTTTTCCTAACCAGAATTATGGGGGATGAGTAGGGTGATTTTGAAGGTTCTATGACACCTAGCTTCAGCACTCCTCTACTTCCTGGCTGACTGTTTCCCTGACCTTAAATGGGATAGGGTACCCCCTAATTCTTAATGGGTCTTGCGTTGACAACTTTATCTCATGTTTCTCTATATGGGTGTGTCCTGGTGCGTCCCTCAGGACATGGGTGAATTCCCGTAAGATCTCTTTGACTTGCGTCTTTTTGTTTCTTGCCTAAATCAGGCGACAGGTCAACTTTGCTCTCGTATCGGCTCTAATCCCCTGGGACATAACATGTTTTCTTCGGCACTACACCCACTTGGACTAGGATCCCCCTCTACTGTGTCTTCTATCACGGCCGCATTTATTACAGTGAGTATTCCCTTCCCGGGTGCTCAGCCTAGTCTCGTACCTCTTTAACATGTTTGCATGAAAGGTTTTTAACTTCTTCTCCCATGTCAACTCTATAGTCCCACTCATTAACTACCTCTGTTATGGGGTATGGTCCCTTCCACCTAAGAAGCAATTTGTTGTTGTCTGTCGGTAGTAGTACAAGTACCTGATCTGCCACTGCATACTGCCTACTACGAGTCTTACGGTTGTAGTACTTTGCGTACTTTTTGGACGCACTCTTCAAGTTCTCATGCGCGATTTCGCATGTTTTCTCGAGCCTTTGTTCGCGCAAGTCGAGGACGTACTGATACGTCGTTTTGACGTTGTCCTCTATGTCCTTCTCGGACCACAGATCTCTTAGTATGCTCATCGGACCCGAACGGTCCTTCCCGTACAATAGTTCAAACGGTGAGAAAGCCAAACTTTCTTGAGGGACTTCGCGATACGCGAATAAGAGCGCGTTAATGTATTTGTCCCAATCTTTGGGACGTTCGCTTGCCATTCTACGAAGCATTGCTTTAACGTACCATTGAACCGTTCCACGAGACCGTTACACTGTGGGTGGTACGGTGTCGTGGTTAATTGTCTCAGCGATAACAATCTACTAACTTCCTCCATGACTGCCGACGTAAATTGACTACCCCGATCGGTGAGCATCTCCTCGGGGATACCAGTCTACTGAACATATCCACGAGAGCTTCCGCGACTCGTTCGGCCTCGATGCCTGGTAGTGGTACCGCTTCTGGGTACCTAGTTGCATAATCAACTAACGTTAGTATGTAACGATTCTTCCGATCGGTAGCTGGAAAAATTGGCCCTACAATTATCAACTGCGACTCGTTTGAACGGTAGTGTCTATCAACGGCATAGTTCCTAACGGAACCTTGGTGATGTGTCCCTTTGACACAGTCTTTTGACATAGTTACAAGACCTACAAAACCGTGTAATGTCACTGCCCACAACGCCTGGCCAATAAAATTCTGATAACACTCGATCAGTTGTCTTCTTAACCCCTAAATGGACCCGCCATGATTGATTCAATGTGCCACTTTCATCACGGTAGTCCTAAGTGTTTTTGGGACTACCAGCTGATGGTACATCCTACCTGACCCTATCGATTCGAAATTACGATACAAGTCTTTTCGATATGCGAATTTCGATTTGTTTCCGTTCTTTACTTGACCGTACCGTTCCGTCTTTTGCATTATTTCGAACTGACGTCAATGTGACGTCATGTGCCTGCGCCTCTTTGAATTCATCGCGTGATACGTTCGCGATTGCGGTAGGGACTTTGAGGGTCTTATATGATTCGTCTCGGGCTGTCGTTTGTGACCTAGTTTCAACTGCGCACGATTTAGCGCCTCTAAAATCCGATATCACCGGTAACTCTGACCCGTCTACATTACCTATGGTAACATCATACATTGTATCTGTCATGCAAAGGGCTTCTACCTGACCTTTGAAAAAAGGTGTATCTAGATCTACCCGGGCGGTAGGAATTCCACTCATTTTTGCTCCATATACCAGCATGCATGTTGAAACTTTGCTTAAAAACTGATCTGGTTGTACTAAGCTTTCCCTGACGACCACCCCGGTACACCCAGTATCTCGCATTACTGTGACCTTTTTCCCATTTAATGTACCCTCTGCTACGGGTAGCCTATCCATACCAAATGTACATCCGTTAATCAACTCCGGCTGTATCTCGCTACCTGAACATACAATAGTGGTGTCGGTATCAACCACACAGAAATTTCCTTGGTTTTCCCCTGGTTGTTCCGTGTTTTGCCATCTACCTCTACCTCTGCCTCTAGTGTGCCTTCCACTTCTACCTCTACTTCTACCTCTGTACCGACCTCTCTGTTCTTTATCTGCAAAACTTACATGTTTCTCTTCCTCGACTGCTGCTGCTTTGTAAGCTGAGGACCGGTCACGTTTAGGACAATCGTAGGACATGTGACCTTCTTTGCCACAATGGTAACATGTCCCGCGATGCCTATCATAGCCGTTCCTGCTGGTACTTCTGTCATAACTACCTCTATCTCGGGCTTCTATCATAACTACCCCTACTTGGCTTCTATTGTGGTCTCTATTCTGATATCTGTCCCTATCTCGACTCCTATCTCTAGATCGATTATCCGCACTACTTACCTTGCGCCTCTGGTTATCTACTGACCTGTACTCAGTTCTGTTGCTAGTACTGTTCCTCTGAACTACATACTTGCTACCTCCTCTAGCTTCTGCAAAGTAATCTGCCTGAACCGCCATTTGATCTAGCGAGTCAAATGTTTTCTCTTTGAGAAATAAATAGAGCTCACGACTGCATATACTTAACATCTGATCTCTGATCAGGTAGTCTAGTACTCCTTCATATGTTCTATTCACCTTACCTACTACAAACCATCTATCTAAATAGTTCTTTGACCGACTGACATATTGCACAAATGATTCACTGTGATCAGGTTTGGTGTTTTTGAACATGCGTCTGAACCCATCTTCCGTTAGATCAAAACATTTCAACAATGCGGATTTCAACTTCTCATAGTCAAGAGCATCATCAATAGGTAGTCTAGAATATACATCTAATGCCTTGCCCTTCAATAACGCACTCAAGTGTAGTGACCACTTATCTCTCCCCCACCTTTGAATTGCTGCGTACCTCTCAAATCTAGCTAAGTAGCTATCCATGTTGTCATTATTCTGATCAAAATGTGGCAGCTTCGGACCGAATGCTCTGCCATAGTTCCCTATCATGTCTCTCTTCATCTACTACTTCTCCCCTTTCTTTTACTTTTGCCATTTCTACCTGATGCTTAGTAGTCTAGTTCTCGCAATTGAATTCTAGAGCTAACTGTGCTTCATTGGCATCTAATCTATCTTTCCCCATCTGTCGCTCAACCTCTTTAGCTAACTGCTCAGCATCTAACCTATCCTTCTCAGCCTGTCGCTCAACCTCCTTAGCTAACTGCGCAGCATCTAACCTATCTTTCTCAGCCTGTCGTTCAACCTCTTTAGTCAACCGCTCAGACTCTTTAGCCAACCGCTCAGCATCTAACCTATCTTTCTCAGCCTGTCGCTCAACCTCCTTAGCTAACTGCGCAGCATCTAACCTATCTTTTTCAGCCTGTCGCTCAACCTCCTTAGCTAACTGCGCAGCATCTAACCTATCTTTCTCAGCCTGTCTAGCCTCTAGTCTTTCCTGTCTTTCTCTCTCCTGCTCTTCCTTTACAAAGGTCCTTAACTCTGAATCTGCTAGCCCTAACGCTTTTGCCTATGTCCATTAGCTCCTTAATGGACGACATTTCACTCTAACTCAACTCCGGATTATCGATTTACACGCTTTACCGACGGTACACAAGGTCTCTAGCACTCAAATCACTTGGTGATTTGTGCGAGTCTCTTGCTTCACGTCTATAAGGTTAAGGTAAATCAATCCGGTCTCTACTCCTAACGACGGTATAAGTTTCTCAATTCGGGTAAGTCAATCCGGTATATGTATAGTCTAATGTAATGGTATATTTACAATTCCCTCGCTATGGTACTGGACACAAATATTGGGGACTGGTTATAGACACCTGGCAGGACATAGTATTGTGCATACACAATATAATAGTGATAGTAATCTCGCCTCAGATGCAGAAGTGTCTAGTGCTAACCTAGAACACCCGCTGTGCCATCATCACAGGGAGGTACTATTCAACAAATCCAAGGTTACAATGACCCTTACATCCACTATCTCACCAGATCGTCTCAACTCTATACTTCTGTACCTAGGTAGTCAAATCATGTATGTGGTGATGTATTAGTGCCTAAGTGTTGGAGTGCATCTTACATTAACTCCAAGGCAAACAAATACAAGATTGAATTTTTGACGACACTAGGGGTACAGCTATTCTAGCCTCCTTACTTCAACTGCTTTGAAGAAAACTGATTATAAAAAGAGGAAACAAAATCCCACTTCTGACACCATTGTCAAGGTCATTACCAAGGTCAGGAATGATCGAGACAAATTGTCTCCCCTATTATCATATGAACCAAGTATACTTCATTTGTTATGACGTTATGGCCAATATAGCTTGATCTGACGAACGAAAAGTGGTAACAATGCAGTTGAAGTGTAAGGGATAGGCCAGCGTAGATAAGTACACGTAGTCACTTAATCACTTATAATGTACACTATATTACATGGGGAACACACAGGAATATATGATACATTGATATGCGAACATCACTGTACTGTGCATGATACTATTCAATTACTACAAGGTTGTAAGCCAATCGACTGTTATACTTTAACGCAACTTAAAAGCTATAGACGAATAAACTCGGTATGTGGTATCTCAATGGTCCCGTAGTGGACAATAGTATGAATGCACAAGTACTTTGATGATCGCTAATCAAAGTGAAATAACATACAAGTATAACATGGCATAACGAACATTGGAGGACAAAATGACAATCATCTGAGCTACCCCAGTGCTGGCGTATCTCAATAGATAGTGTAACCTCTGAGTATCAAGGTCCCAAGGTCTGCCTCACCGCAATATGAGGTCTAGTCAACAATATGGCTATAATCCAACTTCAAGTGGATTAATCCATAAACAATATATGTAGTCTTACTACAATCCTTTAGCCATGATATGCCATGATAGGAGTATTACCATACACTATCAAAGTATACATATGTATTGCCTATGCAATATATATTTCCAAAGTATGAATGTCAAAGTCAAAGCGGATGTGGTTACATCACATGATAGTCAATAACGATAATGTTCCGGAAGCTGGTTCCCGGAAGTAAAGTTCCACAGGTAGTATTATCTCCGGAAAATGGTGGACCAGATGTAAAGTTCCTATGGTATCACTCGACTGTAGCAACCCGGATGTGGTAGACCGGATGTAAAGTATCCATGGTGAATCAATGGGTTGTAATACCGGAAGTGGTAGACCGGATGTAAAGTTCCGATATAATACAAAAATGGCGATTATCACGTTGGCTAAGACGCCGGGAAAAGTTTCACTTAGGTGACATTCAACTCGGTGGTAGTATAATGATATGATATGTGTGTATGGCGTTTCACTTCACTAAACTTATGGCTGTGACTGTCTGCTGAACGCGAGGTAGCTATCACACACTGCTCTATACAGGCCTGTACCCGGAGCTGCTACACACACTGCGCCAGACAGACGTACGGACACTCGGACGACCCGATACTCTGCACTGACTGGGGTCTGCCCTCAAACGAGTGGACCAAAACGTCCAATGTGGCTCGCTGGAGCGTTCTCAAGAGGCAAAATCCTCCGTGTCACTGGTGAATACAGTACTAGTCTTCTGTAACCAGAATATATGTGTCCCCCCCAACACATAGCGAGACATCGCTTATATACGCACCAGTGAAACCATGCACGGAATAATGGATATGCCTACCCTCGTACGACATCTCACATAAATACTACAAAACCATGGCTTTTCTTTTGCCATGTCACCCGTGGGTTATATTTGGCATAAATATATGGTCCCACGCCTTAAATTCAACCAAACCAGTGTACAGCCCTCGTGGAATAAATACCATCCAACATGGTATACCCCACACTACCATAAATCTGCACACTATAGACCCAGATCTCATAATCCGAAATCTACTCGACTGGTCTCGACAATGCGAAGGTCGCTTCTTGGCCCCGCCAAACCCCTCCATAACGGTCCTACGGCTATTCACTCAAATGAGAGTGTAGCACATACTAAACTCAAATATCGTGGTCATTTACGGAAATATCACGACACAAAACATCACCATTATGGGATCTGATATATCCGTGTTGGCCAGTACCAGGCTATGATGAACACTAACCCTACAGTACATAACAGGGCAGACCATGGTATGGTCTGCGCTGTATACTGGCTTCACTACAGAAGGTCCCTTATATGGTGAAACACTGACACGCGGACAAACTCGGCTGGCACGGACAGTGGACATCCGTAATACTAAGAGGTATCTTTCCCTAGCGAAACCAGCACACAGTCACGATCTCGACCAACCACACACATGCATAGTCCTGTGGCAAATATGGCGTGACATCAGTAAAACATTGCTCATAAAATAGACGTATATAAAAATCCGCAAAAATGACAGCATAAACGTATTTCCACCAATACAACATAAGCCCCCTTATTACATGCACATTGCACATGGCAAATGTACATGCCAAACCACAGGTGTGCAAAAACCACAGGTGTTTGAAACCACAGGTATGTGGAATCACAGGGATGTGAAACCAATAATACGCACAACAATACAACACAGTACCACACACCACAAATATACAATTATACGGATTCCAGAATGTACAAGAATGCACGTGTCATGCGACAAAGGTCAACCCTATTGAAATTCCCTTCCGCTCTATATCTTCTACACCGATGCATGGATTATCAAATGGCTTGGCACAAATGTTTCTCATGATGAGAAGGTGTGTCGCAATCAATAACCACGCACCTACATCCAAGGTCAAGGTCACAGTTGAAGGTCAAAGGTCAAAAATATTGAAATTCCCAAATGGCTTGGCACAAATGTTTCTCACGATGAGAAGGTGTGTGTCGCGATCAATAACCACGCACTACGTCCGAGGTCAAGGTCACTGTTGAAGGTCAAAGGTCAAACCTATTGAAATTCCCTTCCGCTCATCTTCTACACTGATGCATGGATTATCAAATGGCTTAGCACAAATGTTTCTCATGATGAGAAGGTGTGTCGCGATCAATAACCACGCACCTATGTCCAAGGTCACAGTTGAAGGTCAAAGGTCAAACCTATTGAAATTCCCTTCTGCTCTATATCTTCTACACTGATGCATGGATTATCAAATTGCTAACCATGCACCTACGTCCAAGGTCACAGTTGAAGGTCAAAGGTCAAACCTATTGAAATTCCCTTCTGTTCTATATCTTCTACACCGATGCATGGATTATCAAATGGCTTGGCACAAATGTTTCTCATGATGAGAAGGTGTGTCGCAATCGATAACCACGCACCTACGTCCAAGGTGAAGGTCAAAGGTCAAACCTATTGAAATTCCCTTTCGCTCTATATCTTCTACACCGATGCATGGATTATCAAATGCCTTGGCACAAATGTTTCTCAGGATGAGAAGGTGTGTCTCGATCAATAACCACGCACCTATGTCTAAGGTCAAGGTCATAGTTGAAGGTCAAAGGTCAAACCTATTGAAATTCCCTTCCGCTCTATATCTTCTACACCGATGCATGGATTATCACACTATGCCCAGGGTCAAGGTAGACTTGATGCGTTTGAAACCTTAACGCTCGGCTAAATGGCTTATAATCAAAAATGCCTCGTTTTCTTTGGCTGCCAGTGGGGGTATTCGTGTGCCGACAGGCCATATTTCTAGTTTCCCTTGGTTAAATGTTTTTAGTCGACCTTAGTTAAGGTTTTTATGCAGGCTGCAGCCACCTTCTTTGTCAAGCTATGTGTACATCGACAACCCTCGTAGTCGAGCTATGCTGTTCTCCTACAGCTCTTGTATTTTACCCAATTAAAATATTGAAATACCCAATTGCTTCAGATATGATGGAGTGAAAATACTCAATTACTAATTCCTTATCTGGAGCCCTGGATTCTTCGACGATCCTCGGAATTCCTACGTGTTTTCTCGCCTTGCCTGGTCACGATAACTGTCAGTACATACCATATTTTATCAGGCACGTTTCAGAAGCGGTAGGAATTGCTATGCATTTCCTGGCCTTGCCTCGTAAACCTCTACAGACACCAACCCGGTATTCTCTATGTATGTATCAAGTTTGTCATGCATGGTTCGGAAACTAGGAATTGCTCGGCTAACCTTAGAATTCCTACACGTTTCTTAACGGCTAACCTCGGAATTCCTACACATTTTCTAACCTTGCCTGATAAAAAAGCTGATATTCTCCATTACAGACGAGTGATGATCCTACTGGAGGTACAGGTGCTGGCCAAAGGTGACAGCGTCGGCTCTCGTATCGGTAACCCCCAACCCTTCAAACCTGGCCAGTCCGTGGGAAATTCTGGCGCTGCCCCGCCCCCCACAGCTGAGCCCAACTCCACCGTGAACGGACACCATCAGCCGCCCGCCCGACCTGCCCCCAGTAACCCATATGGTAATCGAGGTGAGCGGAAATGTGGCTGTGAAACAAAATAGGGTTACATTTCTCCTGATCAGAGGAAGGCACTTTTCAGTTCCCGGGCCGTGACCTGAGTACATTCTCAAAATCAAGATGTTTGTTTGGTCGAGTCGTGTTCAGTCTCTGGGGTGGGGGTGGAATTTTGAGCACAACAATAGAAAATTTGTTCGGAAAATTTCACTTATCGCCGACAGAGCAACTAGTTTTATTGGAACACAGGGAACACCAAGTCGAACCCTGTCCACATATCTGTAGCCGATTTCATCAAAATTGGAAAGTATACTTTCCTAGCAAAGTATACTTTGAGGGAGCAATCATTGATTTTTCCGAAATGCATTATTTCATGCAGGACTGACGATTGCATATATTTGATGCTTAAAACTATGCAGAATTATTATACTGAATTTATTACATTATCACAGCCAAAATTGGCTGTGATAATGTAATAAATTCAGTATAATAAAAATTAATAAATTGATCCAAAATTGAAAATTTCTCCCTCAAAGTATACTTTGCTAGGAATGATAGAATGGCGATCAGTGCATATCCTGATCATACCAGAGCTCCAGATAAGCTTTGTGTCTGAAGCGTACTACACTGCAGCTCCATTATAACGCGGTGGTCGGGGTCCAAGATTTCAAACCGCGATCAAATCCGACCGTGTTATAAAATTTCGGGACATGCACGGGTACTGGTACTGCACGGGTTACTGGTATCATTCGCATTTCGGTTACCAACTATTGCGGGAATTGCATTAGCAATGGACCCATATAAAATCATGTCATTTGAACAGAAGTTAAAGTAATTATTAATAATGCCTATGACATACAAACTTGTATGTATTAATGTATTAAACATATGAGTTATTTATAAAATCATGCTTATTACGTTGTATAGTGCTCGCGATAGACAGACGCTTATTACAATGTATACTACTTGCCATCAACAGACGCTTAAACGGATTAATTGATAATAAATAATGCCTATGGTCACGTGTTCATGCGGTTGATACATGCATAATCTCAGGATGTGGGGTCACGTGATCTATTGTTTACGCTGCAAGTCATATTGATGAATGAAATTTACGATTTAAGCGAGATTGCCTTGGGCTGCAGTGTAAACAATAGACCACGTGATCCATACCCAGATAATGCTGAAACACCAGTCTATTTATAGAACGTTAAATATTACACCTGGGTGTAAAGAAAAAGAAGGGCCGAACACGCAACCATTTATTAGCGACAATTATGTGTTAACACAGATACATTGACATTACTTGGTGACAAAAAGCGGTACATTTACGTGACTGGGGAAATGGTGCTCATGGCATTTGTGACCAGTGTAGCTTCTGATCAGGCGTTACATTGGTCGGCATGCTCCTTTGATACGACCATTACTTCGCGAATACATGTCAATTGGGATTAAGGTAATTGAATTGATTAATAAATATGCCTATTAACATGATTACCTGATTAAAGGTATTACATTTGCTAACATACTAATAATAATCCTTTCATGGACTTTGAACTTCGTTGTTTGAATAAACTTACAGAAATCTCGAATCAACTAATTACACGATGACAACGACGTCCGACGAGATTTTTTTATTTATTTTTTTCTCTCGATTTTTAAAAAAAAAATTGGGATCCACGAGAGACCCGCGTTATAATGGAGATCGTGCTATACGCGACCGCGTTATAATGGAGCTGCAGTGTATACCCCTGATTTCAAAATCATTGCGTAATTTACTTTTACAAATGGGTTATTGATTTTCTTCATTATTAAATGGGAACAAATGATAAAAAAATATAACAAATTTAAACATTCACTGACAAACACTGTTTGCTTCTTGCAGCTCAACTAAGTGAATTTTCAACTTTATGACAGTATTTTCACAACTCAATTTTCACATTGCTGTGCATATTTTATACTCCCACTTTTGATAATCAATGCTAAACTAATTTAGTAAAATACGCCATTACTGGAGCTCTGTCATACGCCGCCATATCGCCTTTCTTTTCAACCTTGTTTACAAGACATACAGATAATGTGAAAAAGAATTGGTAATGTATGTGATGCCGACATGAGGCTTGTAATTCATATAGCACATTCATTATAGGAATGAATGGCCTTTTTGTTGAATTTATCGGGGTATAAACTTGGAGAAGTCGCGGGAATACTGGACAAAGGCCGGAAGGCCTCGTCCAGTATTCCCGCGACTTTTCCAAGTTTATATCCCCGATAAATTCAACAAAAAAGCCATTCATTCCTTATAATTCCAGCATTTTAAATAAATTCATTAAGAAAATGTGTTTATTTTCCATTTTCTTAAGAATTATTTTAACTGCGCCTGACGGTTACGGAAAGTAGTTCGGCATGCAGTTTACTGGGATATAAATTTTGGACGGAGACTTGCAACAGACCAATCAAATGTTAGGGAATTGTGTAAATATTTTTGTGCCGGAATTATTCCTCAATATTAGCCATATATATCAGAGCTCCAGATAAGTTTTGTATCTAAAGAGTTCTACACCCCCAGATTTCAAATTCAATGCGTATTTTACTTTTGTAAATGTATTACTAATTTTCTTCCTTATTAAATAGAGAGCAAATTATAAAAAAATAAAACAAATTTAAAAATTCACTTATTTGAACTGCAAAACGCAAACACAGTTTGCTTTTTGCAGCTCAACTAAGTAAATTTTCAACTTTATTACAGTACTTTCACTTCTCAATTTGAAAATCAATGCGTATTTTCACATTGCTGTGAGTATATGCTAATTATGTGATTGACGCGAACTGAATATTATAGAATTCCGCATTCGTTATGAAATGTCAACTTTTGACATCATTTACGGAAAATATCGTAAATTTTATAAATATATTACTCTGATCGTTGTAGCGCCCGTGCCCGCCAAGGCGAGCCCACCCAGCAAACAGCCGTACAAGGTCCAGAGTGGTTCGGGTCCTGGCACTCCCACCTCGAACCGCATCCACAGTATCACCAGTTTAACGCCATACCAGAACAGGTACGTGGGCGGGAATGCTGTTTCGCCATTGTGTATGTCACGCGTGTCGTCTTTTACCCAGCCAAATTTTAGCGTAGTATTTCCATCCCACTAGTTGTCTCGCCCGTGAAAGCGGAAAGCGAGACATAGGTTTTGCTTTTCCGGAGGTGGCGGCGTCGTCATTCAATGTTAAGTTTTCGTGTTACGGTCATTACTTCAACACCTTATCAGCTACAGTCATCAAACTTTATACATACCTTTACTATGATATGTAATGAATATAGGACTATTCTCGGGGCCCCAGGGTCAAGATCAAGGTGGAACAAGGCGAGACATTTGATTCCGCGGAATTCTTGTTTTCGTATGAGACTTGAAAAGTAGGTCTAAGAGAAGTTACTCATAATTTTCGACTAATCTATTTAAAAGACTGGGGCCCGTTTCACTAAACTTTGTATGACTAAAATGTTCGTAAGTTCAAATTATAACACTGGTCTATACAGGTGGCGTATTCGAGCCCGTGTGACACAGAAGAGTAACATCCGTACCTGGAGCAACTCGAGGGGTGAAGGTCGCCTGTTCAGCGTCAACTTGCTTGATGAGAGCGGGGAGATCAGAGCCACAGGCTTCACCGACGTTGTCGACAAATACTACGACATGCTGGAAGTTAATAAGGTGCAGTTGAACACAGAGCAACATAGAAACCAGCTTATTTTTGCGTAAATAAATTCACAAAAAAAAAAATATATGTTTGCAGAAGTGCTACTAAAAAGCAATTAAAACTTGGGTACGCCAATTAATATGTAGCATACTTTTGAAGCTTGTTTACTTTAATACAAGACGTATAGAAAATGTTCACAAGAATCGGCAATTTAGACGACAAAGATGCGAGTCTTGTAAGACATTTAGCACATTCACACTGTCGTTTATATATTTTCTGATTGCTGCAAAATAGTCTACATATTGAACAGAGCTCCAGTTAAGGTGCATAATTTGGAGGTAAATTTCTTATTTCTCCATCAAAAATGGCAAATTGGGAGTGCTTTAGAATCGTCTCAATGAGACGATTCTAAGGCACTCCCAAATGTTGGTCAAATTACGCACCTTAACTGGAGCTCTGATGAACATGGTACAGTCGCTCTAAACAGCAGCGGATCAATTTCAGGTTTATTACATCAGCCGAGCTTCATTGAAGACGGCCAACAAACAATACACGTCGGTAGCAAATGACTACGAGATGACGTTCAACTCGGACACAATGATCGAGCCGTGCGAAGAAGAGACCAATCTACCCACGATGACATTCGAGTTTCTGAAAATCAACGAACTTGAGCAGAAGGCGGTGAATACCTTGATAGGTATGCTTGTTTTCTATAGATCAATTGTAGCAATAGGTTACCAAACTTGGAAAATAAGAACTTTTTGTCTTCTAGCAACACGCCCAATTTAGAGTAGTAATTTTCATAACTATTTACGTTTATATAGTGCAGGTTCCAGATAAGGAATTAGTAATTAAGTATTGTTACTTTAGTAATTAAGTATTGTTACTTCATCGTTTCTGAAGCTATTGGGTATTTCGAAATTTTAATTGGGTAAAATAAAATCACACTACTGTTTACACATTAAGAGACCTCAATTATTGAATAGTTTGCTTCGAAATGAAAACATGTCTTGGCATTTCATTAGAATTGTCTCTAATGAAATTCCAAGATGTGTTTTCATGGAAAATAAGAAAAATATGTTATATTTGTGGTCTTCTTCTCATCCATATTTTAATTCTCCGTCCCACATTTGCTGCGCCTCGTCTGAATATAGATTCAAACAGGCAATATGTATTATGACACAATGTTGACTGTCGAATTACAATCTAGGTTGACGCTAGTATATTGAAATTAGTAGCCAATTGATGAACAAAACTGACTACTACAGAACTCCAGATAAGGTGCATATTTTCGTCAATACCCAATTAAAATTGCCAAAAACCCAATTGAAATTGGAAGCAGTGAGTATCAAAAAGCAATGAAAATTTTGTGGTATCTTTATCATGCTACAGAAAACAATAAACAGACCACACATATAGCATATTTTCTTATTTTTCCATGAAAACACATCTTGGTATTTCATTAGAATTGTCTCCAAGGAGACAATTCTAATGAAATACCAAGATGTGTTTTCATTTAGAAGCAAACTATTGAATAAGTGTGGTCTGCTGATGTGTAAACGGTAGTGTGATTATATTTTACACAATTAAAATTTTGAAATACCCAATTGCTTCAGAAATGAACGAGTGACAATACTCAATTACTAATTCCTTATCTGGAGCCCTGCTACTATTTTACATTTGCTAGAATATTTGTAAAACATAGCACTTTTTCAGTGGCCAAAATATCCATTTCTGAAATGTTAGTAGCCAAATGGCTAATGAGCTAGCAATAGCACCAACCTGGACAATATTGTTACAGATATAGTGGGCGTGGTGAAGAGCACGGGTGAGGTGGCCACCATCGTGGGCAAACAGAGCCAGAAGGAGTTCTCCAAGCGGGACATCCAGCTGGTCGACCAGTCGGGCATGGCCGTCAGCCTCACTCTCTGGGGACAGGACGTAAGTGACTCGGGTGTTCGTGCAGTTTCATCTGGGTCTTTCCCATGTCTACAGATTTTTTGTCTAGTCTGCTGCTTTCCAACCAATATTTTCGCGCCGCTTTGTCAGCTAAAATAGTTGCGTAAAATATGCCAATACGCACCTTATATGGACGAGACGAGAGTTTCTGCTAATGAAAGCCGCGATGATTGGATCCATGTGGTTGACCGCCCAGTCTTATCAGACCCTATCCCCCAGCAGATCCGGCCAGTCTGAACAGTGTCTGCACTGTTCCCAAATATGAGTAGCTTATGGCTTTTGTGCAGAGCTCCAGATAAGCTTTGTGTTTAAAGGGCATTGTGCTCCCTGATTTCACTAAAAATTAAGCTGCAATGTGGGCTTTACAGGCAATTAAACTCCAATAATTCCAGCACAAACATATTTACACAATTCCCTAACATTTGATTGGCCCGTAGCAAGTCTCTGTCCAAAATTTATATCCCAGTAAACTCCCACGCCAAACTACTTTCTACAGGTGCGCTGTCAGTGCTGTCAATGTAAACAAATGACTGCCGTCTGTCAAAATAAACACATTTTCTTGATGAATTTATTTCCAATGCTGGAATTATAAGGAATGAATGGCCTTTTTGTGGAATTTATCGGGGATATAAACTTGGAAAAGTCGCGGGAATACTGGATACTTCCGGCCTTCGTCCATATTCCCGCGACTTTTCCAAGTTTATATCCCGATAAATTCCACAAAAAGGCCGTTCATTCCCATATTAAACTATGAAGTAGCTTTATACATTATCGTATAGGCTGAGAAGTTCAGCGCAGAAAACTCCCCAGTTATAGCTTGTAAGGGTTGCAAGCTGTCTGACTGGGGGGGCCGCTCCCTGTCCCTGCTGGCGAGCAGTCAGATGATCGTGGACCCGGACATCCGCGAGGCACACCTGCTGCGAGGCTGGTACGACCGCGAGGGCCACCAGCTCGACTTCCAGGGGTACAGGTCCGAGGGCGGGGCTGGCGCAGGTTAGCTGAACACTTAAGTTAATAAAACCATGTGCTATTGCATTTACTGTGGTATGAAAAACATTTGGTCTGTTTCATACCACAGTAAACACAACTGCCCATGACTTTATGACTTATATTTACAATATTCGGATTTTCGGATAGCTTTAAAAATATGGCGATATTATTAGGAATCTTTTTGTTTTGCAATGTTGCCGGTCAATAACGTGACGTTATTGACCACGATGAAACTTTAATGACGTCAAACAAACTTTAATGAATCAACGCCACGTGGGGCTAATGTCATGAATGTGCTGGGACAGAGCTCCAGATAAGCTGCGTATTTGCGTAAATACCCAATTAAAATTGCCGAAAAACCCAATTGAAATCTGACGTAGCGAGTATCAAAAAGAAATAACAATTTTGTGGTACCTTTATCATGCTGCAGAAAACAATAAACAGACTACAAATATAGCATATTTTTCTTATTTTCCATGAAAACACATCTTGGTATTTCGTTAGAATTGTCTCCAAGGAGACAATTCTAATGAAATGCCAAGATATGATTTCATTTCGAAGCAAACTAATTCAATAATTGCTGTCTGTTGATGTGTACACAGTAGTGTGATTTTATTTTACTTCCGAAATGATGGAGTGAAAATACTCCCATTACTAATTGCTGCTCTACCTTAGGTAACACCAACTGGAAGAGCTTCGGTCAAGTGAAGTCAGAAGACATTGGACAGGGAGATAAACCAGACTATTTCACCAGTAAAGGCACAGTTATCTTCCTTAGGAAGGAAAACTGCATGTACCAGGTAAGTCGCCAATCACTTGTCTTGTAACATCAATCAATTTTTGTGACATAATTTGTCCAAATCGTACATTTACATACCTGCCAACTATTACGATTTTGGCGGATTAATTACGATTTTTTTATTCTCATTCCGCCCTACGAATTATAAACATATTATTCCGCTTTTTCAAAATCAAATTCGAAAAAAAATCCGGCCCGCGTCCCGCCCGCACCGCGGAGTATGCGGGTTTTACACCTGTCCCGATTACTTTACGCTGGTAATAGTACACGCATATCCATTGGTCCAATTGCGCGCATACAATACATTTCGACCAATCATCGCTCGCGTTTCATCGCCGATTCAGTCACACAAGCAAAATGGCAGACTCGCCGGATTCTCGATTGCATCCCAAGAAGTTTGGGCCGAATTTGCCGCCGAAATATGCTAAAGCTGATCAGAAATTTAAATCAGAATATTCGGAAGCTTTTCCAAACGTCATAGGGAAGTCCAAACTTGGCGATTTGTATGCATTCTGTCGTGTTTGCACATCGGATGTCAGTGTTCGTCACGGTGGTTTGCACGACGTTAAAAAAACACATTGGATCGAAAAAACATGAATCGCTAAGCAAGTCTTTGGCATCAACACCGAAAGTCAGTGCATTCTTCTGTGGAAGTAGCGACCAATCCGTCATAAGAGCAGAAGTTCTGTTCACAGAGTTCTTAATTGAACATGCTATTCCAATCTCTGTTTCCGACCACTGTGCAAAGTTGTTTAGAAAGATGTTTCCCGATTTAAAGATTGCTACCAAATATGCATCAGCGAGGACCAAAACATCCAGTATTTAGTATCTAGTATTTAGGCTGAAAACTGGTAATAATTGTATCCCCCGGACTCCGTCGGGGGATACTATGGATTTGACAGCGTGCCGCGTCCGCGTCCGCCGCAGACACTTCTTGTCCGGAGCATAACTCGAACACCCTTTGGAATATTTTCATGAAACTTCACACATGCATAGACCACGACCCGAAGGTGTGTCGCGCACAAGAATGACAACTCTTGCATAGCTAATTTTTGAGTTATCTCCCTTTTTTGTTTCTCGCACTGATTTCGTGTCCGGAGCATAACTCCACCACCCTTTCGAATATTTTCATGAAACTTCACACATGCATAGACCACGACCCGAAGGTGTGTCGCGCACAAGAATGACAACTCTTGCATAGCTAATTTTTGAGTTATCTCCCTTTTTTGTTTCGCGCACTGATTGACCATAACTCGACCACCCTTTGGAATATTTTTATGAAACTTAACACATTCAATTAGACCACGAACCGAAGGTGTGTCGTGCACAAGAATGACAACTCTTGCATAGCTAATTTTTGAGTTATCTCCCTTTTTTGTTTTCGCTCACTGATTTCCTGTCCGGAGCATAACTCGACCACCCTTTGGAATATTTTCATGAAACTTCACACATGCATAGACCACGACCCGGAGGTGTGTCGCGCACAAGAATGACAACTCTTGCGTAGCTAATTTTTCAGTTATCTCCCTTTTTTGTTTTGCGCACTCTACAAACTGGACAATAATGCATGAAGACCTGTTTTCTCGTCTGCTCTGTATACCTTTTCTCGTGTGCTCTGTACACCTTACCTGTAGAGAGAACAATAGAAACTGGGAGAACCATGTGCTAAGCATGGGCTAGCATGTGCAGATGTCCACTGTTTGACCACTGCTGACCAGGTAATTTATACAGGTAAATCACTACATTGGGTACTGTGTTGAAAATATTGTGGCATTATGTGGACCTCTGCAGATATATGTAGATAAATATAGGACTATTAAAAAAAAATCTGGTCTCCAATTAGCAAGCATTATTATTTTTAAACTTTTTTTTTATTTTTTTTATTTATTTTTTTTCATTATTTTTTTTCATTTTTTTTTTCAAATTATTTTTCAATTTGACTGGAAAAAAAATCTGGGCTCCAGTAGCAAGCATTATTATTTTTAAACTTTTTTTTTCCATTTTTTTTTTTTCAAATTATTTTTCAATTTTTGTCCAGTAGCAGAAGGTCGTAAGTGCTATATACAGACTATTCACCTGTGCATGTGCTAGCATGTGCAACTGACCACTGACCACTTACAGGTAATTTTATACAGGTAAATGATTATATTACATTTCCGTAAACTGTGTTGAAAATATTGTGGCATTATGTGGACCTGTGCAGATATATGTAGATAAATATAGGACTATTAAAAAAAATTCTGGGCTCCAGTAGCAAGCATTATTATTTTTAATTTTTAAACTTTTTTTCCATTTTTTTTTTTCATTTTTTTTTTCAAATTCTTTTTCAATTTTTGTCTAGTAGCATAAGGTCGTAAGTGCTATATACAGACTATTATCATATAATAAAACAATTATTGACTAGTGAGCCATAGAATATAATCTGATATTCTATGGTTCACTAGTCAATAATTGTATAATATGTTCGGGGGCCAGTGAAAATTGCTTTCGGGCCCAGGCTCGAGGTCAAGGCGGGACAAGACGAGGCATCTGATTCCGCGGAATTCTTGTTTACTTATCTCCCTTTGTTGTTTCGTGCTCTGATTTTGTATCCAGAGCATAACTCGAACACGCATATACGCATTGCTCTAATGGTCCTCTACCGCCCTGTGCCAAATCCACATTCGTTCTGCCCCCGTCAAGCCCAGGGTCAAGGTCACATACTTAGTGCTTCAAAAACATTAACGCTTCGGTAAATATCTTATACTTTCTGTTTTCTTTCATGGATCATGGATCATCTTCATATTTCATATACGCATTGCTCTAATGGTCCTCTACCGCCCTGTGCCAAATCCACGTTCGTCCCTGCCCACCAATCCCAGGGTCAAGGTCATACTGGTGCTTCAAAAACTTTAACGCTCAGGTAAATATCTTATAATTTTTATTTCCATTCACGGATCAACTTCTATATTTCATATACGCATGCTCTAATGGTCGTCTACCGCCCTGTGCCAAATCCACGTTCGTCCTGCCCCCGCCAAGCCCAGGGTCAAGGTCACATACTTGGTGCTTCAAAAACTTTAATGCTCAGGTAAATATCTTATAATTTTTCTTTCCATTCACGGATCAACTTCATATTTCATATATGCGTTGCTCTAATGGTCCTCTACCGCCCTGTGCCAAATCCATGTTCGTCCCGCCCCCGCCAAGCCCAGGGTTAACATCATATACTTAGTGCTTCAAAAACATTAACGCTTCGGTAAATATCTTATACTTTCTGTTTTCTTTCATGGATCATGGATCATCTTCATATTTCATATACGCATTGCTCTAATGGTCCTCTACCGCCCTGTGCCAAATCCACGTTCGTCCTGCCCCACCAATCCCAGGGTCAAGGTCACATACTTGGTGCTTCAAAAACTTTAACGCTCAGGTAAATATCTTATAATTTTTATTTCCATTCACGGATCAACTTCATATTTCATATACGCATTGCTCTAATGGTCGTCTACCGCCCTGTGCCAAATCCACGTTCGTCCTGCCCCGACCGCCAAGCCCAGGGTCAAGGTCACATACTTGGTGCTTCAAAAACTTTAATGCTCAGGTAAATATCTTATAATTTTTCTTTCCATTCACGGATCAACTTCATATTTCATATATGCGTTGCTCTAATGGTCCTCTACCGCCCTGTGCCAAATCCATGTTCGTCCCGCCCCCGCCAAGCCCAGGGTTAACATCATATACTTAGTGCTTCAAAAACTTTAACGCTCAGGTAAATATCTTATAATTCATGTTTTCTTTCACGGATCAGCTTCATATTTCACATATGCATTGCTCTAATGGTCCTCTACCGCCCTGTGCCAAATCCACGTTTGTCCTGCCCCCGCCAAGCCCAGGGTCAAGGTCACATACTTGGTGGTTCAAAAACTTTAACGCTCAGGTAAAAGAAAATTTTGACTTGCAATTTGGCCTCATTTATTATCAAAGCGATATGTGGGACATCCGTGTTCTATGAACACATTTTCTAGTTTATTAAACTTCACACATGCATAGAAGACGACCCAAAGGTGTGTCGCACGTAAGAATGACAACTCTTGCGTCGTTAATTTCTTAGTTATCTCCCTTTGTTGTTTGGTGCACTGATTTCGTGTCTGGAGCATAACTCGAACACCCTTTGGAATATTTTCATGAAACTTCACACATGCATAGACCACGACCCTAAAGGTGTGTCCCGCAAGAATGACAACTCTTGCATCACTAATTCTTTAGTTATCTCCCTTTGTTTTTCCGTCACTGATTTTGTCTCCGGAGCATAACTCGAACACCCTTTTTTCAAACTACTTGTGTATCTGGGGAGGGGGATACACATGCGCTTGTCGACAAGCGTCCATTTCTAGTTTCTTTAATAATGTGCCTAAAATGTCTCTGAAAATGCACCAGAATGCACCATTTTTGATGTATTTTTCAAATTTTTCGGGGGGGGGGGATTGCCCCCGGACCCCCCTAGAACGCTTGCGCGACTCGCTTCGCTCGGATGGATTTCTATTATTAGGATTTTCGTTTAACAAAAGTTGGCATGTATGCATTTAGTGTGTTCCGTGGTTGTTCAATATTAACCAATCAAGTCTTACTATGTTCACTATCTGCCAAGCACATGAAGTCTACTTGGTAGGCATGTCCGTCGGTTGGTTGACATTAACCAATCAATTCCCACAATGTTCACCATCAGCCAATCACAAAATGCCTACTTGGTAGGCATATCCGACAGCTGGCTGCCATTGACCAATCAATTCCCACCATATTCCCCATCAGCCAATCAATTTCCACCATGTTCACCATCTGCGAATCGTGTCTGACCGTTGGTCTACATAACCAATCAATTGCTGCCATATTCACCATCAGCCAATCACATCCTGTCTAATTGGTAGGCGTGTCCAACAGTTAGTCAACATTAACCAATCAATTTCCACCATGTTCTCCATCAGCCAATCACAACATGTCTACTTTGTAGGCGTGTCCGACCATTGGTCTACATAACCAATCAATTTCCACCATGTTCTCCATCAGCCAATCACAACATGTATACTTGGTAGGCGTATCCGACCATTGGTCTACATAACCAATCAATTTCCACCATGTTCCCCATCAGCCAATCACAACATGTCTACTTGGTAGGCGTGTCCGACTCTTATTATGCCATCGGGTTTCGAAGAAACGGGTGACATATAGTGTTTGGACCGTCCGTCTGTCCGTCTGTCTGTCCGTCCGTCACACTTTTCGGTTAACCACTTTGTCACAGTTTCTCAAATATGCTGCAGGTGGCATCCGCGTTCGACAGACGCATTTCTTGTTCAACATTAACCAATCAATTCTCGCCATGTTAACTATCAGCCAATCACGTTGTGTCTACTCTGTAGGTGTGTCCAGCAGTTAGTCGACATTAACCAATCAATTCCCACCATGTTCGCCATCAACTAATCACATCCGGTCTACTTTGTAGGCTTGTCCCGCGGAGTCGTGCAACAAGAAGCTGGTGGACATGGGCAATGGAATGTTCCGCTGCGAGAAATGTAGCAAGGAGTACCCAAACTTCAAGTACCGCATGATCCTCTCGGTTTGTATTTAAAGTAGTTTAAAAAAAATATCAGACTTGGAATAATATGATGCTGTGACTGGAGAAATGGGGCGTATGTCCAATGCGACCAGTACAGACCCAGACCAGACTACGCTGGTCAGGGTCTGCACTGTTCATATGCGCAGTCTGGTCAGGGTCTGCACTGTTCATATGTGCAGTCTGGTCAGGGTCTGCACTGTTCATATGCGCAGTCTGTTCAGGGTCTGCACTGTTCATATGCGCAATCTGGTCAGGGTCTGCACTGTTCATATGCACAGTCTGGTCAGGGTCTGCACTGTTCATATGTGCAGTCTGGTCAGGATCTGCACTGTTCATATGTGCAGTCTTGTCAGGGTCTGCACTGTTCATATGCGCTGTCTGGTCAGGGTCTGCACTGTTCATATGTGCAGTCTGGTCAGGGTCTGCACTGTTCATATGCGCAGTCTGGTCAGGGTCTGCACTGTTCATATGCGCAGTCTGGTCAGGGTCTGCACTGTTCGCCATTCAGTCTGTGAAACACTTGTCATACGTTTTAACAAACAGTAGAGATCTGTATCGGGCTGCAAGAGGAGTCCGACTGAGAGCTAGACTGGCCAGAAATGCCATAAGCAATTAGTAATAAAGCTCCAGATAAGGAATTCGTAATTGAGTATTGTCACTCGATCATTTCTGAAGCAATTGCGTATTTCAAAATTTTAATTGGGTAAAATAAAATCCCACTACTGTTTACACATCAACAGACAGCAATTATTGATAGTTTGCTTCGAAATGAAAACATGTCTTGGCATTTCATTAGAATTGTCTCCTTGGAGACAATTCTAATGAAATACCAAGATGTGTTTTCATGGAAAATAAGAAAAATATGCTATATTTGTGGTCTGTTTATTGTTTTCTGTTGCAAAGGTACCACAAATTTGTTATTGCTTTTTGATACTACTTCTGATTTCAACTGGGTTGGGGAAATGATGGAGTGAAAATACTCAATTACTAGTTCCTAATTACTAATTCCTTGTTACAGGTGAACCTGGCTGACCACTCGGACAACCAGTGGGTCACGTGTTTCCAGGAGTCGGCCGAGTCGTTACTGGGCATCTCCGCGGACAAGCTCGGACAGATGAAGGACAACGTATGTATTGCCTTGTTTCCGGGCGTGGCTGAAGAAACCTGCCCACATTTTATGACTATCCAGAGCTCCAGATAAGCTGCGTATTTGCTTAAATACCCAATTAAAATTACCAAAACCCCAATTGAAATTAGAAGTAGCGAGTATCAAAAAGTAATAACAATTTTGTGAACAAATCTACCTTATCGCACTTTGAGGGAGTAATAATTTATGTGCACTGAAATGCTATATTTCATATAAAACACAAGAGGACGAACTCTATTAATTCTCTAAATTTTTGGAAGAGTTATCTCACTTTGACTGCTATTTGTTAGTTAAAGGTACATACCCACGCAGTGCGTTATAATATAGTGATACAGATACTTTTGTATATTCTGTACGTATGACATTTTCTGGCATTAGGGCTGCTCCATTAAAACATACCCGCACCCCCAAGACGACAGCTTAAAGAAAATATATGCCAGGGTGTCTGTTTCTTTAAATTGCATACATGGGTGGGTGTGCTTGTCCGAAAATCACTTCTATGCGTGGTTGGCTGTCAGACTGGTGAGTGTCTGTTTTTCAGGTCAACATGGAGTGGTTCATATAGCGGGATATATGTATAGGCGGCGTATATTACAGAGAATTGATGTCTAACGTATATAACGCGGCCATTCGCGGCGAATTGTATTCGTAGTGCGGAGTTCCTCAGGAATATAACGTCCCAGAATATGCACAACATAATTAAATGCGTGCTAGTATCGCGGCGATTTGTATTCATAACGCGGCATTCCTCAGGAATATCACGTCCCAGAATATGGACAACGTAATTAAATGCACGCTGGTGGTTTCGTCTATTAATCACAAGTTTGTACACAAAGCAAAGATCGCTCAAATGTATTATTATTGCACCTTCGCCAATTATAGAGTAGACGCTCATGTTTGGACTATTGGCCATCACCTGGGGCACATACAGACTGTATCGTTACACCCGCATAATGAAACCGCCAATTGACACTTTCGCCATGCGTGATAAGGGTATCCCGTGATAATTGTCACGTACACACAATGTCATAAACTGTCGTCTGCACATCACATTTTTCTTACGAAAAAATAAAAACATGTTTTGACAGCAAACGAGACGCGCCGCGACATATTAACATACAGTGCGACCCCGTTAGTACACGGAAGTCCGGCGACATACAACCTTCCGTGTTGCTTATCCGAACTGTGCTATATCCGTTCTCGCCCAAGACGCATCATAATGTCAACAAAAAAATACATGTACACTGTACACTGTGACTGCGAATGAACGACGTCGCCAATGCCTATAATATGCCATAAGTTTTCACTGTTATCTTCGCATGTAATAAACATATTGAATCCAAGAATTGTTAACGTCATGTTTTATTTATTCATCATGTTCATGTAGAATGTAGATCTACGCAGGTCCGTGCAATCCATTATTGTAAACGCGTGTAGAAACACGTGTAGCCATCATCAAGCGATGACGCAATGACCCAATGACCGATATCCTGTTCCATCAGCTGCAACGTCACGTGACAAGCTCGTGCGTTGCAATCTGTGTTTACTCATGGTGAGCACAGGTGGAAGACTCGGACCTGACACCAAAATAAATGCCTATTAAAAAAATCCCATTATCCCACCACCTGGTATCGTACTGTACTGTACATGACGTTAATAATAGAACGAGATCAAGTGGGTGGGGTAATGGATATTTTTGTAATGGTCATTTTCTTTGTGTCACACGTCCGACTATTCCACCTGTGGGTTTGAGTACGCACAGAGTTTTAACCCTTTCAACATCACAGACCTGTATAGACATGTTTTGCCCGACGTGTTATAATATTGCGCCAGTTCATGAGGTAATCAGGCTTATCACGTGAGATTTTCGACGAAGATGAATCTGATAATGGTGTACATTTTCTGTAAACGATATCGAATGTTGACGAATATTAAATTAGTAATTATTACGCATTTGCTCTGAAAATGTTATCAACTTTCCGATATATTTGCAGAAAAAAGTCAAATCATTCTCGCCGAAAATCTCAGTTATATAATAAAGTTGATTATCTCATGCACTGGCTCAATTATGACGTAGCGAAACAATGCCAGTTGTCACGGTGTACATGCGCCAGGGGCGTGGGCAGTGCTGTAACAATTTAGTTAAACTGGGTTGAGTTAATCTGCGCCACTGATACGCGATCTCCGATTGGTCAGCCTTTACACCTAATTAATATTCCACCAATGGTGAGCGCGAACGCATGCCAGAAAAATGAAATCGAGCACATAACAATTAGCACTGCTTTGTTACTGGGACCAATAATTGATGTTATTCCCAGTTTGCTTGGATTAATTTACGAAATGTGCAAACGTGATCAGCTGCACATTCACATCGGTGAGATAAAAGGAGGCTAAAAAAAAATAATAAAAAAAAATCGTCCATTTTGGGTCTAATTTGGGAAAGAATCGCAAATTTAACACGATTTCTGACAATAGTCGTGTTACAAATTTAACACGATTTTGATATACAAATAGACAAAAAATTCGGCGATTCACGTGTTCAATGCAGTTACGGCTCCTGATACATCACATTGTGCGTGAGTTTTTGTTACAAACACGCAAATTACGTGTCCCGGAGAATTACATTGATAAAATAATGTGTTAATTTAAATTGCATATATGGGTGGGTGGTTTCCCAGGGAAATCGCATCTATGGGTGGGTGTCGAATACATTAATTTGCATCTATGGTAGGTTACCCAAATTCAAAAGTGGTGTCTTTCCCCCACCCTCCCCCCCCACCCCCCCCCCCCCCCCCATGTATGTTTTACTGGAACAGCCCTTATGCTTTTATTTTAGACGAAAATTTTCACACTGTTATCAGGGGCGATAACCGTGTTTCCTTAAAATATTAACGGACATTACTATTTATTCTCTGTATTTATTTTTAGCTCACCTGAGCGAAGCTCATGTGAGCTATTGTTACCGCAATGTGTCCGTCCGTCGTCCGTCCGTCGTCCGTCCATCGTCTGTGAACATTTTCAAACGTATTCTCCTCGGTAACCATTGGGCCTATAGTCACCAAACTTCATGGTCATGGTCCTTAGGTAGGGGGATTACAAAATTGTTAAAATGACGTCATTACGTAATCCAAGATGGCTGGCCGCCGTCTAAAAATAGCACAAATTCTTCAAAAATCTTCTCAAGACCCGCCAACCGGATTTCGACAAAACTTGGTAGGAATGATCGATGTACAATGATCACCCGGGGTCAAAAATGGGCGTGGCCCGTGGGGTCAAATTTTATTTTTGACCGAATATGGTCATGTCATATATCAAATCGAAGGTATCAATAACGCGATCACTCTGGTGCCGCCGAAAGGTCAAAAGGTCGTTCTTTTATTAGAGATTTCAAAATTCTTCTTCACATGAACCGCTTGGCCCATGGTAGCCAAACTTCACTGTTATGGTCCATTGGTGAAGCCTTTTCAGATTTGTTAAAATGGAGGTCATCACAAATCCAAGATGGCCGCCGTCTAAAAATAGCATACATTCTTAAAAAATCTTCTCATGAACCGCCGGCCGGATTTCTACGAAAATTGGTAAAAATGATTGATGTACAATGCTCTTTCAAAGTTGTTAAAATGGTGACCCCAGGGTCAAAAATGGGCGTGGTCCGGGGGTCAAATTTTATTTTTGACCGAATATGTTCCTGTCTATCGAATCAAAGGTATCAAAGAGACGATCGCTCTGGTACATTATTTGTCGAAATAGGATGGTCTTGTCATCCAAGATGGCCGCCAAAAGGTCAAAAGGTTTTTCTTTTATTAGAGATTTCGAAAGTCTTCTTCACACGAACAGCTTGGCCCATGGTGGCCAAACTTCACAGTTATGGTCCATGGGTGAAGCCTTTTCAGATTTGTTGAAACGGAGGTCGTCGCTAATCCAGGATGGCCGCCGTCTAAAAATAGCACAAATTCTTAAAAAATCTTCTCGTGAACCTCCAGCCGGATTTCGATGAAACTTGGTAGGAATGATCGATGTACAATGCTCTTTCAAAGCTGTTAAAATGGTGACCCCGGGGTCAAAAATGGGCGTTGCCCGTGGGGTCAAATTGGGGTCAAATTTTATTTTTACCGAATATGGTCATGTCTATATCAAATTGAAGGTATCAAAGAGGCGATTGCTCTGGTAGATTTTTTGTCAAAATTGGATGGTCATGTCATCCAAGATGGCCACCGAAAGGTCAAAAGGTCGTTCTTTCATTAGAGATTTCAAAATTCTTCTTCACACGAACCGCTTGGCCCATGGTGGCCAAACTTCACAGTTATGGTCCATGGGTGAAGCCTTTTCAGATTTGTTAAAACGGAGGTCGTCGCTAATCCAAGATGGCCGCCGTCTAAAAATAGCACAAATTCTTAAAAAATCTTCTCGTGAACCTCCAGCCGGATTTCGACGAAACTTGGTAGGAATGATCGATGTAGAATGCTCTTTCAAAGTTGCTAAAATGGTGACCCCGGGGTCAAAAATGGGCGTGGCCCTTGGGGTCAAATATTATTTTTGGCCAAATATGCT
The DNA here is from genome assembly GCA_029237695.1 of Conchocele bisecta. Lineage (NCBI taxonomy): Eukaryota > Metazoa > Mollusca > Bivalvia > Lucinida > Thyasiridae > Conchocele > Conchocele bisecta. The sequence continues at coordinate 70,930,827 of CM055277.1, forward strand.
CATGTCATATATCAAATTGAAGGTATCGATGAGGCGATTACTCTGGTGCAATGTTTGTCAGAATCGGATGATTATGCCATCCATGATGGCCTCCAAAAGGTCCATTTATTCGAGATTTTGAACGTCATTTTCTCAGGAACCACATGGCCGATGCTGGCCAAACTTCATAGTAAGTTAAGATCCTTGGGTGAAGCATTTTCAGATTTGGTAAAATGAGTCATCGCTTAATCCAAGATGACCGCCATCTAAAAATAGCACATTTTTTTTAAAACACATGAACTCAATGTCACATTCTCCTCTGGTGTTCATGGAGTCAGGTGAGCGAGTTAGGGCCATCATGGCCCTCTTGTTTGATGTGCAATGATCATACTGTATAATCTGTCGAAAATGTTATTTTTTCCGGTGACGCATTTCATTAGTATAAATAAGTAAAAAATATCATGCCTCATTTGCATATGAAAATAGCCTGATACCAACGCGCGTCACTATCAGTAAAATAAATATTACTAAATGATTATAACTGTTTTCCGGGCACTTATAATTTTTAGAACTGGTGGAATAGTGACACAATTAAACACTTAGTTCCTATAAAGAACATTTTGTGCTTACTGAGTGGGCCTGCACCTTTAATGTTCACATTATGTATCCTTGTCCTTGCAATTACTTAAGTTCTATTTCACATATTGATGGATCTTTAACGAAATTCGGTGATGTTGCACAGAGTTATCTCCCCATGGTGGCTATTTATACCATGCCCGCTTCCCAAATCCAATGGTAATGGTAATCAGGACTCCAGATAAGCTGCGTATTTGTGTAAATACCCAATTAAAATTGGCAAAATCCCATTTGAAATCAGAGGTAGTGAGTATCCAAAAGCAATAACAAATTTGTGGTACCTTTATGATGCTACAGAAAACAATAAACAGACCACAAATATAACATATTTTGCTTATTTTCCACGAAAACATATCCTGGTATTTCATTAGATGGAGACGATTCTAATGAAATGCCAAAATATGTTTTCTTTTCGAAACAAACTATTCAATAATTGCTGTCTGTTGATGTGTAAACAGTAGTGTGATTTTATTTTACCCAATTAAAATTTTGAAATACCCAATTGCTTCAGATATGATGGAGTGAAAATACTCAATTATTAATTCCTTATTTGGAGCCCTGGGTAATGCTCCCAAAATGCAAGAATTGCACCTGAAATACTGTTACATGACCTCGGCTGTTTGCAGGCCTGTAAACAACAATTCAATGCAATCTTTCTCTGTAGCCTATTTCACCAACATTATCTAGCAAAGTATACTTTGAGGGAGAAATTTTCAATTTTAGGATAAATTTATTAATTTTTAGCCAGGTTTTTTGAAAAAAAATCCAGGCTATTGGATTGGCGAAAGCTGGGCGGGCGGGCGGCGGGTGGCATCCACAATCAATGTTAAGTTTTCGTGTTTGAGTCCATTTCTTTGTTACTGTACCACCTAGGACCACCAAACTGTCACAGCTTCATAATCAAGGGGTGCCCACCACATATCACTATCCAACATGTTACTTTTTTTTTGAACTTGACCCATTTTTTCTGCGCAGTCGACTTAGCCATTTTCAATGTTATGTTTTCGCGTTTACAATGTTAAGTTATCGTGTTTAAGTCCATTTCTTTGGTACTGTACCACTATCCAACATGTGACCATTTTTTTACCTTCACCTATTATTTCTACGTAATTGACTTGGCCATTTTCAACATTAACTTTTTAACGTACGTCTGGTTAAATCTTTTGGTTAAAACTTTTTCGTTATACTATATCTCTGCAACTGCTTCACCCATTACCTTGAAACTTCACATGGGTGTTTATCATCGTCCATATTTTCATTCTAACCCCCAACCGTGCGGCCCCTGTGCGCAATGTCAAGGTCAAATTACTTTGAATTTATTTGTTAAAGTTTTTTCGTGTACTATATCTCTGCAACTGCTTCACCCATTCCATATTGATACTTCACATGGGTGTTTATCATCATTGTCGCACCCGCTTGCGGAAAGAAAGCGCGATATCGTCGGCATTTTGGCTACGTCCGTCCGTCCGTCCGTCCGTGCCGTACTTACGAGGGGGGAGCTACATTGTGAGGTTGCTGTGTTTTGTGCTGAAACCCACCCACCGCCCTATTTAAGACACTTGGATAAAGTGTTTTTCAAATATAATTAACTAATGGCTAGCCTCATTTGCATATTAATGCGATTTATTCCGGTGAAGAATAAACGTTAAGGTAAGCAAAATAACTGAATAACAGTGGCTACATTATGTGAGGTTAACCCCACAGTGTAAACATCAAAGGAAATAACCTCACAATGTATCTCTCGTAAGAACGTCCGTGTGTCCGTGTGTCCGGTTAAAGTTTTTTCGTTAAAGTTTTTCCATCTACTATATCTATTGTTTTAGTGTCCGCGACATGCAGGCCACGGCCATCTAGTCTACAAAAAGTGGGTATAATTATGTTATCCAAGTGTCCATGCTTGGAAAAAACCTGGCCTTCGTGGCTTTGCCTCGTTTCTTGTTATTATACTGAATTTATTACATTATCACAGCCATTTAATATTGAATAAATTCAGTATAATAATTCTGCATACTTTTAATCATGAAATATATGCAGTCGTTAGTTCTATATGACATCATACATTTCAGGAAAAATAAATGATTACCCTCCTGGCAAAGTATACTTTGCGATTTTGATGAAATAGGCTACTGGTGTATGTTTTCAGAATGAGCAGGGTTTTGACCAAGTATTCCAAGATGCCACATTCAAATCTTACATCTTCAAGCTCCGCGCCAAGATGGAGACCTACAATGTAAGTATAGCTGTTGTTCCGAGGCGACGATAGAAATTTAGCAACAATCACTGGTGCTGCAATCCGTGCCAGCGTAAAATGTTTCGCGTCGAAACTATTGCATGTTCGTCTAGTAACCAGCAAAAGATATTTACGCCAGTTATTAGATGAAAAATGTGTTTGTGATAGCTCTGCGTAGAGCCGAGTCGCATTTCATCAGGAAATAAAAGTAAAAGTACGATACAATGTATTAGCAAACAAATATTGTTTTTTGCAAGGTTTGTGTAACCATAAAATTGTATGCGAATCAGGCAGTAGGGTATTTGTGGCCCGTGTGCCTCGTATGGTCTATTTCACAATAATTGCAGAAGGAAACGGATGCATGTTTTTCGACGCGAAACATTTTACGCTGGCACGGATCGCAGCACCAGCAAGTGTTTGATCCTCATTCACACAACAGTATTAGGATCTCCTGGTTTCTCACTGGCCGCCTATTTGTCTTTTTGACAAGACTGTAAACTGAGGTACCGTCTCTCCTGTGACCAGAGCTCCAGTTAAGGTGCGTAATTTGACCAACTTTTGTTGAAATTTTATTTCTTCATCAAAAATGGCAAGTTGGGAGTCCTTTAGAATCGTCTCATTGAGACGATTCTAAAGCTCTCCCAACTTGCCATTTTTGATGGAGAAATAAGAAATTTACCTCCAAATTACGCACCTTATCTGGAGCTCTGCCTATGACGTTTTGCAGGGATGTTATACCTCATTTTCACTGTTTCCCACTGGCCCGTAAGGCATGTCGTGTATGAATATGCAACACAGCATGTCTTATTTATTATGTTGTGTCCTTTCTTGGAGTACTTGTGCCCTTATTTATTGTGTTGTGTCTTCTTGGAGTGCTTATATGCTTAAATTACAGTGGAGCCTCTCCAAATTGGACACCCTGCAATTTTACAATTACAATTTTCGAAAAAAAAAATCCTTTTTTTTTTTTGGAAGTGGCGATTTTCTTATTTTCCCCAGCGGAATCCCTGCACATTGTTATGGTGTGTCATATTTTTCTTAGCCGGACATCTATGTGAAGATTGTATTCTTCACATAACAATGGAACCTCTATAAACCTGGTGTCGGGTGTAGATAGGTTCTACTGTACCTCCATGTTCTCATGGGATGGGTTGTCGCCTAAGGGTTAGAACAAGTGACTTTAAATCCAGAGGTTATGGGTTCAAACCTCGGCTTGGACATCCAAAATAGTTTCATAGTATTTCCATCCCACTGGTCTTTCAGATGAGACTTTAATCTGTAGTCCCGTCTCTATATGTCCTTAGCTGTTACTGGGACGTTAAACCCATTCATTTTCACTTTTTCTACTGTACCCGCATGTTCTCACGGCATCATATTTTCGTAGGACGAGAGCCGACTGAAGACAGTTTGCATGGGCGCCACACCCATCGACTGGGCGGAGGATGGGAAACGCCTGGTGGAGGGGATAAATAATCTTCTGGTGTAGACGCCCGCCCCACAACTACATTGTTAATATTACACCGACTTTGTATTGGGATTGACACCTGCTTCTCGTGGATGGCATCAATAACCTGCTGGTGTACACACCTGGGGCCCGTTTCACTGAACCTCGTACGACTAAAATGTTCGTAAGTGCAAAATTATGATAGTCTGTAAATTTCACATTAACAATGTTTTCTTGTAAACAATTATTGGATTTACATTTATTGAGCATAGGCTGCATATGCAGCCTATGCTCAATAAATGTAAATCCATTAATTGAATATTACAGACGATCCTAAATTTGCACTTACGAACATTTTAGTCGTACAGACTAGTGAAACGGCCCCCAAACACACATCTGCATTGTTGATATTACGCCAACTGTTTAAATAGTGGAGACTACAAGAGCCAGGATGGATTTATAGTGTAGTGGATAGGGCATTGGACTTGGGTCGAGTTCAATTCCTGTCCCTTTTCATAAATGGACTAGTGTCGGAGCTCTAGATAAGCTGCGTATTTGTTTAAATACCCAATTAAAATTGTCAAAAGCCTGATTGAAATCAGAAGTAGCGAGTATCAAAAAGCGATAAAAAATGTTTTGTTACCTTTATCATGCTGCAGAAAACAGGAGACAATTCTAATGAAATGCCAAGACATGTTTTCATTTCTAAGCAAACTATTCAATAATTGCTGTCTGTGTATGTGTAAACAGTAGTGTGATTTCATTTTACCCAATTAAAATTTTGAAATACCCAATTGCTTCAGAAATGATGGAGTGACCATACTCAATTACTAATTCCTTATCTGGAGCCCTAAGTCTGATAATAATTTTGTGACGACTGGATTGCTCGGAGAGGTCGTTATGGGATTTAGCCCCCTTCTTCCACTGACCCCTTCAATGGCCTTACTTAACACTTGTTATTGCTGTTCAAGCAGTCTCCGCGCAACTGGTGTTACAGGACATTCGGTCTGGTATACTTGAAATTTACCAGACCAAATTTATTTTATAAAAAATAAAGTTGATTTTGGGTGACATTTAAGATCTTTTTTAAGTATATCAGTCATATAAGAAAAGCTCGCTAGCACCTGGGGCCCGTTTCACTAAACTTCGTAGGACTAAAATGTTTGTAAGTGTAAATTTCGGATCCTTTGGAAATTTCAATTGATGGATTTACATTTATTGAGCATAGGCTGCATATGCAGCCAATGCTCAATAAATGTAAATCCAATAATTGTTTACAAGAAAACATTGTTAATGTCAAATTTACAGACTATCATAAGTTTGCACTTGCGAACATTTTAGTCGTACGAAGTTTAGTGAAACGGGCCCCAGAAGCGCATACCAAAGGAAGGTGATTTCGATGAAGCTTAGAATGAAATAATTTTTATTTTTTTCTACTTTCACGTAGACTGCTAATGTGTAGGTGTTGCCGCACAGATAATGATTGCATGGGTTCTTCCACTTGCCCAGTCAATTGCCCTACTTAATACCTGTTATCGTAATCAAGTGAAGATCTGTTTGATGGCTATGTAATGTTACTTATCAGAGCTCCAGATAAGCTGCGTATTTGCGTAAATACCCAATTAAAATTGCCAAAGACCCAATTGAAATCAGAACTAGCGAGTATCAAAAAGCAATAAACAAATTTGTGGTACCTTTATCATGCTGCAGAAAACAATAAACAGACCACAAATATAGCATATTTTTCTTAATTCCATGAAAAACACATCTGGGTATTTCATTAGAATTGTCTCCAAGGAGACAATTCTAATGAAATACCAAGACATATTTTCATTTCGAAGCAAAATATTCAATAATTGCGGTCTGCTGATGTGTAAACAGTTTTATTTTACCCAATTAAAATTTTGAAATACCCAATTGCTTCAGAAATGATGGAGTGACAATACTCAATTACTAATTCCTTATCTGGAGCACTGAGTTATGCATAAGCATGTATTGTAAATATACCTTCTTGTTTACAGCATGGTTTGTCCTTGGAAAGGCTTGGGTTGTGTCCCAGACGTTAGAGCACTGGACTTCAGTACCAGTAGCCTATTTCACCAACATTGCAAAGTATACTTTTCTAGCAAAGTATACTTTGAGGGAGAAATATTCAATTTTAGGATAAATTTATTCATTTCTATTATACTGAATTTATTACATTATCACAGCCATTTCGGCTGTGATAATGTAATAAATTCAGTATAATAATTCTGCATACTTTTAGTCTGACATCAAATATATGCAGTGGTTAGTTCTATATGAAGTAATGCATTTCAGGAAAAATAAATGATTACTCCCTCAAAGTATAGTTTGCTAGAAAAGTATACTTTGTAATGTTGGTGAAATCGGCTACAGAGCAGGGATTCCGCTGGGGAAAATAAAAAAATCGCCACTTCAAAAAAAATAAAACAATTGGTGATTAAAAATTACAATTTTCGAAAATAAAATTAAAAAAAAGTTTCTTTTTTTTGGATTTTTTTTCGAAAATTGTTATATTTTATCGCCAATTGCGAAAGTGGCAATCGCCATCGGAATCCCTGACAAAGGTTATGGGTTTGATCCCTGCACTAAGCATGTAAAATACTTCCTTAGTATTTCCATCACACTGGTGTTTTGTGAATCCGAGGTCCTACCTGATACATGCCTGTGACTCGAGAAATGGGACTTATGGCATTTTGTGACAAGTGCGGACCCAGATCAGCTTGTGCATTTGGCGCAGTCTGATCAGGGTCTGCACATTTCACTATTCAGCCACATTCGTGACTTGTCTCCATGAACGTTGTCGTGTAGCTGGACAAACCACAAATGAGACGAGTAATTTTGTAGCTAGGAGGGTTTGCGATTTTTCTTGATAAATATTTACAGGAACTGTGACATTTTATGTAAATGACGTTGAAAGTTGACAAAACAATCGTAGCAAATGCAAATTCTTTTCCGCATTTACTCTGAACATTTTGTCAACTTTCGAACAAGTCAATGCATAGAATGCCAAAAATATTGTTATTTTTATGCCACCGGGTTTCGAAGAAACGGGTGGCATATAGTGTTTGGACCGTCCGTCTGTCCGTCCGTCACACTTTTCGGTTAACCACTTTGTCACAGTTTCTCAAATATGCTGCAGGTGGCATCCGCGTTCGACAGACACATTTATTGTTCATGAGAGTTTGCACAACTTATCTTGTCTCAAATGTTGGTGGAAGGCACCACAACTCTGATATTGTTTTCCACCTGCATGTTTCCGGGAGCAACATTAGTGCTGATTAAATTAAATACAAAACTTCCTTGTCCGCCTCCTGACTCGTGTTTCCTGCTAAATTGGATATGCATATTAACCCTTAGAAGGCGGGAACCGAAAACTTGTCTGCTGTTGCAACTTATTTTGTATTTTCTCTAAATAAAAACATGGTTTGGCAGCATTTTAGAATCATTTCCATTGGAAATGATTCTAAAGTGCTGTCAAACCATGTTTTTGACAAGAAAAATGGAAAATGAACAGCAGAAGACAAATTTTACATCAGCACTGTAAGGGTTAATGAAACCCATGAATTCCAGGAAATTAAATAGATTTTTTTTTTTCAATATATGTTTTCTAAACTGGTAGATAATGGCAATTCCAACCACATGCAGAAAACCCCATCAAAAATGTTTAATCTGATCAAAATGTATGCAAGTTTCCATATTTGTACATTTTATGCAAATTTATGAAATTTGTTTCCAACCCTATTCTAAAAATTACAATAAAAAAACAATGAAAATAAAAATAGTTTTTTTTACATTTTTTCATTTTATTTGATAATACATTATTAATCCATGTAATAATGTAATCAGAAAAAATAAATTAAAGAGTTAATATAAATAATTTTAAAAATCAATTATCATTCAATGATTGATGACGTAATTGTGGAACGCGCATATTTCATCTAATTAAAAATTTAAAAACTTTGTTACTTTTCAAGTATTTGGTATTTTTGCATGCAGGTTTTAGCATTCATTTCATATCAAATTCTATCATTTAAAGAAATAAATAAAATTTGTTTTATTGATCTTTAAGGATGATATGTTAACGGTGGATCTTCACCATCTATCCGACTGATCTGTAGCCCATTTCATCAACATTGCAAAGTATACTTTACTAGCAAAGTATACTTTGAGGGAGAAATTTTCAATTTTATGATAAATTTAATAATTTTTATTATACTGAATTTATTACATTATCACAGCCAATTTGGCTGTGATAATGTAATAAATTCAGTATAATAATTCTGCATACTTTTAATCGTGAAATATATGCATTTGTTAGTTTTATATGAAATAATGCAGTTCAGGAAAAATAAATGATTACTCCCTCAAAGTATACTTTGCTAGTAAAGTATACTTTGCAATGTTGATGAAATGGGCTACTGGTGTAGCAAGGGTGCTTGCACTAGATCGGCATACTGTCTTTCATTTTATTACAAACAGTGTAGACTCGAGATGTGCAGTCTGATCTGAGTCTACCCTGTTCGCAGTCTTCATTATTCTTTGCACGGCTAAAATGTAAATTTAGGATAGTCTTAAAATTTCAATTGATGGATTTACATTTATTGAGCATAGGCATGCAATAAATGTAAATCCAATAATTATTTACAAGAATACATTGATAACGTGAATATTACAAAAAAAGTATTATGTTTTACCTCGGGGCGGGTGGGCGGCGGACTGAAAAAGTGCAAAGTTTACAAAACTCCTCCGAAACCGTTCTGTCAATCGATCTGAAACTATACACACGTCTTCTACATATATTGAAGATGTGCACCTTGGTGTTTTTATTCTGAAAAAAATATTTTTTAACAAAAATATCACCTTTTTAACTTAGCCATTTTTTCTACATTTTTCTATACAATTCTATATAGGGTACAGAGTTTGTGTACACAACTCTGCTGAAACCGTTCAGTCGATCGATCTGAAACAATACACACATCTTCTACACATATTGAAGATGTGCACCTTGGTGTTTTTATGCCGAAATTTTTTTTTTTTTTATGCCGAAATTATTTTTTTTTTAATTAAAACATCACCTTTTTAACTTTATAGCCATTGTTTGTACATTTTTATATACAATTCTATATAGGGTACAGAGTTTGTGTACACAACTCCTCTGAAACTGTTCAGTCGATCGATCTGAAACTATACACATGTCTTCTACACATATTGAAGATGTGCACCTTGGTGTTTTTATGCCGAAAAATATTTTTTAACAAAAATATCACCTTTTTAACTTAGCCATTTTTTCTACATTTTTGTATCCAATTCTACATCATTTCTACTTTACATATCTCTGCCTTAATTAGTATACATGTTTAGCACAACGAGATGAAGAAATAATGCTATAGAGTTTCAATTTGTTTTCACATTTGTGACTTATGGCACTCTTGTTAACAAATCGATGGTCTAGTAACACAAGGTCGTAACTGCTATGCTAAAGCATAGCAGTTACGACCTTATGTTACTAGACCATCGAAATGGTATAGATCCTTATAAGGTATAGTAGGTGTGTACTGGCCAATCCGGAGCTAGACTGGACACGAGTCTTATCATCCATTTCCCCCTATTGCAGCAGGTTAAGTGCGGGATCGAACCCGTTGGCTAGGTCTTAAATGACCTTACATGTTGATACTGTTGATAGGCCGTTAAACACCAATATTAAAACGTGAAGGCATAAATTAACGGTAGGAGGTACTCTATAGGAATCACGGTTTGCCTGGTTTGGCATTCGGTTACGTTTTTATCTTTGGCTCTTGTTACCTGGGAGTTGAATTGGGTTATTTCCCATTATAAAAGTTATTATTACTGCTCCTACTGCTTTTAGGAGAGGGCCAAGTGATTCTGGTGTGGCGAGGACCTGGCATCAGATCAGGATTATTCTGATTTCAATGCTAAAAATTATAGTTTTTTTATTGTAAATATTCATTTGTACATGTACTTGAACGTGTACTTGTACAGGTTGATAGGCCGTTAAACCAAATAAACAAACAATCAATCAATACAATCATTTGTTTAGTCGGTCTCAAATGTTTTTGTCTTGCCCACGTTAGTGGAAAGCAAGGCATAGTGATCAAAATTCCTTTGTTGGCGACGACGCCATTGTCTTGCGCATCAACGATTTTGGATTTACGACCAAATGTTGAATACCTCCCGATCTGTTTGTTGATTCTGGTGCGGCGAGGACCTGGCATCAGATCAAGATTATTCTGATTTCTGGGCTGAATATATAGTTTTTTGTCGAGCCCGCTTGTGGAAAGCGAGACGTAGTGATCACAATGGTGTCCGTGCGAAATCTGCGTTTAAAGTTTTTAAATACTTTATATCTCTGCAGTCCTAAGTCACATTGACTTGAAACTTCATATGCTTATTAGTCATGATCCATATATCCATGCTGTATCCCACTCATGCGGCCCCTGTGCCCAAGGTCGAGGTCAAATGACTTAGAAGTTTGCGTTCCGAAATTTGCGTTAAAGTTTTTAAATACCTTATATCTCTGCAGTCCTAAGTCACATTGACTTGAAACTTCATATACTTATTAGTATTCATCCATATACTCTTTCTGTGTCCCACTCATGCAGCCCCTGTGCCCCTATGTCAAGGTCAAATGACTTAGAAGTTTGCGTTAAAGTTTCTGTCAAAATTTGCGTTAAAGTTTTCACATACCTACTATCTCTGTAACCGTAAGTCAGATTTGCTTGAAACTTTGTATGCTGATTGGGCATCAAACTTAAATAAATACACTCTGAGACCATCAAATGCATCGGCGGGCTCAACATGTGGGTCGCGGCCATCTAGTTTATTGTAAATATTGAGATTTTGGGATTTTCTTCCCATGTATTTGAACATCTACTTGTACAGGTAATATATGGGATTTAGTACTAAACCTATTGACCCGGCATTAAATGACCGTAGCTGTTGATATGCCGTTAAATCCCAACAAACAAACCAGACTTTACAAATGGGTTCCTCAAATTGATGGCTATCCACCCAGTGTTATCTGGGTGACCTTGAGTTGACCTTTGAGGGCGAGACACTTGCCGGCTATCACCTAGTTTCACATCAAATCTCGATCCGAATACAGTGAAAGCTCTCTAAACCGGACACCCTGGGAGGTCCCCAGGGTGTCCGGCTTAAGAGAGGTTTCACTGTAAATCAGGAATTTGATTATTCTGAGCCATAGTTGTGTGCTATGCGATCACAACAAACATCAGCTGAAATAAATGACCAAGAAACTCGTAAAAAATAAGATCACAGGTGTTTTCTTGGTGTCCGGCTTAGAGAGGTTCCACTGTAGTAATCGAGTGAAAATGCCAGTGTATAGCAGTTGCATTTTATTTTAAAAATGTACATAAATATAAAGGACAAGATAAGCAATACATCAGTGGATCTCCTTTGGAAATTATCGACATTCTGACGAAACTACGCGCAACATGAATGTTGGCAACTCTGGGTGACCTTGAGTTGACCTTTGAGGGTGAGACACTTGCCGGCTATAACCTAGTTTCATATCAAATCTCGATCCGAATACAGTGAAACCTCTCTAAACCGGACACTCTGGGAGGTTCCCAGGGTGTCCGGCTTAGAGAGGTTTCACTGTAAATCAGGCATTTCATCATTCTGATCCATAGTTGTGTGCTATGCGATCACGAACAGACATTATCAGCTGAAATAAATGACCAAGAAACTCATCAAAAATAAGATCACAGGTGTTTTCTTGGTGTCCGGTTTAGAGAGGTCCACTGTAGTAATCAAGTGAAAAAGCCAGTGAATAGCAGTTGCATTTTATTTTAAAAATATACAGTCGAACCTGTGCTAAAGACCGCCTCCGAATAGCAATCACCTGGCTGTAAAGGCCACACTTTTGTTGTCCCAATGGCACAATTACTATATAAATGACCCTACGAATAAAGACCACATGTGAAGAAAGGACAGATTTTTTACTTCCCATGGCTGGTCTTTATTCACAGGTTTAACTGTACATAAATATATAAAGAAAGAAAAAATAAGCAATATGGTCATGACGCCAGTTTTCGGGGTAGTCCGACTTTTCGGGGTATTCACATATTTTGTAATTTGTAGACATGTCTGCAGCCGTGATGTGCTTTACGTCAGGTGATTAAAATAAGCATGACATTACCTATATTAAGTCCTTTAAAAATGCCAACAAATCCAGTGTTTGGACTAAATACTCGTAATTTTTATCATTTAGGTCATTTTGTTCACGAACCTACCGTGATTTTCGTGATTTTCTGCGTCCACCATTAATCTGCTCTTTAATTATTGTTAAAATCATAATCAATGGAAAAGTTTCAAGTTTTCCTTCACTGTGCCTCATTCATCTGCGAGATGATCTAACAACCAATGAAAACTCGGGACGAATTAGCAAATGTATTGACACTTTCGGAACATACCCCGAAAACTCCAACCATAAGTCAGTATTCAAGATGGCTGACTCATGTGTTCCTAAACGCGCTAACGCGAATTTTAATCTAACAACAATCTTATTTTGAAGGCAAGAAACATTGAAAGAAATGTTTATCATTCTATTTAACTAACAATTTAGCTCATATGTTATGTTGTATAAAAACCGATAGTTCAGGAACTTGTTAATACCCCGAAAACTAGACCCACAATCATATATCGGTGGATCACCATTCTGACGACACTACGGACAACATGGTTGGCATTTCTGCTTTTCTGTGATTTCTGAAATGAAAGGAAAAACACGTCGGAATGTATTTCTGTATTTCTTGACTGTCAATATGATGAAGGGACATGTACATAATTTGAAAGATCAATACAAAATACATGCATTGTATTGTTAGTTGAGCATAATTTTATGCTTTCAGTCAATGCCCGGACTTACAATACCGTAGCTGTTGATAGGCCGTTAAACACCAATCAACAACTGGTTTCAGTCAATGTACCTACCATGTCCAAGGTCAAATGGTTGAAATTTGCATTAATGTCTGTTCCACGTTTTGCTGCCGACGAACTATTAAACACATTCAATTTTAAAAAGATTTAAATGTAAGTACTTTTTCATCAATAACAAAAAGTCACCTCCCCAAAAATTTCTGATTTTATAGCGAAAAAACGATTTTCCTATGGGAATTTAACATGGGGAGAAAAGAGGTGGAAGCTGTGAGAGGAGTCAAAAAACGAAAAAAATTGGAAATCGACTCCGAGACCTGGAGATAGCTTGTAAATGATGCAACCAAGAAAACAAGTTAGATTTTGAAAATCGGTCCACAAATAAAAAATAAAAATTAATCTATTTTTAGCCCCCATGCTAAATTCCCATAGGAAAATAGATTTTTAGCTCACCTGAGCGAAGCTCAGCTCAGGTGAGCTATTGTTACCGCAATGTGTCCGTCGTCCGTCGTCGTCCGTCGTCGTCGTCGTCGTCCGTGAACATTTTCAAACGTCTTCTCCTCGGTAACCATTGGGCCTATGGTCACCAAACTTCATGGTCATGGTCCTTAGGTAGGGGGATTACAAAATTGTTAAAATGACGTCATTACGTAATCCAAGATGGCCGCCGTCTAAAAATAGCACAAATTCTTAAAAAATCTTCTTCTCAAGAACCGCCAACCGGATTTCGACAAAACTTGGTAGGAATGATCGATGTACATTGCTCTTTCAAAGTTGTTAAAATGGTGACCCTGGGGTTAAAAATGGGCGTGGCCCGTGGGGTCAAATTGGGGTCAAATTTTATTTTTGACTGAATATGGTCATTTCATATATCAAATTGAAGGTATCAATGAGGCGATCACTCTGGTGCATTTTTTGTTGAAATCGGATTGTTATGTCATCCAAGATGGCCGCCGAAAGGTCAAAAGGTCGTTCTTTTATTAGAGATTTCATTCTCCTTCACATGAACCGCTTGGCCCATGGTAGCCAAACTTAAAAGTTATGGTCCATGGGTGAAGCCTTTTTTTTCAGATTGTTAAAATAGTCATCGCTAATCCAAGATGGCCGCCGTCTAAAAATAGCATAAATTCTTAAAAAATCTTCTTCTCATGAACCGCTTGGCCGGATTTCGACGAAACTTGGTAGGAATGATCGATGTACATTGCTCTTTCAAAGTTTGTTAAAATGGTGACCCCCGGGGTCAAAAATGGGCGTGGCCCGTGGGGTCAAATTGGGGTCAAATTTTATTTTTGACTGAATATGGTCATTTCATATATCAAATTGAAGGTATCAATGAGGCGATCACTCTGGTGCATTTTTTGTTGAAATCGGATTGTTAATGTCATCCAAGATGGCGCCGAAAGGTCAAAAGGTCGTTCTTTTATTAAAGATTCAAAATTCTTCCTCATGAACCGCTTGGCCCATGGTAGCCAAACTTAAAAGTTATGGTCCATGGGTGAAGCCTTTTCAGATTTGTTAAAATAGAGGTCATCGCTAATCCAAGATGGCCGCCGTCTAAAAATAGCATAAATTCTTAAAAAATCTTCTTCTCATGAACCGCTTGCTGGATTTCGACGAAACTTGGTAGGAATGATCGATGTACATTGCTCTTTCAAAGTTGTTAAAATGGTGACCCCGGGGTCAAAAATGGGCGTGGCCAGTGGGGTCAAATTGAGGTCAAATTTTATTTTTGACCGAATATGGTCATGTCATATATCAAATTGAAGGTATCAATGAGGCGATCACTCTGGTGCATTTTCTGTCGAAATCGGATTGTTAGTAAAGATGGCCGCCATGTCATAGAGATTTCAAAATTCTTTTCATGAACCGCTTGGCCATGTAGCCAAACTTAAAAGTTGGTCCATGGGTGAAGTTCCTTTTCAGATGTTAAAATAGAGGTCATCGTAATCAAGATCGCCGTCTATAGCATAAATTCTTAAAAAAATTCTTCTCATGAACCGCTTGCTGGATTTGACGTTGGTAGGAATATCAGTACATTAAAAGTTCTGGTCAAATTGTTGTGAGCCGGGGTCAAAAATGCGTGGCCCGAGGGGTCAAATTGGGGTTCAAATTTTATTTTGACCGAATATGGTCAGTCATATATCAAATTGAAGGTATCAATGAGGCGTCAGATCTGTCGAAATCGGATTGTTATGTCTCCAAGATGCCAGCCGAAAGGTCAAAAGGTCGTTCTTTTAAAAAATAGATTTCAAAATTCTTCTCATGAACCGCTAGCCCATGTAGCCAAATTAAAAGAGGTCAGTGTGAACTTTTCAGAAATTTGGTTATGGAGGTCTCGTATCTAAGATGGCGCCGTATGCATAAATTCTTAAAAACTTTCTCATGAACCGTTGTTTCGACGAAATGGTAGAATGATCGATGTACCAAGCTAAAGTTGTTAAAATGGACCCCGGGGTCAAAAATGGGCGTGGCCCGTGGGGTCAAATTTTATTTTTGACCGAATATGGTCATGTTATATATCAAATCGAAGGTATCAATGAGGCGATCACTCTGGTACATTTGTTGTCCAAATCGGATTGTTATGTCATCCAAGATGGCCGCAGAAATGTCAAAAGGTCGTTCTTTTATTAGAGATTTCAAAATTCTTCTTCACATGAACCGCTTGGCCCATGGTAGCCAAACTTAAAAGTTATGTCCATGGGTGAAGCCTTTTCATCGATTTGTTAAAATGGAGGTCATCGCTAACCCAAGATAGCCGCCGTCTAAAAATAGCATAAATTCTTAAAAAATCTTCTTCTCATGAACCGCTAGCCGGATTTCGACGAAACTTGGTGGGAATGATCGATGTACATTGCTCTTTGAAAGTTGTTAAAATGGTGACCCCGGGGTCAAAAATGGGCGTGGCCCGTGGGGTCAAATTGGGGTCAAATTTTATTTTTGACTGAATATGGTCATGTGATATATCAAATTGAAGGTATCAATGAGGCGATCACTCTGGTGCAATATTTGTCGGAATCGGATGATTATGTCATCCATGATGGCCACCAAAAGGTCCATTTATTCAAGATTGTTAACGTCTGTTTCTCAGGAACCACATGGCCGATGCTGGGTGAAGCATTTTCAGATTTTGTAAAATGAGAGTCATCGCTTAATCCAAGATGACCGCCATCTAAAAATAGCACAATGAACTCAATGTCACATTCTCCTCTGGTGTTCATGGAGTCAGGTGAGCGAATTAGGGCCATCATGGCCCTCTTGTTTGCAATAAAATCAATATTTGACGGAATTTCATGAAATAAAAAAAATTTGGGAGGCTGACTTTTTTGTTATTGATGAAAAAGTACTTATATTTAAATATTTTTAAGATGTAATGAGTTTAATGGCGAAAAGATCGTCGGCAGCAAAACGTGGAACAGACAGTAATGTTTTTGTAAACATTATGATATGAGACTAACCACGGGACCTTGTACGGTACCTATGAAGATGTGCGATATCTCGTAAACATTATTTACAAAATCTAAAATATTTTCCATAAATGATGTCGACAGTTGACGAAATGTTCAGAGCAAATGCGGAATAGAATCCGCATTTGCTCTGAAAATTTCATCAAATTTCGACGTCATTTACAGTTTCTGTAAATATATTTCATAAATAAATTGCACCTTTTCTAAGGTACAACATCGCATGACCTGTCTCCTATATTAGTTGAGTAGTCATTTTGTGAACCTAGACATTGTGTTTCCTATAAACTTTTTTCTTGATTCATACTCCGACAGATATATACAGTAAATTTAGCTTTGTTGCCCAAGTGGCAATCTTGGGCAAATCTCGCAATTTGCATAAATCCAAGATGGCCGCCAGTCGCCATTTTGAAAATCTAACTTTTTATCTACTTGTCATACAATGATGTATACTATGTCTTTACATAGGTGTTCGTGTACGTAGAGCCGTTTTCTGCAATACTATGGTTAATTGGTTGTCATCATAAGGGTCTAGAGGTAATTAATTGTAGGGTCAAATTTTACATTTTCATGCAAAATAATGGGAATTTCTAGTAAAAAAATAAATTTCAATGACAACTGTTTATTGCAACCATTGTTATGAACCATGAAAATCATATTTATTTGCAACTACAATTACTCTATGAAGTAATTATGTAAAGAATAATGCAATGAGTGATACAAGCAATCTGAGAATACCATTATATTTGACAGAACATGAACCGGTTCAGAACATATGGCACTTTATAAATTATTCTGGAATGATATGATTTTTGTTAACTGTTCGAACCTATAAACACATCCTTACTCATGTGATAATACTTAGATTATATTTGCAATGTTAATCAGATAAGATAAAGAAAACGTCAGCGCAATGGTATACATTAATATGCATCATACATATTAATGTATGCCATTACGCTTAATGCATGTACATGTATATACGAACACATATTCTTTGAAAACTGTTTTATTTACTCCCATTCATGAATCAGATATTCAATGTCAGGTACAGCAAAGAGCGCGCCATTACAAATGTCACCATCCTCACAAATACAGTCCTCAAAATCATCTTCAACATCATCTGCCTCAACAACTTCCTCAACATCCCCTGTCGTATCATCCAATTTTAGCATCCTGCCAGAACAGTTGCAGTATGATGTGCATGAAATATCTTCTTTATAAAACCCACAAGCCATGCACATCTGTCCATGTGTTTTGAACTGACAATTAAATACATGATTCAACTGTGGTGGAGTGGGTTCATCTTGATGAGTTACAGGAACTACCTCGCATCTCCCAAGTGGGTGATGTCATTTGATTCGTTTGATGGGTTTTGTTGGTTTGCCGCTTTCCACAACATTACCTGAAGATGGGCACGTCGCGTGTGCATGAGCAGATTGTCGGATGTTTGGAGGCAGCACCTTCATTTTAGGACTTTCTAGCAAAAAGTTTGGTGCGGGCAGCTTCTATTGAAGTTCCCGGTGGCAAACCAAACAGAGCTATGAAGAAAACCGTCGCCGTCACCAACTTCGCTCGCCTAACACATCAACTAAGTCTAAAAAGTCTGCAACGTATTCAGTGCTTTAGCATTGCCTTTGCCATATGGGTATGATGGAGTGTCGCACTCACTGATGGCGTGCATGCCCAGTATTTTCAAACATTTGGGACCTAGCTCAGTAAAAGTGGCGTTAATATCTAACACTGTCCCGTCCCATCTCTCCATCTGCACCATGAATTGTAGCTTCTCTCGATAAACCCAATAAACCAGTAGGACAAACACACCTGTGTCATCGCTATTAAAGTATACGGACAACGTTCTTGCCATAGTTTGCATCTTCAAGGACATAATATATAATGGTGATGTCTGCCACATCATGGCTAAACACACAATCGTCCAGATTCTCCATGGTTATCTACTCTCCTATGGAAAACTTGGACACAACACTCACCAGTCCCTTCTTGTTATTCTTGTTCTTAAAAATTAAATCTATTTTGGGCAGAGGACTGGTGATAGAGAGATCGTAGTTGATTAGTTATTCACGAGCTCGCCGCATTCTCTAATGATTTTTGGCAGATATTTCTTGATACTTGTAAACGACACCTTATGGAATCAGATCTGAAGATGCTGAACGTACACGATGACTATCTCAGCAGCTGTGAGTGAGATCTCAACAACACCGAGACGCTTTGTTAGCGCCGATGTATTGCCTTTGTGGAGGCAACCCTGCTCGTTGATAAGCAATGGTGGTACAGCACAACGTTCATAGTGGAACAGTGACCCAAGTTCCAGCTGCCTCCGTTGAACAATCAACAGAAGACTTATGGACTTTCAGTGGATGAGGATATTTCTCCACCTCTGCTTCAACAAAAGCCCCGTCAGCTGCATACAATATACAGCGATGCTTCATATCTTCCTTGTGCTGTGTCTGTGTGGACTGATCTCACGAGTTAGCATACTATATACAGTCAAAATTGTCAGACACATGTAGGGTAATGGAGGAAGTCGTCGATCCACTCACTAACAAGTTCAGGAGATAAAGTCATGCCGTTGAGAGACCATTTTCATATCCTGATAGCGGTCTGTTCTCCAAATTGTCAGCTGAGACTCCGTTTCAGTATCAAGTGAACGCATCTCCAGAAGGTATTGGGTAAGATATCGTGCATACTGTGCTTGTCCAGCGAGGAAAATGTATGTCAGCATGCGTTTCATGAAATAGATATCTGCTTCTCTTACTGTATGCTCAAATTGGTGGACAATCAGTGTCGGGAGAAGGAAGCTATCTACCCAGTGAGGACCAGTCCGGTGGAGGCGAGCAGTTTCCAGATACTGATCTATCTGCTCCAATGGCTTTGGGCCTGTAGATAGAAACCGCCTCAATAGAGCCGCTGTTGGGTTCCGGAAGGCCCTTGTGGGTTTCACCCAGACTTATCGTTATATATGCCTGTCAGGCCACGGTATGCGGCAACAATATACGTTTCAAAAGCCGAGCCCTTCATTAATTTTGCAATACAGCTGTTGAATGACTGTATAATATGCATTCCTCCGGGATGAAGGACTACATTCTGGAACTGCATTGGCTGTTACCAGCATATTTGTTCGGTCGCAGAAAATAGCTGCATGTCCATGCTTAGATGCACGTGTTTCATCCCCAGTTACTGCTGCATGTATGTAAGTGTTGTGAAAATAGTATCAGGGCGAGAGGGTTGGGCATCAATCAGGCCCAAACATGTAGAAGCTCGCTACCTCTGGCTAGTTTGCTAGTCTGGACCCAGACTGAGACAGCTAAGCCACGTGCCATTTTTTCCGGTGACAGCTATTATACTGGCCTGGCGGGTAGCTACCTCAGTGTAGCTATTCCCGCAAGTTTTGATAGTGGCCACAGCAGTGGATGCTCTTTTTAGGACCAGTATAGTGTAAAAGATGAATTAATAGAGTATTCCTCGCAGGTTTAGTCTGCTTGGATATAAGACGAGTGCTCATAACACTACCGATACAAGACTGACTGCTGCCAGCGTAAATGATGCCTGTTGGATGTCTCTGGAATTCGGTTGTATCGTGGACCGAGAAAGTACTGGCGCAGTCGTTGAAACCAATATGCAGGTTCATTGAAACTGCACTTGCAGTGTTTGGTAATTGTGTTTATCCATTATCATGGATCTCCTGATTGTGTTATTTGTTAAGCAAATTACCTTGACGGTGTACAACAACTCACAAATAACAAATGTAACTTGGTTGCATTTTCATACCGTTCGTAGCCAGGCATGGTACCTAAATTTCAGCAACTGGCATGCATACTTTCATTACACGTACCCCTATTATGAGCGTCAGAACAGCAGTGTCGTGAATTTAGAAGAATTATTCTCAAATCGTATCTCAAGTGTCCACAATGTTATGGGACTATGAATTCTCGCTTATTTCAAGTATTTAATTCAGTTTTGTTGTTAAAATAGCGACAAAAATAGGATTTTGGGCGCCATCTTGGATGTAGTAAAGTTAGAACAAACATTCCATTATACTTAAAATGTAAATATAACATCGTAAGACGATCTAGACACCCAAAACAAATACCAAATGGTATTGTACATCATTATATGACAATTAGTTTTGTCATAAAATTTTGAAAATGGCGACTGGCGGCCATCTTGGATTTATGCAAATTGCAAGAGTTGCCCATAGTTGCCATTTGGGCAACAAAGCTAAATTTGTTCTAGGGAACCATATAAAGATGAAACAACAATAAAAGTTTATAGGAAACAGAATGTCTAGGTTCACTATGGAACACATAGGAGTGCCTACTCGACTATATATAGGTACATACACACTGATGTCGACAGTTGACGAATTGTTCATAGCAAATGTGGAATGGAATTCTGCATTTGCTCTGACAAATTTGTACACTTTCGACATCATTTTCAGAAAATATCACCGTTTAAGTAAATATTAAATTTGAAAAATCGCACATCTTCGTTAAAAAATCCTATGGCTCGTCTCGTATAGGTAGACACATACACACTGGGACCATCCACAAGGTGGGTAAAGCATGGCCTGGATGGTAAAATGGTTACACATTTCCTAAGTACTGTATATTTAGAAGCCAACAGTCAGTACATGGTTTGGCCCTCATGTACATTTTTGGCCTTCTGATACTTGAGAGCTAAATCCTGTTATGCCCCATTAAAAATAATAAGATAGTGCTGGTCATATTACGTTTGGGGTTGGAGCTATGTGACTGGTGTGGAATGTACCTGGCACCAGGTCAGGATATTCTAATTTCACGGCTGAATATATATTTTTCTGTAAATATTGAGTTCTGATTTTGGGATTTTCCGTCATTATGGACAGGTAAATAGGCCAACGGGCCCGGCCTTAAATGACCTTAGCTGTTTATAGGCCAGTAAACACCAGTAAACAAACAAACCATCTACAAGGTGGGTGGTTGGTCGGGTGAACTCGACAGCGTAAATTAACGGTAGGGTTTCTCCTAGGAATCACGATTTGCCTGGTTTGGCCCTCGGGTGCGTTTTTATCTTTGGCTCTTTTGTTACCTGGGAGTTGAATTGGGTTATGGTGCCATTTTAAAAATAGTAAGATTATTACTCATCCTACTGCTTTTGGGAGTGGGGCAAGTGATTATGGTGTGGCGAGGACCTGGCATCAGATCAGGATTATTCTGATTTCAAGGCTGAATATATTGTTGTTTTATTGTAAATGCTCAGTTCTGAAACAATCAACAACTTACTGAATCCGAAGCCGAGTGCAACCCCAGTTACGCCGTTCTTCTCCACGTGTTTGCTGGTTAGATAGCCGCCACACCCTCACATGTGCATCTCAAACTGGTAATAGAACTCGGCCGGCATATACATGCCAACGATAGAAAACAACTGTCAAAAATACTATACTCTGTCGATGGGGTGTTAAACATCATTTCATACATAGAGAATGTCATGAGTGATGATGTAAAAAAACAATCGCGAATTTTGTTAAACGAATTAAACATTTCACAACTTTTATAACTATGATATCTGTTATTTTCACTGAGGTTTTGAGCATTTATTTCATCTGAAATTGTATCATTTAAAGAAATAAAAAGGTGATTATATTGACCATTAACAGGCTTACTGTTTAAACAATGATGCTATGTTTTCCTTTCCTTAAGAAGCAAATGTTGCTTGAACAATACTGCTCATCGATTCAGTCGCCTAGATACAAGTATATCTAACTAAATTTACCTCTCAAATACCTGGCTCTGGAAATAAAGTGTGGTATTATTCCCGTGTATGCCGGGCACGGGAATTATACCACATTTTTTTCCAGTTTCCAGAGCCAGGTAGACAATAACACATAACAGGGATTGTAAAGTACATGTAGCTGCAATTACAATTCCTCTTATTATGTGTGGACGCCAGTAGAAAACCAGATGAATACAAACAAACAGAGACAAGTTATTGAACTTCCCTGCGATTAGCCATGTGACTGCATCACACCACATGACTTAGATTTATCGATTCCGGGTTATTTGAATGGATAATTAATTGCAGTTTATCCTCATAATAAAATGCTTTGCCAACTTGTGTAATGGTGAATAAGTAACTGTGTTACCTCCTTGTTGCAGCGTTTTTAAACAGTCTCTGTATACGAGTCGTACCTGCTGGCGGGCAACAGCTGTGCTCCAGTCAACCATCTCCTCATGAATTCTGGCTGTTGGCCAGTAGAGCGAGGTAGCCATTGGGGTTCTTGTCGCAGTTTGTGAACGTATGGTCTTTGCCGGCTGCCCTATAGCCCTGCAAACATAGTTAATAGAACCATAGAACCTCTTTAAACTGGACACACTGGGGGGGAGGGGGTCCGAGGGTTTCCAATTTAGTAATCTTCCATTGTAAATCGGGAATAAGAGTATTAAGTGACAGGTTTTTTCACTGTGTGTTTGCAGAATAGGCCTATTTGTTTCTTCATGTTCGATCTTTGTTTTCGTTGAAAAGAACACGGACTTGTTTCCGGGACGTCAGGCCATCCATAATTATATCTCCGTTTCCTGTAACCCAACCGACCCGCTAAAAACGGTGCGACCCAATTTTTTGCATTGCAATTTCGATTACAATTTTTTGTTTTGTCCCGAAATTTTATCCGTGCTCGGTATTTAGCCGCCGCGGAAATTTGATCCAAACCAGGCAAGAGCTTATTTATAAACGTACTGAAAGATCGATATGCGTCTGCAAGCGTCCTAGCAATGATGACTTTATGATTTTACGACGGACAACAACAACAGCGTCGAGATGGAAGCTTCGCAGTACTCGGCGGGTATTTCTGCGTGTTCAACGCGAAGAACGCAAATGAAGTGTGTCAGGCGCGGTTAGAGGGGGAGAGGGGGTGGGGGGAATCTACAATACTCGAATAGTTGTATGACTTCTTTCGTGGCCTAGGTGTCGGGCAATCGCATCTGCGGCGATCTGGCATTTAAAAATTCCTGGGGGTCCTCCCCCCCCCCCCCCGACTTTACGATTTCACGCTCGCGGAGGTCGGTCATGCCGACTTGTAATTGCAGACCCCCGCCTGCAATTATTTCTGTATCCGCACCTATTGTGTTGTTCCGACAAAGTATTCATAACAGCTTTGAGAGTATCTGACTGTGAGCAAGCACATCAGGATCGACATCGAATAACTTTAGGAAATAATAACCTCTTTTATCAGATCACGGCACTGACAACTATTATTCTAGTCCATTGGTTTTGTATACTGTTTAATTTGTGAAGACCTTGTTCAAGAAAATGTTGTTTTAGTTTTAATATGTGCCCAATTGTTGTCTTCCTAGAAAGTCAAGTCTGACAGGTGCTTTAACAATTATATTTACATATTATGTATTGGCAACAATTAAGTTCCCTTTCAACACTAATTAACTGAGATAACTGGATAATTTTTAAAGCAATCCATTAACAAAAATATTTTCAGACCATTGAGTGCAGTTATAAAATCACTTGAACAGAGTGCAGATCCTGTCAGATGAGGCCGCTCATTACGAACCAGCTCATCTGTACCTACACTATCTGCAAACAGTGGGTTAAAATGGTTAATATAATCTCTGGCCGTAAATGGCCTACATGTTCATACAACAACACATACAGCAATTGACATACTTTTATTGCAAGTGTTAAAATATTGTACCTTTTTAATATTAATAATTTTTAAATTCAATATGTCATGTGACAGAAAAAAAAAGAAATTGCCTACCGACTGACCCACTTCTAAAATCCTGGTTGCAGGAAACAAACACTTTTTTAAGGACGGCCTCATTCAAATGACGTAATTTGGTAATGTGATGTGATGCAGTTCGACCAATGAAGCGTCAGTTTTCATTTTCTTGTAACCAGAATATTCGTATCGGATCCAAAACTGATGCAGCAATATGTGACCAGTCGGTGCGTATTTGGCCAATACTAAGTTCGTTACCTGATAAATTATACAGTGAAACCTCTCTAAAGCGGACACCCTGCGATGTCGTGATGAACTGCGCTCCCTCCCCGTCCTCATCCCGCTGTCCATTCTGGTAGTAAGCATAAAGAGGCAGCTCACTGTACCTTTAACGAGATGACTTTAGTTATGCGTTGTTGTAGCATAATTGACGTCGCGGCACAGTTCTGCGAGACACTTCTCCGTTATTGTTGGATGGATATGTGGGTTGAGGGTTGATCACACAATAAAAAAAACCCTACTCTGTGCAAGTGTACTTATCGTCAGAAATAACTATAACGCATTTACCAGCTTCGCTCTTGATTAGAATGTATGGACTTCCGGGTGCCTTGAAAAGTCAGCGCGGGGATTTGGGAACCACGACTAGGCTACTTCAACGTCAAACATCAACAACAGCAACAGCCAAAGTTACGAAAGTAAATACGTTACATGTACCTAACTTGTTTGTACACGAGGTATGCTTAAACTCACATTAAATTGTTGAATGATACGACAGTAACTATCCGACGTATTTCCAATCACATTTCCGCTTATCGTTTACATCGCTATTTAATAAATGTTATATTCATAGTCATGGGTTTTCGTGGGTAATAAACGCCTGTTTTCACACATAGGCCATAGGCACTTTATGGGATGAACGAAACCGATGTGTTAATGACTCCTATCGCAGGATGTATAGTATACGAGAAGGTGGGACACTCACCATGTTTTTGTTCTTGTTGTTTTTTCAACCAACGGAAGTGACGTAAATTAGGCTACCTTTGACTGGTTTCGTGATTTATCTTGCTGTTCATCAGCTGATTTTGTTTTTGTGCCAGATCGACACTGCCTGTGTTGACATACAACATGGAAAGTCACATTAACATGAATACACGGCAAGAAATAGTCCAGATAAGTGACAAAACAAATCACGAAACCAGTCCGTACTTCCGTTGGTTGAAAAATGGTTCCCAACCTACATCAGTACGTAACTTACAATTAGCGAGCCGGTCAAAGGTAAATGAAGTTACTTCCGTTGACTGAGATGATGAATGCTGTCATTCCTTATAGATACATGTGAACGAAACCGATGTGTTAATGACTCCTATCGCAGGATGTATAGTATATGTTACATAGAGATCATCAGTGTAACTGGATTATCACATCGGCTTTTCGTTCATCCCATAAAGCTCCTATGTTTTCACATAGGGTAGCCTATCCTGGACTGCTCATAATTCGAGACTAACGATATTAAACAATATGCGTAATAAATAATAGAGTATAAACATTTGTTTATGGAAGCAGGTCAAAACGCCCCCAAGTGAAAACGCCCCCATTTTGTACCCCCCCCCCCCCACCCCCATCCCCCATTTTGGTTCAACCCCACCCCCCCCCACCACCCCCATGATTTTTTTAAAATACGATTTTATTTTGTCATTATTATTTGTATTTGTACAGTAATTCAGTTGACATGTATGAGCCTTTTTAACATGATAAACAAGACCGTTTATTCAATAAACATGACGTGTTTGATTGTGGTTTAGTTAAATTTGGGGCGTTTTGACTTGGGGGCGTTTTGACTTTGGTGAATGAAAACAAAACATAATTGGTTCATCATGTTCTTTTTATTTAATTATAATTGTTTTTGTTTCAAATATATTTATAATGTAATACATAATAATACATGATAAAAAGGCCAGTGTGTGGTGGAAATCGGTACCATTAACATTGAACACTCAAAAATACACATACGCTAAGAAAACACAAATTTACACATGAAGAAACAATTCAGAAAACGCATATATACACACACGCCACATCCTTGAACACGCACAAACACAAGTATGGTACTTTATTATGGTACAAAATTATACAATAATATCGTCGCCATAATTCTTCCCATACAGACATTCTTCGTACACAACGCGTGCCTGAAATGAAAATATACTCAACAAAACTAGAAACGTCCCTGTTTTATAGCCGGTGTAGCTCTGTCTATGTATGTACCACATGTTCAAAGTACATGTATTTTAAACCGTGGCGATGTTCAGAATACGATCGTGTAGAGTTTAGCCGATACACACGGTTTACATAGCGGCCAGTGACCGGAACGTTGATTTCCACTTTTTGCACGTGCACGCTATACTTGTCATCGATAAGGTGATTCAGTTCATGTCGTACCATTCATGCGATAGGGGTTATTCGGAAAATTAATTATTTTTTTTAATTTTTCACTGTTTTCGATATGCCACGGCTTTCCGAAAACGAGCGAAATCAGGCAATTGTGATGCTTGCGGGTGGGATGGCCGCCAGGGCGGTCGCGCCTCGGTTTGGTTGCTGTCGGAAGACGATTGATCGTCTTGCAGCCCGGTACCAGCAGACTGGGGCTGTTCACGACCGGCAGCGACCTGGTAGGCCTCGTGTAACGACGGCTAGAGCCGATCGTTACATTACGTTGACGCACTTACGTCAACGTCGATTGGCAGCCACAGTCACTGCTAGGCGATACGGTGTCTCAGGGCAGACCATTCGCAACCGGTTACGTGGTAAGGCCCAACCAATCCGGGCAGCCGCCGTAACACTGGTCAGATAATGACCCAACGTCACCGTGCTGCCAGACTGTTATGGGCGCGACGTCATCATGAACTGGAGAAGGGCTGACTGGAACCGAGTTTTGTTCACCGATGAATCTCGGTTCACAGTTAGTCATGCTGACGGAAGATTACGGGTATACAGGCGTAAAAATGAAAGATTCACCGATTGTTGCATTGTTGAGAAGAACAGGTTTGGGGAGGGAGCGTAATGGTCTGGGGTGGGATCATGGGAAACCGGAAGACAGATTTGGTTGTTGTACAGGGCAACATCAATGCACAACGTTATGTTGCAGATGTGCTAAATGCACATGCCTTACCATTTATCCGTCAGCATGGTCCTGGTGTGACATTGATGCACGACAATGCCCGCCCTCACGTAGCCAGGGTCAACACTCAATACTTACAGCAAAACAACGTCGACGTCATGCCATGGCCCGCGGTCTCCCCGGATCTCAATCCCATTGAGCACATATGGGATGAGCTGGGCCGCAAAGCACGAGCTAACCATCAGATTGACAATGTTCGCGATCTTACACGGGCGTTACAACGGAATGGAGGAATTTGCCCAACGCACTGGTATTGCGTTACGTCACGTCGATGCGGCATAGGATCATTGCATGCATTCATGCAAATGGTGGCCACACTCGGTACTAACGAGATTTACTGAATTTGCCACATTACTTATTGAAATTCCATCTCTAAACATTAAGTAACACATTTCTGAGTTTTTGTGATTTTTGATTTTGACCCCTACCGCCCTTGGCCGGTTATCTCTCGAATATTTAACAAGATATCCAAATGCAATTTATTGGCTTTGATACAGAAATGAATGAACTTGTTTTTCCATTTTGATTTTTAAAATTAACCCTTTTGGTTTTTGATGAATCTTTCCTTAAACATGGAGGGACGTTTCTAGTTTTGCTCAGTATAGTAAAACACCCATAAAAACCACCAGCATCAGTTCAATATTTGACAATAAACATTTGAATATGGGGGCGTTTTGACCAAAATGGGGGTGTTTTGACTTATTAATGGGGGCGTTTTGACCAATTCGGGGGCGTTTTGACTTGGGGCGTTTTGACTGTAAATCCTTTTTTATTAGTTACATGCAAATATAATCCAATTATCTGTATGTATATTGCGTTTACTGGCTTCAAAAGCACGGAGAAATGCAATTGTTTACTTTCAAAACACGCTCGTCTACAAATGGCCGCCTCCAGCATACTGTGAAAGGTCGCGACCTCTGACCCTATGACGTCAAATGCTCTTCCGGTGCAGGTGCCCGGTTGGAAAACACCACAAATTGTGTCTGCATTATGTACCATTGCGTTCAGGGGTCATGATACATATTGTTTCCAACTTAAATGATTAGACAAACGATTGCCAACTTGGAAAATATAATTTGCTAGATTTAACAAATTAAACAATATCATGAATATGAAGTTTCAACTTGTTGGTTTTAATACTGTTTTAAAGTGGTACTGTCTATTTTTGGAGTAAGACATTTCAATCCCTTCTGCATGTGGTATTCGTCCACAATGGGAATAACAAAAACAGAGACTATATAGATTGCATATATCTGCTGATAAATGGAGGTATTGGACTGATGTGGACGAACTTAAAAGTGACAATTTAAAAAAAATAGGATAAGGTGGTGACTGAATGAAAATCCATATTCCTACATTATTAGTGCCTTTCTACCGACAAATATTACATGACCTCCATTGATAAACGTGTAAACAACATACGGGTTCAAGCGAACTCATTTATGTGTAAGATTTCCTATCGAAATCCGGATTTTAATGGAGGGGGTTAATGGGATTAGTGGAAAACACAACATTTAGGTGTGTTGTGTTGTTTGGTAATGTATTAGTCCTGTTTAAATCACATTGTTCTAACTTGGCAGTTGTGACCTTTCATCTGGCTTCGGTTCAACACACAAGTATAATGGAAGTGATGTAACCCGTAAATCTCGCGATAGAACGAGAACATTAAAATTGCCTCGAATCTGTGCAGCTATCGAAGTTAGAGGATCGTATGATATGTATTGGAATCGCCTCGGACAGTTAGCATCGCCCTAGACCCCCCTCGGTGGGCTAATCCGTAGTGATATATTGGAGTAACCATAACAACAAAATGCATTGTGTTACTCAACATTTAACTGTCATACACAACTGCTAATTGAAAATAATATTATGAAAAACTACTTGCACTGAACAATATCAACAACGGATGTTCTACGTACACAAATACATTGGATTATTTTGTTGCGCCTGATTTGCCCCCATTTGTGTCACAAATCGTGCGGTCATCGCTAAATTTAGTAACAGGCTATACTTTTCGGCAGAGTTAACTCCTCTCCGAATACTCTCCACCGGATAAACAACACGCGACGCGTTCAACACACAAACGATATCAAGGGGTTACAGCTACCTGCATGTTCAGTTGTTGACCCAGCTTTTTTTAATGATCGCGATTGTGTCGCAACACAACTCGCACGTGTGGGTCTAACTGATGTTAATCCTCATTCTATCGATGGATTTACAGCGGATTTTAGTGACATTCCCGAATTCTGCCTGATTGACATTTGTCTATGGTGGCCAATACACGCCAACATGAGTGTCAATTCTACGTTCAGGGAAGGGGGTCAATAAGTCAGTAAGTGATAAATTACAGTCAGGGAACAAATTAATGACAGTATAACACATCCAGCGTAGATTAATACCCATATTAATGCAAGTACTGAAAATACGACAAAAAAAAATTCTAACAAGTTTGGGCTTCCATACATGGAAAATTTTGTTAGCGGTTTCCCTCAATGACGTCATTTGTATGTTTTAATATACTCGATCCGGGGCCAACTTTTTCATTCACAAAACAGAATTAAACATGGCGATGTCAAAGTAATGCAGAAACTTTAAAAAAATTCCTGCTACAACATTGTTTTGTACCGACAAGGCATTTTCAGCCGCTTCCGTGGCGGAATTCTTGTACCCTATGTTCAGTACTTTCAGTACTTTGATTATAGGGTGGCACGATTTAGACAAATCTACCCAAATCTTCATATAATTACTATATGTGTTAATAAATAAAGCTATGCACATCATAATAACGATGTTTGGACTGTACTTACATAATGTATGTCATTAATTTGCTGATACCATGGCCCATTTGAATGTTTTGATGGAAAATGGAAATATTTGTATATGAAATAAAGGGAGAGTACCGCGATAAACTTAATACTTGGAAGCCAAGGAAAATAATCCACTTTTAAATAGCAAATTTTAAATGGCTAAACATGCTAAATGGGAATGATGATTTTTAATTGAAATCCAAGTAAAAAAATGTAGAACGTCTCTAACGTTGACATACAAGGTGACAGTGTGAAGGTGTCGATCGTATACTGGCCGTTTTCGCCCGCCAGGACGTGTAGCCATCTTGCACATAATCACTTGTTGAGGCTATACCTCTAGGGAAATTTGCAATCACAGTCTGATCAGGGTTTATACTGTTTTCCATCTTGTACATAATCACTGTGTACCGTCGTATATAAGCAAGCCGCGTGTCGCCCGCCAGGACGTGTAGCCATCTTATAACAATCACTTGCTGAGGCTATACATGTACCATTTAGGGGAAATTTGCAATCACAGTCTGATCAGGGTCTACCCGGTTCCCCATTGTGTGCATAACCACTTGTTGAGGCTATACCTGTAGGGGAAGTATGCATTCACAATCTAATCAGGATCTACACAGTTAATGAGTCATTAGTGCTTCGTACAACCGGGTGCTGATACATAATTAATGAGTCTCGATCACAATAGTCTCCCATTATAACAATGCTACATGTATATTAATCGCTTTCCCGCGGAAATATGTGCTTTATTCTTCCCTTTTTCGGTCAAAATGTGCTTATTGTATGATATACTAATGATATATTGTAGAAAACGTATATATATATATAATCATAAATCCTATTTTTAATGAAGATTTGGGTAGATTTGGGTAAGATTTAGGTAAATCGTGCTGCCGGTTTTTATACGACCGTTTTTAAAAAACGGTACGTATTACGTTTTACCGCACGGCGGGCGGGCGGGCGGGCGGCTGAAGAAAAAGCGCATAGTTCGTGTACACAACTCCTCCGAAACCGTCCAGTTGATCGATCTGAAACTATACACACGTCTTCTACACATATTGAAGATGTGCACCTTGGTGTTATTATGCCGAAAAAATATGTTTTAACAAAAATATCACCTTTTTAACTTAGCCATTTTTATGCCCCAACACGATAGTGGAGGGGGCATTTAGTGTTACCCTTGTCCGTCCGTCCGTCCCGTCCGTCCGTCCGTCACAAAACTTTAACGCTCGGGTAAATGTCTCGTAATTTATTCATCCTTCGACCGATCTGCTTCATATTTCATATACACATGTTTTCTTTCAATGATCATCTTCATACTTCATATACGCATTGCTCTAATGGTCCTCTACCGCCCTGTGCCAAATCCACGTTCGTCCTGCCCCCGCCGAGCCCAGGGTCAAGGTCACATACTTGGTGCTTCAAAAACTTTAACGCTCGGGTAAATATCTTATAATTTCTGTTTGCTTTCACGGATCAGCTTCATATTTCATATACGCATTGCTCTAATGGTCCTCTACTATCCTGTGCCAAATCCACGTTCGTCCTGCCCCCGCCAAGCCCAGGGTCAAAGTCACATACTTAGTGCTTCAAAAACTTTAACGCTCAGGTAAATATCTTATAATTTCTGTTTTCTTTCACGGATCAGCTTCATACTTCATATACGCATTGCTGTAATGGTCCTCTACCGCCCTGTGCCAAATCCACGTTCGTCCTTCCCCTGCCAAGCCCAGGGTCAAGGTCACATACTTTGTGCTTCAAAAACTTTAGCGCTCAGGTAAATATCTTATAATTTCTGTTTTCTTTCACGGTTCAGCTTCATTCTTCATATACGCATTGCTCTAATGATCCTCTACCGCCCTGTTTCAAATCCACGTTTCTCCTGCGCCAACCCAGGGTCAAGGTCACATACTTGGTTCTTCAAAAACTTTAACGCTCGGGTAAATATCTTATAATTTCTGTTCCCTTCCACGGATCAGCTTCATACTTCATATACGCATTGCTATAATGGTCCTCTACCGCCCTGTGCCAAATCCACGTTCGTCCTGCCCCCGCCGAGCCCAGGGTCAAGGTCACATACTTGGTGCTTCAAAAACTTTAACGCTCGGGTAAATATCTTATAATTTCTGTTTGCTTTCACGGATCAGCTTCATATTTCATATACGCATTGCTCTAATGGTCCTCTACTATCCTGTGCCAAATCCACGTTCGTCCTGCCCCCGCCAAGCCCAGGGTCAAAGTCACATACTTAGTGCTTCAAAAACTGTCGATCGATCTGAAACTATACACACGTCTTCTACACATATTGAAGATGTGCACGTTGGTGTTTTTATGCCGAAAAAATATTTTTTAACAAAAATATCACCTTTTTAACTTAGCCATTTTTTCTACATTTTTCTATACAGTTCTATATACGGTACAGAGTTTGTGTACACAACACCTCCGAAACCGTTCAGTCCATCGATCTGAAACTATGCACACGTCTTCTACACATATTGAAGATGTGCACCTTGGTGTTTTTATGCCGAAAACATATTTGTTAACAAAAATATCACCTTTTTAACTTAGCCATTTTTTCTACATTTTTCTATACAAATTGTATATACGGTACAGAGTTTGTGTACACAACTCCTCCGAAACCGTTCAGTCAATCGATCTGAAACTATACACACGTCTTCTACACATATTGAAGATGTGCATCTTGGTGTTTTTATGCCGAACAAATATTTTTTAACAAAAGTATCACCTTTTTAACTTAGCCATTGTTTCTACATTTTTCTATACAATTCTATATACGGTACAGTTTGTGTACACAACTCCTCCGAAACCGTTCAGTCGATCGTTTTGAAACTATACACACATCTTCTACACATATTGAAGATGTGCACCTTGGTGTTTTTATGCCGAAGAAATATTTTTAAACAAAAATATCATCTTTTTAACTTAGCCATATTTTCTACATTTTTCTATACAATTCTATATAGGGTACAGAGTTTGTGTACACAACTCCTCTGAAACAGTTCAGTCGATCGTTCTGAAACTATACACACATCTTCTACACATATTGAAGATGTGCACCATAGGGTTTTTATGCTGAAAACATATTTTTTAACAAAATATCACCTTTTTAACTTAGCCATTTTTTCTACATTATTGTATCCAATTCCCTATCATTTCTACTTTACACTCTACTTTTCTATCTCTGCCTAAATTAGTACACATGCTTAACACAACGAGATGAAGAAATAATGCTATAGACTTTCAAATTCTCATTAATGTTTCTTGCCTTGGTGACAGCTTCACATTTCTGCATCTTCGCTGTCTGGCCCATATTCGACGGGTGTATTTTGTGACTTGCGGCACTCTTGATATATGTTATTATACGACCGTTTAAAAAAAAACGGTACGTATTATGTTTTACCGCACGGCGGGCGGGCGGGCGGGCGGCTGAAGAAAAAGCGCATAGTTCGTGTACACAACTCATCTGAAACCGTTCTGTCGATCGATCTGAAACTATACACACGTCTTCTACACATATTGAAGATGTGCACCTTGGTGTTTTTATGCCGAAAAAATATTTTTTAACAAAAATATCACCTTTTTAACTTAGCCATTTTTTCTACATTTTTCTATACATTTCTATATACGTACAGAGTTTGTGTACACAACTCCTCCGAAACCTTTCAGTCGATCGTTCTGAAACTATACAGTAGTAGTAAGGGAGTCAAAATGATACCACCTACCGTGATATCATTTATAACCCTCTACAATACCCCCACCACCCCCGAAAAGCAAAAAATTGGTTAACGAGGAAAATTGTCTCCCGACAGCAAATTTATGAATTTTTGGAGAAAATAATTTTTGAAAAGGGAGTCAAAATGATACCACCTCCAACCAAAAGTTGGTGGTGGTATTGTAGTCCTAATTATATTGGTAATTGACTTTTTAATGAAATCATTAATGGAAGTACAATAGTTTATATTCCAACACCTCATTTTTCTCCTCCGATATAGCTAATTTATTTCGCAGATCAGCAACTAATTCTACCAGCTCTAGTCTACCACGTTCACCTTTAGCCACCTGACAACGTAGTAGCTTATGTCTACAAAGAGTTTGGGCACTAACGAATTTGCAAGGGCATCTGGGGCATTGAAATTGTGGGGGGACACAAGGAAACTTTCTACGTCTCGCTAGATGTCTTCGTAGATAGTCTTTACACGTAAACGTCTTACAACAAGTCACACACTCCATTATATATGATATAACCTAATGAAATTTATCTGTTCAATTGGATGTGAAAAAAACATGATGTAAATTTTTCACGTCCAATTGAACAGATAAATTTTATAGGTTATACAAAAGTATATATATAAAAGTATATACAGAAAATATGATAACGCCAGAAACTAGAGCAGAAATAGAAAGTTTGAGAAGAGAAGCCGAATCTCTAAGGATTACTTATAGTAAACGGTTGAGAGTTAGGGGGTTGACAAAGCTGATAAACGCCACAAAGAATAAGGTGTTTATGAAGCGGTTTAACCGCGCCTATAAAAGAGGGGCATTTAATGATATATCCAAAGCGGAGGAAGTTGGTAACAGAATTCAAAAAGAAAGTATTGCGGAGTTAAGGGCTAGTGTAATAAAACCTTCAAGCACCAATAATTTGTCTCAAATTAAACACACAGGTGACCAAATATCAAATAATAAGAAAAGATCTATAGTTCACGCGATAGTGGAAAAAGGTGAAGAAATATTGGGGCTCACGATGAAACATTGGAAAAGGTAGAAAATGGAAGACGGGTAGTTACATTATCCTTTCGTAAAAACATTGACATTAACGGGTTTGAACGCATGTCCGATAAACTCGCTCCTTATATAACAACCAATTTTTATTTGAGATATTCATATTCTTACAAGCTAGAACATATGGAGGAAACTAAAAATGGAAAACCTGTAACTATAATAATGCACAAAAATCTCGGTAGCGAACCACTATCATCAATGCAAACCGTTAAAAAATGGCTGTCAGATAAAGGAGCAAACACGAATAATGCCGATAAAATAGACAGACCGAATACAAAGTGGAAGTTTGTAAGATGGGTAGAGGTTTTCGTAAAGCTAATACAGGGCAGTAGGGGAATAGATTTGGGACTACAATCCAAAGAAGCAGCAGGAGGAGAACTTCCAGAATGGCTGAAGAATAAAAAAGGTATGTATTCTTTAGATAAGTATAATGACGACCTTTGTCTGTTCAGGTGTCTAGCTATGCATATGACAGATAAAAGGCCCGACAGATGTACAGAAAAGGCGAAAGAACTTAGTAAGCAATATTTTGGTAGTACAATGTAATGTGGTTTCACCAATTCCTTTTTCAGATCTGAAAAAGGTTGAAGAGTTTTTTAAAATCGGTATAGAAGTATATCAACCCACCGAATGTAACGTATGGTGGTTGAAAAAGGTACCAGCACACTATAAGGCAATAGGTAATAAACCAATGACAATAGGACTGTTTAATAATCACGCATTTCTGATAAAAAACCTTAAAAACCTATCTAAAATTTACGCCTGCGATAATTGCAAGCAGAAATTCACGAAAGCGAGTAATATGAAGAGACACGGACCAACATGTATGAAAGGTGAGACAAAAGTAATATGTGATGGTAATTATTTAGAGCGCCCGCGTTCGTCGTTCGAGAAAGCGTTCTACCCAAAAAGTTCTAACAGTTATGGGGCGATCGATTGGATGTACTCTGTGGAAAAGCGGGAGGGAATTCACATTCACCACGAACAGTGTGGACATGGGGGTGAAAGATGGGTTTTAGGAGCTCCAGTAGATGGATACTGTACGGAAACCAATACCGTATATCAATATCACGGCTGTTACTGGCACGGGTGTGAGATTCATGCAAAGCATAGAAAAGAAGAACGCACATCCACTATGAGAAGAGATACATTTATTAGAAGAAGCAAAGAATTCAACCTAGTAGTTATGTGGGAATGCGAATTTCAAAGAACGGGAAAAGACATAAAGATCGGTTGCGACACTACTCTTTATCCATATCAGATAGTATACGATTTTGAGGCATATCTCAACCCAGAATTTGAAACTCTCAGTAATAATCTAGAGTACGAAGCCGAGCACGTTCCGGTAAGCGTTAGTATAGGAGATAATTTCTCAGGAACAGTAACTCATATTTGTGATAAAGATCCCGCAAAACTTATAGACAAATTCGTAGAAGATTTGAAAGTCAGGGAAAAGCTATAAGAGAAGAAGTGTGGTCAAGATATGGGTTTAATACAGAACATTTACGTAAAAACCAAATCGCCAAGATCGAACAGTGGATAGAGCAAGTACCGGTTATAGGTTTTAACAGCAGTAAGTACGATATAAACTTAATAAAGAAATACCTAGTAGGCGAACTGGCATCAACAACAAAGAAAGTAATGGTCGGAAAACGTGCAAACGCAACAATATTTCTATTTACTCCAGAGTTTAGATTTCTTGATGTAATACTTTATCTAGGACCCGGTGTAAGTTACGATAGTTGGATAAAAGCCTACGAATGCAAAGGACAGAAATCTTTCTTTGCTTATGAGTGGTTCGATTCTCCAGACAAACCGGATTACCCAGGACTACCGGATATAGAGAAAAAAAGAAATGGTTGGCTTGGGATAAATGGAGCGAAAGAGAGCCCGGACTTTTCAAAATGGAATTTAGCGGAGATAGGGCGATAGCGTTATCTAGTAAGTGTTATTTTGTAGAAAAATTTAATTCTATTAATAAAAACTCTGCGAAAGGAATGTCCAAGAGAACTAACAATTTAAATTGGGATAGATATAAACGAGTACTAAGTGAAACTACAGAAGATGGAAAACACATTATAGATGTAGCACAAAATAGAGGATTTAAAATCAAAGACGGCGTTATGAAAACGTACTGTCAACAAAAATTAGGGCTCTCGGCATACTACGATAAAAGACGCGTGTTACCAGACGGAATACATACAGAACCTCTCTAATGATTTATTTAATTAATAATTTTGAAAAAATTAACAAAATTAGCAATCTAAACACTCTGACGATCCGGGGGTAGCTGGGTGTCAGAAGGCACCATAAGAAGTTCTTCGCGAACAAACCCTCGAGATGGCCCATCATCCAAATAGTAGAGCACGGGCTCATTGGGTTTGGTAATAGATCGATCTAGATGATATACATTGAGAGACCACACGGGATCAGTCGCGCGGCGGCTGCCACATTCGAGCTCTCCCGGTTGATAGAGGTACCGGACGTCAATATCCGATGGAAGCCGTTGCTCCTCTAAACCAACGGGTCGTCCGCGCGAGACGGCAGAGGGCTTGCTCGTCACCCTTTTAAACTTGATAGCATCTACAGGCTTCTTACCTATCAATCTGGTCACCTCTCCATTCTGTGCGGAGACCACGGCGGGCAGTCTGGCCACCCACTCGGTCGATCGTGAATGAGGGTCTACAAGTTCTTTGGCGTATTGGTGTCCGAACAGTCTCTCAGCCAGGGTTCCATTGAACCGCTCCACGATTCCCTGGTCTCGGTGGATGTTGACGCGGCCGCGTCTGACAGAAACGTCGTGCTTAGACAATAGATGAGAGACCGCGCCCATGAATTCGCGGCCGGAATCGACCTGGAGAAGATTCGGCCATTTGAGAGGACTCCTCTTATATATTCGGGAAAGAGCCTCGGCCACCTCCTTAGACTCTTTAGTGGTCAACGGCTCAGCCCCCTTATAACGACTCGCTACGTCAACGATTGTCAGTGGGTACTTGTACGTCTTGCGACCGACGCGATCGTGAGGGAGAAACAGGAGATCCTCTTGGTGAACTTGGTTCGGCACCGGCACTTCGAATTTCGGGCGCGGAATATTGTGAGGCGCGGGTAAATAGATCTGCCAGATGGCCTGCTTCTTGAGCCATTCCTTGACAGCGTTTTCTGAAACCTTGGTCGCCGCCGCGAGGTTCTTGATGGCCGCGAGTCCCTTCCAATTTCCCGCGGGGGCTATAGTACGTGTTCGCTAGCTTGCGCGTTAGGCGAACCGATAGTTTGGTATTAAGTTTGCGCTTGTTCATCGTATGCGATGTATTCTAATATATCGGACAATCTCCAACATGCCCTCGCCAGATCGTCCGGTAACTGCGTCGATAATAATAAACCTTTGTTGGAAGTACAATCGCGATTGGGGGTTAAGTTCTGAAGGAACTTGGGAAAATCCAATCCCCCAGGATTGGTGGAGGAATATAACATCCGCTTTGCGAAAAGTGTGGCCGCTTTTTCGTCCTCGCGCCACGTCTCGAGAGAATCTCGGGCCAGACAAATCATACCCCCTGCGCCAGCTATGCGGTGTTTAAGGGCAGTGTAGCCTACATCAATCATAGCAAAATAAAGTTTGTCAACTGACATGGTTCTATATATATATATATATTTATAAAAAAAATTATTTAAAATAATTAATTTAAAATCTCGATTGAATATAGTAGACGACGAGACCCACCACACCCATTCCCACGACCTGCGCTCCTCATCCACGTTCGAGCTTCTCATTTTAGAGAATATAAAGTTGCTACCGCCATCTTTGATAGTCGAGCATACCCGATACTGAAACCCGATATCACCACGGCGTGATAAAGCGCATTCACTAACATTTTACCATCTTGTTCAGCCATTATAATTATTGCATATAAAAGGGGTCGCGATCAATGTTTAAATGGGGCGCATCCAATCGCGATTGGTGTTTCGTAACTGTTTTTGGATGAATTGATGGGGGTTGTTTTTTCGATAAGGATTGGTGTAATAGGGGGTATTTCCACACGCACAGGGCACCAACAACTGCCAGACCACCACCAACAACCCAGCTCAAATTCGTGAATTGGGGTTCAATCGGATTCGCCCAACCTCGATTGGGTGTTGAGTGTGCTTCCAATTCGTGAATTGGGGGTGTTGTTGTACTCAACACTGTTGAACCTGATTGCTCTGTCTTCAGATGTTTTACTGTCTCTGTCCCCGATTGCAACGACTGTTTAGCCTCTCGAAGCTCGGCGAGTATTTTATCTTGTTTAACTTTTTGGGTGGCAGCCGCCGCCCTCCCAGCTGCCTGCCTTTTTGTTTGGGTTTTTATGTCGTGCAACCCCCAACTCCAATCGCGATTGGGTTGGAGGATCAATCGGAGTTGGAAGTGCTGCAATCGGGTTCGATTGGGTTGGACCAATCCCCAACGCTGTTGGAGATTGCTGTTCCGTCACTCTCGCAGGTGTGTCTTGTGTCATCATTTATGATATTAATATTAGGGCTTATAGTTCGTGGGCATATATGTCCAAATTGACAGTGTTTACCCGTGGTCAACGCGGTTGTCAGCGGAGCTAAGTACATTCCAAACTTGTGATAAATTGAGCAGCAGGCTGTTCTAAGAGTGTGACCTATAAAAGGGTCAGTCTCTAGATCGTCAATCAATCCCACGGTATTTGGTATAGGGAGAAGTATACTAACGGCGGTTGCGTACAAATGAATAGCCGCCGATCCAAGAGTTTTTGTCATCTCCGCACCTAACCTAGATTCGTATCGCGCATACATTTTATCGATCTCCGCATCTGACATCTTATCCACCTGAAAAACTGAGAGACGCCTACCGAGATAATGCTCCGATTGTCCCGATTTTCATTCGGAGTCGTTGCACTCAACCCAATACCAACCGCCGTTGGAGTTGGAGTTGATCCCGATTGCTCTGTCGGAGTTGATGTTTCATTATCTTTCAGGATGTTGGCTGTCGGAGTTGAGGTTTCTTCTATTAGCTGATCGAGAAGTTCGTCGCAGTTCATTATTGCTAATTTTCTTAAACTTAATTTAACTATTCTAACAAGTCTCATCACTTTAACATATTGCCAAGCGCACCACCCGATACTTATGATCACCATTATGCTCGCAACAAAGCTCGCAGCGGAGCACCAAATTGTTAACATTGTTAACCATTGTTCAGCATTTGTTCAACATTTGTTAAGCATTTGTTCAGCATTGTTCAGCATTGCTAAGCATTGTTCAGCAATTGCTAATTTTATTAAAATTAATTGTTAAGCATTTACTCGGCAATTACTAACGAGCGTTAAGTAATTGCTAATTAATTATAAAATTAATTGATAACTTCGTAAGCAGTTGGTTGATCAGTCTTTAGCAAAAGCTTGGCGTGCTTAGTTTCCGAAAGCATCTGTCGAACCTCCAGGCGCTCCTCGCGCGTTGGGATAACGTCATTCTCTCGAAGATAGTCATCGAATGAGTCTCGGTCCTTGCAGTGAAAGAGGGCGACATTTCGTTTGCTCGCGCAGATCCTTGAGGACGGCGTTGTACTTTTGAGTGGGCTCACCCTGGAATCTTTGGTATAAACCACGCAGCCAATCGTGAAGCCTATCGCCGGGGTCAATAACGTTTACCTCAGGGTCGGTCCATATCCACGGGCGCCGCTGATAAGTATCGTTGTGCCGCACAGTGAGACACAATGTGATGAAAGGCATCGCAGTACGAGCCCTCGAGCAAGTCGAGGATGAAAACCGTTTTTCCACATCCTGTCTGCACACATATTATGGCAGAGTGGGCATCTCCAATCGTGAATTGGTATTGATTGCTAATTAATTCTTTAGAATTATTAAAATCAGTAGAGTGCTGAGACGTATCGACCATCTTCGATGTTGAGTTGTGCGTCTGTAATTATATATAAGTACACGTTCAATGGCCCATTTCCATCCGCCTCTTTGGTTATCTGGATCGTCACACCCTCACTCAACTTGGCGTCTGCTGCCGTGTATTTGGTCGTCGTCGCTGGCTCGCATGTCTAGCCATAACGCGTATTTGGTATTCAGGAACTCTGCGAGGGAGACGGCCGAGAGATGCAGGTCTTTGGCAACCGCTGCAACCTCCGAAGAGCGCTTAGAGCCGGCAGCAAACTGTTTTCTTACTTCGTCCCACTGCTGGTGCGCGCGAAGACCCGCGCTGTAGAGTTGATTGGGGACTCCCTCGATCGTCACCTCTACCTTCGTGATTTTGGGGTTATAGAATCTGTCGGTTTTTCTAGCACCGAGCGCTAACCGAGCCTCCTCGAACAGCATCAGTATACCTTTCATCGAGCGGGCGGGTACGTTGACGTTAATATTCCACAATGTGTCGCTTTTGTCTTTCGTCATCTTGCGATGGCGAAGAACTCGGTCGTAAAGTATGGCAACGCGCCCGGCGTACTGGGTTCTGATCAATCGCGCGAGTTCGGGCATCGTGACCATGTCGTACTCCAGGGAAACATTATCGATCGTATACGTCGATAACTGGTCGGTGGTGGCTATGAGAACTCGTCCGTAGTCGTTGAACGTTAGTTCGTATTCGCGGTCAGCCAAAGGCGGTCAGCCAAAGCACTCTGATAGTAGGCATGTGACTCTCCAGCAACTCAAAGTCGAGCGGGATGTAGAAGCGGTTGCCGTAAGCGCCCGCGACCGCGTTGTCGCTCGCGTTGTCGCTCGCGTTGTTATCTACCTTGTTACCAGCCCCGATTCTAAGTTTGGTTACGTTCTTATTTTTGCTGGTGTCAATACCCTAATAGACAGCGTTTTCGCGCTCTTGCGCTGTCTTCCATAGGTCCTGATAACAATGGTAGACGTCGCTGTCATTGATCGACATCACCTCATTACCAGAAATATTTATCATGGTCTTCTTGACGATGGCGCGACCCAGGTTCTGAACGACGGTTCGGTCCTCGTCCGTCGACGTCAGCGAAATAGTGAAAGCGAGGCGAACAGTCCCCGGCACAATGACGTCGTTAGCTCCGAGGTTGGGGAAGCGGACCAAGAGCTGCTGGTTCTGGTCGATCGTCGATGGGTTGTTCGTAATAACGACACTCTATCTCACACCTTTTGCCCCGAGGGGCTCCCGCAGTCTGCGGTATGTATTGAGTTTGCGACCGTATTGACTCGAAGACATAATTTAGTGAATCTATATTAAACCCGTATGGTTTTGTCTTTAATACATAATTAATTTTAAGAAAATTATAAATATGGCTGATTACTATATTGACATGGATAACATCGATTACGTCGATTACGACGATTACGTCGATGAGGATGATTATGACATAGATGATGATAACGATAACGAAACACCCTTGATACAGCCTCCAGTTCCAATTCCATCGCAA
The DNA here is from genome assembly GCA_029237695.1 of Conchocele bisecta. Classification (NCBI taxonomy): domain Eukaryota; kingdom Metazoa; phylum Mollusca; class Bivalvia; order Lucinida; family Thyasiridae; genus Conchocele; species Conchocele bisecta. The sequence continues at coordinate 70,973,424 of CM055277.1, forward strand.
TCGGGGGAATTAGGTGGCGCTACCACTAGTCAAAGTCGATAATTACTCGAGGGAGCTGTAGACGACTACTACAACAGTTTGGCAGAAAAAGGTCTGGTCCCATCTGTCGGTCGCGACTACTCCAAGTTCAAATTTGATCTGAACGGTAGATTGCGACTAAAAGCAGCATCAAATCTCCCGATCGTCAACACGATGACCGGTAAACCCCTAGCACTGAGCACCATTGCAGGAAACCCGGGCGGTGGCCAACTCATAAGGAACGAACTCGGATTCCCAGATTGGAAGAGGGGTAAACCAATTATGCCGCCCCGCGCTGTAGAGGCCCTACAGTCTACCGACGAAACGATGGCGAAAACGGCCTCCGCGATAGAAACGGTTGAGCTCATCGAGGTCCCTCAAGTAGCCACCGACGCTATTAACACGATGGAGACCACGTTCAGCGAAAACGAAATACTCAACGATGACCCACCATTACCTCTTCGCGAACTCCGGGGCCTCGATAAGGTTATGCAAACGGTCCGGGGCGAACTGGTCCTTAACCTCGCCAAACTCTCGTCGCTGGATGAACATATCGCGCTAGAAGAAAGAAAACTGGAGGAAGCGGGTGGCGATAGAGAATCTACCGAGCGGATCACCGAACGCCTGCGGTCGTTGCGGGATGAAAGAGAAGCTCGCTTGCAGGCTGCATCGACTAACCGTGAGGCTCTCCGCACCCAAATAAGTCTGATCCGCGAAACAATCTCGAGGGTCCTGCACGAGGAGACGACACTTGGTGAGCGTCTTCGCACTCTGTTCAGAGAGCAGGGTGTCACGATAGCAAGCATCCTCGTTGCTATCGGCATGACTATATCGACCATAGTTTCTGTGTTGTGTGGGGCGGAGACAGCTGCAACTATATCCACCATTATAACGGTTCCCGTAGCGGGGATTTTATGTGCGGTGTCGGCCGTTTCTGGGTTGTTGTGTATGGTAATTAGGGAGTCTGGTGGAAAACTCGAGAAAAAATATGGAAAACATGATAGAATATCCGTTCTCGCTAGGTCTAAGAAAAATAGCATCGACGTTATGGTGTCCAAAGCGTTGGCCGATAAGAAAATATCAAATTTAGAGTTTGAATCCGTGGTGGAAGAAATGGGGAGATATGAAAAATTAAAAAATGATATAAGAATCAAGGCGCGCGCCACCATGCCCAAAATTGAGTGTACTGATTGGCATAAATTTAGGGAAAAAATTGGAGATAAAGTCGGAAGAAATTAACATTTTTATTAAATAATTAATTTTATAATTTTCTTTAAATTATTAATAATTTTCCTAAAATTAATTATATTGGTGCAGTAAACAATTTATTAATTAATTTTAGGAAAATTATTAACAATTTAAAAAAAAAAAAAAAAAAAAAGGTTAGGTTTTAGGTCCCACCGAGGCTCGAACCAACGCCAGCAAAACCCTTCTGGGTCCACCCCGCTAAGCCACTCTCATTCATTCATTCATTCATTCATTATTTTTCTGTTTGGCTTAGCGAGGTGTAGCTACCCGTACTGCACACCCCCATCTCTCGGCTGATCTAGGAACCAATATCTAAAGTTTAGGCAACATTGGAAGTGTCAGCACGGGTGCACTGAGCGCTCATTTTTATCAAAGGGCGTCCCCGAAGACAAATTATTGTTGTTAATTTTACATATATTAAGCTAAAACCGTGTTGTGCAATGCCAAATATTTACTTATATTTTTTTATTTGTTTTTTTATATAACAAGTTCGTTTTTTATTTAATAATATAGGTTATAACGTTCTAAGTTATTGAAAGTAAAATTAAAAAATAAAAAACATGCCAACCAATCGCAATGTAAGAAATACTTCCGGAATATCGATAGCGGGTTGTCGCTGTAATACACACCCTCGTGTGTGTAGTATATATTACAGTGTGTTTATTTTCCATCCCGGAAGACGTAATCGTGTAAATCTCTCTATAAAATGGACACTTAATATACGTGTAAGTTGGGACACCTCATTTGCATTTTCATAACACGTGTAATTGGAACATTGTCGTCTGCTTGGTGTTGTGATTACAACATAAATTAATTAGTTCTGTTCAATAATAATGTTTCAATATCTTTATAAGCGATATCGTATAAACGTATATTCGTAAACGAATCGTTGGGTTTTAACAATTTTATATAATACACCCTAGTTTCATATCCGATACGCATTATCCGTCTTAATGTTTGTATTTGCCTCTTGTATAGTTCGCATAATTGTCGTATAAATATTGTAAATGCAACGTTTTTATCGGAGCTAATAAATTACGCTGATATTTCATTGTTATTCGATATCGCCTAGTGTTTTCATTTTATAGAATTTTATATATAGGACTATAACCCCCGTATTCTTCGTAAACTTCTTCAACACAGGCATTAAAAGCTTTCAATTCCAATTGTATTGTATTATCCATTTTCTCTAATAATATTTTATTATAACCTATGAAATGTATCTGTTCAATTGGACGTGAAAAAAACATGATGTATTTATGGCACCAATATATTTTTTCAAAAGTCAATTACCAATATAATTGGGACTACAATACCACCACCAACTTTTGGTTGGAGGTGGTATCATTTTGACTCCCTCTTTTCAAAAATTATTTTCTCCAAAAATTCATAAATTTGCTGTCGGGAGACAATTTTCCTCTTTAACCAATTTTTTGCTTTTCGGGGGTGGTGGGGGTATTGTAGAGGGTTATAAATGATATCACGGTAGGTGGTATCATTTTGACTCCCTTACTACTGCTTATACACACGTCTTCTACACATATTGAAGATGTGCACCTTGGTGTTTTTATGCCGAACAAATATTGTTTAACAAAATACATGTATCACCTTTTTAACTTAGCCATTTTTTCTACATTATTGTATCCAATTCCCTATCATTTCTACTTTACACTCTACTTTTCTATCTCTGCCTAAATTAGTACACATGTTTAGCACAACGAGATGAAGAAATAATGCTATAGACTTTCAAATTCTCATTAATGTTTCCTGCCTTGGTGACAGCTTCACATTTCTGCATCTTCGCTGTCTGGCCCATATTCGACGGGCGTATTTTGTGACTTGCGGCACTCTTGTCTCCCTTGAGATAGCATATTATGTCACGCAAATTTCTATGGGGGCAGCCATATTGTCGTGCTATGTCTAAATGGCGAGTACGACCAATATCCTATGGCGTTTTGGTCTGTCTTACTTTGTAAAATGGTGTCAGCTAATTTTGCACACCTAAGGCTTTCCAAACAAATTTATACTTGTATGTCATTAACATCCCCGCATTCAGTTAAAAATTCATGAATATTCAAAGCAGTTCAAAGACGCCTGTATCACATGCGTGTTTGCAACGTCACATTTGTATCTGCTAATGCTGCGCATCTGGTAGTGTAAACAAAATGACGAGCAGCATACTGGACAGCATAGCAAAATTGGTATTAAACTTGAAGCAGAACTATCCAGTGACATCATGACAAGTTAGTTTCTTAGTTGAACAGTTAATATAGTAAACGTTGATGATAAGACAGCTATTCCATCAGCAGTGCCTGAGGTAGACATAGCACTATGGCTTTACTACCGTTACAAACACAGATGATTCTAGCATGTCTTAGATGGTTAATTATTGTTTGTATATACATGAAACTCCTTTCTAAACAATGTACAAAACAATTCAAATGCGCCCGGGTGTAAATATAATAGTAGCCTCGATCAATTAGTTTCGGAACACCTAACGACATGTGCTTCCTTCATTCAGTGGAACAGCAAATTTCAAACAAAATAAATCAATAGTGAAGGAAAACTATTCAATTAAGATAAAAACTTACCATAAGAATTACAAATTTCCGATTATTTACATTTTTTTCCAGACGCTCAAGTTATGGACGTCACTAACTCGGTACGTTACTCAATCTAATGGGTTTCGGAACGATTTTGCTACTCCAGTATTACTCTCGGGTACCAGACCCGATGTCGTCGATATCACAGAGCTCCAGATAAGCTTTGTGTCTAAAGCGTACTATACGCGCTGATTTCAAAATCATTGCGTATTTTACTTTTACAAATGGATTATTGATTTTCTTCATTACTAAATAGGGAACAAAGGATAAAATCTATATAACACAATTAAACATTCACTTATTTGAGCTGCGAAAAGCAAACAAACACTGTTTGCTTTTTTCAGCTCAATTAAGTGAATGTTCAACTTTATGACAGTATTTTCACTACTGAATTTGAAAAACAATGCGTATTTTCACATTGCTGTGCGTATTTTGTACTCCCACTTTTGATAATCAATGCGTATTCCGCTAAAATAATTGCGTATAATACGCCAATACGCACCTTATGTGGAGCCCTGAATCATACATACTCGTACTACAGATGTTATTCAACATATCAAATCGCCTTAAACATGTTAATGGGTGTATTTAAATATAACGGTGTATTCTTAAATATGTTTCTATAATTATTCTCATCCATTACTTTGCTCATTACATTCGTGTCTGCCCTGGTCATGCTGGTATGTGAATACGGCCGATACACGTTCCTCTTTTTAGTTCGTGCTGACTACAAGTGTTTGTCACATTGTTTCTTACATAATCAGTTGTATCTTGCATATATTATTCAGACAAATTTACTTTAAAACACCATTATGCCATAAACTTCGTGTGCTCAAATTTTACACATCCCAGTTGATTTGTTTTTAAAAACTAACTAACTTGAGTAGCATACAAACCGATCGAATTTAACCCTATCTCGAAACTAGGTCATGTAATGTTTACTGCAGCAGCCGCAATATACAGCTGTGAAAGCTATCAACAGTTTTAATGTTATATAAAGTAGTTTAGCTGACCTTATAAGGGTGATGACAAAAGGTAATACGTTTTGTGGACATATTTAACCCCCATATACAAAAGCAAAGGATAAATCACATTTTGGATGTTGATTTTCCACATTTTTTTCTGTGGTGAATGGACTTCTGTGTTTTCCAGAGTTACCCCATCGAAAACTGCGGTACTATTCGTGAAATCAAGCGTGCTATGCGTTATATCTGATGGTGTTCCGAAACACATTGTGTTCCATTTCACATTCATTGACGATACATAGAAAGGTACAAAACTCCCATTCGCCACCATTGAAACAAAAAGCCACGCGATATATACATCTCGAACTCGCCTATACAACACATTACAGCGTGTCGAAACTGCTGCTTGGGGTGGGTTTTCGGCATAGATTTTAGTTGCTAATACATTAACATAAATCTCAAAGATTTCGAGTGTAACTAAAACTGCACTAAAACGCGTCTCACTAACCTAAATTTGCTTTTTAAAATCAGACACGTTCAAATTAATATTAGCCGCCATCTTTGAAAATATTTCGATCACGTGCACGCAGTGGTTTGGTTGGTTACTGGAGACTGACGTCATTTCGCATTAGCCAACCAAATCAGTGCGTGTCACGTGATTCAATATTCTTAAAGATTACGGCTAATATTCATTTTTAACCAGGAAGTGAACGTGTCTGATTTTAAAAAGCGAATTTAGGTTAGTGAGACTATGCCGAAAACCCACCCCAAGCAGCGGTTTCGACACGCTGTAATGCGTTGTATAGGCGAGTTCCAGATGTCTACAACGTGTGGCTTTTTGTTTCAATGGTGGCGAATGGGAGTTTTGTACCTTTCTAAGTACTATTATGTTTACACCTGGGCGCATTTGAATTGTTTTGTACATTGTTTAGAAAGGTGTTTCATGTATATACAAACAATAATTGACCATCCAAGACACGCTAGAATCACCTGTGGTTACAAATATATAGCAAAGTAAATAATAAATGATAAAAGTCAGATAATGACAAATATATGTTAACCCTTTGAACCCGAAAGCCCACTATAGCGGTTTATGCAAACAGTGCAACTCCAGATGAGCCGGCTCGTAACGAGCCGTCTCATCAGGATTTGCACTGTTTGAAAGTAATTTTAATATTTTTGAGAACAACAAATACCCCCTTTTTAGCGCGCCTTCCGAAGCAAGCCGTGCTTATGGCATACCCTCGGCGTCGTAGGCGTCCGTCTGTCTGTCTGTCCGTCCGTCTGTCTTCAAAAATTATAATGACCTATATTTTCTGTTTCCTTGCTTGGATTTGCTTCATGTTTCACACACGCATTGCTCCAAGGGTCCTCTACTGCGCTGTGGCAAATCACGTCCGTGCCGCCCCTTCTAAGCCCAGTATCAAGGTCACATACTTTGTGCATCTCGAAACCTTAACACTCAGTCGCTCGGGTAAATAATGGCCTATATTATATGTTTCATTGCTTGTATTTGCTTCATGCACGCATTGCTCCAAGGGTCCTCTACTGCGCTGTGGCAAATCCACGTTCCAATGTGCCCTCGGTTCCTTTGCTGCCACCGGGCGCGCTTCGTTGTCCTCTGACATCTCTTGTTATAAATGGAATAGTCTGAAAATCATTTTGCGATGATTGGATTAGTTGCAAAATTAACATATCGCAGCCCATTCAGTTACTTAGGGGTGAAAGGGTTAAACATGATATAGAGACATGATGGCATGTTAGTCTAGGTCTGAGGATTTTACACATTTTGACGATATTCGGAATAACTTTTTACCAAACTATCTGAATATGATAAAATTGTACTACAGTGTAGCAGGGATTCCGCTGGCGATCTCCACTTTCGCAATTGGCGATAAAAATAAACAATTGGCGATAAAATATTACAATTTTCGAAGAAAAAAAATGTTTTCTTTTTTTTTTTGAAGTGGCAATTTTTTTATTTTCCCCAGCGGAATCCCTGGTGTAGCAATTAATCAGATTGTTTATTCCAAAATCCACATATTTCATTATGACGTATGCAAGGCTAAATTTGAGGTGAATTACGCATTAGCCGATGCACAGAATTAGCTGAAATGACAGTATATAAAACTCTACATATACTCTACACAGTCTTGGGCTCAGCTTATCAGTTACATTCTGAATCAAGACATTTTGATTTTCGTGCGTATGAATACAGCAGCATCACATTTGCCTCTGGATGATGAGAAAATATACAACTTTCAGTCTCTAGTTCCTAGTGATCAGTTTTTGTGGAGATAACGTATTTCAGTACATTCAGTACTTTGATTTTTAGACGGAATTCGGTGGCGTCCAAAGGCATCATGGGATGGTTGAAAATAGCCAAAATTTACCATTTTTCTGACGGATGCTGGTGACTGATAAAAAAAAATAACCTCTCGCAATCATTTAAGTAGGCTCTTGAAACAGATATTGAAAAATACTCGCAAAGAAGTACAAATCACGCGCCACAATAAAAATGCAGTAACCGCCTCAGATGTGTAAATTTAATTGTTTACAAAGTTACCCCACTCACATATTTTAGGTCAGAAAATTCAACATGACTGAATTTGTTGGAATTGTTTTCATGAAAATATGAGGCACAGTTGAGTACAGGGTTGGCAATTTCCCGGGATATAAGAGTATTTCCCAGGACGGCGGGAAATACCGGGAAATACCGGGAAATATGAATCTTGATAGTCTTTTTAATTCCAAAATGTCAAGATGAGTCTCTATATTCCCCTATATCTACTATGGTTTATATATGTGTAGACTGATAAGCCGACAGGTAAAACATTCTGCAATAAAAAAAGAAATAATAAGTTTATTTAGAGAAAAAAAACATTATTTTCTAGACAATTTTCTTCCCTATATACAAGTCTATGTAGTATTTGCAAACTGTCTATTTTATTGTATATGAGAACATCCCTCATTACTATAGTAACCTGCCACTAATAAAAGCTGCTTTTGTAATTTTGAGAAAATCCCTGTTGATAACAGGCATAATCCATGTACAGTGTAAGTGTAATTGTTTTACAACTTAACATGACCATATACATACCACATGGGTTCTTATTATACAGTATGACACAAAGGTGTGAGAGAAGGCTGACAATTAACAGCCTGTTGTCATAGTCTGATGGTTTATTAAAGTATATTAAAGTTTCATCAATGTACATGCAAATAAGTATAGACATTAGTAGGCTTTTGGCTAATTTTAACGATTTTATGTACTGTATCTCATACTTACCATCGTGGCCCATAGTCTTCACGTTAAATATATGTCATAATAATAATGCAAATAAGTAATACAAATGCAAAGCATAAAACAACAGTACATTGTCAGTCATACAAGACTTGTAAGAGACTATGTATGCACATCATGCTAAGATCATTTATTCTCATTTCTTGATACTGATATATTAGTGTGGGAGAAGGTTGACAATTAACAGCCTGTTGTCTAAACATAGTCTGATCATGATGACGTTATCCTTGTGAATTGTATCTAGCAGACACTCAGATGCTTCCTAAAAAATGAAGAAGTAATTTACAAAAAAATGATACAACCAAAATATAGATGTCATGGTTGCCAAATATTCCACCTGATGAGTACCCCTAGTTGGGAATGAAACAGATCTATACATTGTAATTAACCTCTATATCTAATTATTAAGTTGGTGACATTTTAATTAACTATTACTGAGCTTAAAACTTAATTTAAATAACTTTAATTATCAAGTAATAACATCAAAATTCATATTTCCCGGTATTTCCCACTTTGGGGAGTATTTACGGGGACGGGGTATTTCCCGCCGGGAATTCCCGCCCCCGGTATTTCCCGGCCAACTCTGGTTGAGTAGCTTTAGATAATCTCAGCTATACAAATGACTTTTACTATTTCATCCGTCTTGTATACTATCTGTATCTTTATAGTTGAGACCCGGCCATTACAAAATATGGGTGTCGGGTCATTTCGCCCCAGGTTGTTTCGAGCTGGGTCGTTTCGCCCCGGTATAAAAGCGCTATATGTATGGTTGGGTATGGGAGTGTCGTTTCGTCCCGGTTTATAAAGTATAAGGAAGGCGAACAAGTCCAGGACAGATACAATCTTGAAAACACATGTACTGTTAAGAAATGTGTTGACTTTTGATATCTTTGACGGAATATACTGTAATTAGTCTATTTGAAAAATCAAATATGGCTTTATCATTTTGAAATATATTGTGTACATCGATGTTGTTTATATACCGGTATACATGTATGTGTATGTAGATCAGCAGCCGATTTCACCAACATTGCAAAGTATACTTTACTAGCAAAGTATACTTTGAGGGAGTAATCATTTATTTTTCCTGAAATGCATTATTTCATATAAAACTAACAACTGCATATATTTGATGATTAAAAGTATGCAGAATTATTATACTGAATTTATTACATTATCACAGTCAAAATGGCCGTAATAATGTAATAAATTCAGTATAATAAAAATTAATAAATTTATCATAAAATTGAAAATTTCTCCAACAAAGTATACTTTGCTACTTAACTATGCTTTGCAATTTTGATTAAATCGGCTACAGATCTCCACAACATTTCTATGATAATTGGTATATGATTTATTATATACATGCAGGGCTCCAGATAAGGGATTACAGGGCTCCAGATAAGGAATTAGTAATTGAGGATTGTTACTCCATCATTTCTGAAGCAATTGGGTATTTCATAATTTTAATTGGGTAAAATAAAAGCGCACATCAACAGACAGAACATATAGAATAGTTTGCTTCGAAATGAAAACATGTCTTGGCATTTCATTAGAATTGTCTCCTTGGAGACATTCTAATGAAATACCAAGATGTGTTGTCATGGAAGATAAGAAAAATATGCTATATTTGTGGTCTGTTTCTTGTTTTCTGTAGCATGATAAAGGTACCACAAATTTGTTTTTGCTTTTTGATACTCGCTACGTCTGATTTTAATTGGGTTTTTGGCAATTTTAATTGGGTATTTACGCAAATAAGCAGCTTATCTGGAGCTCTGGACTTAATAATTGAGTATTGTTACTCAATAAGTTCTGAAGCAATTGGGTATTTCACAATTTTAATTGGGTAAAATTAAATCACACTACTGTTTACACATCAACAGACAGCATTTATTGAATAGTTTGTTTCAAAATGAAAAATATCTTTGGAGACAATTCTAATGAAATACCAAGATGTGTTTTCATGGAAAAATAAGAAAAATATTCTATATTGGTGGTCTGTTTATAGTTTTCAGATAAGGAGGTATTTAAATATTAAATATAGAGAACAATAATTTATATTTTAATACAGTTGGTTAGAGGAAATAAGACAACTTTATTTACCAGATGTAAACTGGGCCACAATTTTATCCCGAGTGTGCCACTTTTTGACATATTGATGTGTTTATGGTACCGACTATGTACTAATTAACACAAGAACAATTGAAGATATTGTGTGAATACACGTTATATTACAAATTTCATTCCTGTACTTGAGAATGTAAATGTGAAAATGTTCTGGCATCATTGGCTTCCATACCTGTTTGTTTTTTCACAGCAAAAGTGAGAAAATGGGGACCGCCTTGGAACCGTTAACTAAAATGTATGGTTTATATGCCAGAAAAGGCTTTAATTATATTGTACAATATCATACATGGATATGATATGAATATGAGGATTATATATGTAAACAATTTCGAAATATTTGTCGATTCCAGTTTTCCCCACTTTTTATCTAACATTCCGTCTTTTTACCCCAAAATCGCAGCCAGCACAAAATTGCCGCAATGGCAGCATTGGTTTTCAGAATCCTGACACGAAGACGAACATTTGGTATATGACACTTAATGTGGTACTTCCGGTTGACCCATCTCCTTAACTAGAGCACTTATTTAAGTACTGCTGCTACACTATAGGCAGTACAAGCCACGACCATTTTTGTCGCGCCCTCTTGCGGACAGCGCGATATAGTAGGCACATGGGCATGCGTCCGTACGTGCGTCTGGGTTAAAACATAATTTGTGTTAATGTTTTTCGGTAAACTATCAAAGCCTCGGCGGGTGCAACATGCGAGCCGTGGCCATCTAGTTTGTTGGTAATTATCTTCAATCAGGGTTCCCACTGGTCCTTAAACATGTCTACAAATCAGTCCTGTGTTTCAAATGTGCTTTATAATTTCCTTTTGAGTTTTTTTGGGAGCATACTTAAAAATAGAACGGTTGTATAGTTCATAGATATATGTATATGTCACGGATTGAGGGATTTTAGAAATAACGAAATAGCGCACGATCCAGGGGGCCTCTTCACTAAACTTCGTACTACCAAAATGTTCGTAAGTGCAAAATTATGATACTTACGAACATTTTAGTAGTACTAACAGTACAAAAGAGCTTGACCTTTGTTATGCATGGACTAATTTCATACAAATGTTCCACGCAATAACACAATGTGCCACACACCGTACCCAGCTCCCTGGTTTGAAGGTCAATTTCACAGTGGGGGCATTCGTGAGACAACACGCCAAATTTTATATTTCCAGATATTCATAGCGTCACCAGATTCCTTGTCTCCAGGTGCCAGACATGAGCCGTGCAAGGCGAAGTAAGTGGTTACTGATGGTATCGGTAATCACTGGAATCGGGATGTTAATCTACATCATCAGAAGCTCTGAAAGAAGCCAAATTGGATCATTTACTACAAATATGCTGAAACGATTAGAAACCATTACCATCAACCAACGCCAGATTCTACATCCATCAACGCCTGATTCTACATCACAAGTAAACGATGATATTCCGAATATCATCAAACTGGCGCGGAAAGTTAGTACGTACAATAGAACTGTTCTGGTTACCATGGTAAATGATGCTTATCTCCCATTTACATATAGTTGGCTATGTAATACGAAGGATATGAATATACACAAGTCTGTTCTTATTATTACAACAGACGAAATCTCAAAACAGAAACTCGAACGGGACTGGCCCGAAATTGGTGTTATATTCATGGACGTTGGTAAGGTGCATGGCGCCCAAGTTTATAGCCATGTCGGATATGTGAAAATCATGATACGGCGGACCGAGATACTGTTAGCGATTATTGCGGCAAACATTGAAACATTCATCTTTGAAGTAGATTGTTTATGGTTTGCGAATCCTGTACCAGAGTTTCAGAATATTACCGGGTACGATATTCTCGTGAACCCTGTAACAAATAAGAAAGGTGTATACGCGGGTGGATTCACGTTCCTTTACACGACTGACAATGCGAAGCGGCTCTGGAAAGAGCTGACAACCAGAATGCTGAAACTGGGGGAACTGATCGCAAATATGACGGATGATAAATACATATCGGAGGGGGACAATGATCAGCAGTACTTCTCCAGCCTCATTGTGTCAAGGTAAGTTGGAATTTGTGTGATAGGGTTGGCAGGGATTCCGCTGGCGATCGCCACTTTCGCAATTGGCGATAAAAATAAACAATTGGCGATAACAAATTACAATTTCCGAAAAAAAAATAAAAATATTTTTTTGATTTTTTTTCTTCAAAAATTGTAAATTTTTATCGCATTTTTTTGAAGTGGCGATTTTTTTGATTTTCCCCAGCGGAATCCATGGGTTGGGTATGGGAATTTTCAACGTTAGTCGGGGCATCGATCTACATGTACGTACATGTATGTGGCCTTTTAGGAGCAATGCTCTCCCTACTGTCTGTTTCATAAAACCTGCCCAAATCATATGGCTATATAAACAATGCAAAAACAATATACAATAACAAAATATAATGCAATTTAATTTTTTACCGGGTATGAAAGGTGTTCGAGCCAATTCCCACCATTAAATATAAGCCGATTGAATGTTCATATTTTTTTTGATAATATTAAATTTTAGCAAAATTTAACAGCTTTTTTTTATTTCGTGAAATTTGGTGCAATTTTTTGTCGCTCCCGCTTGCGGAAAGCGCGATATAGTCGGCACTTTGGCGTGCGTACGTATGTGTGTCCGGTTAAAGTTTTTGGTTAAGTTTTTTGGTTAAGTTTTTTGGTTAAAGTTTTTGTTTAAGCTTTTTGGTTAAGTTTTTTGGTTAAAGTTTTTCGTTATACTATATCTCTGCAACTGCTTTGCCCATTACCTTGAAACTTCACATGGGTGTTTATCATCATCTATATTTTTATTCTACCCCCCTCCCGTGCGGCCCCTGTGCCCAATGTCAAGGTCAAATTACTTTGAAGTTTTTGGTTAAAGTTTTTGGTTAAAGTTTTTGGTTACATTTTTTGTCGCGCCCGCTTGCGGTAAGCGCGATATAGTCGGCACTTTGGCGTACATACGTACGTACGTGTGTCCGGTTAAAGTTTTTGGTTAAGTTTTTTGGTTAAGTTTTTTGGTTAAAGTTTTTCGTTATACTATATCTCTTTTTTTAGTGTCCATGCCTTGCCACAAGGCGCGACATGCAGGCCGCGCCCATCTAGTTTATTGATGTTATTACAGAAAAAGGATTTCCTCATGTTAAATCCCCATAGTCAGAGTGAAGGGGATTTAACCCTTAGACCGCTACTCACGACAATTGTCGTCTGCTGTTGCTTTTATATCTGGCCTTATTTCTCAATAAAAACATGGTTTAACAGCACTTCAGAATCATTTCGAACGGAAATGATTCTGAAGTGCTGTTGAACCATGTTGTAAATTATTCTAAAGTGCTGTGAAAGCATGTTTTTGATGATAAAAATGGAAAATAGAAAATAAAAAGCAGACGACAAAACACTAAGATAGCGATCTAAGGGTTAACATTGGGACATTTTTCTAATTTCAGAAATAGTGGAAAATCTTTTCAAAATTAACTTTTGTTTTCTTTAGTCCATGCTATGTAGCCAGGATTCAGCGTCAATTTCCTTTAATTTGTTCGTAATAAAATCAATATTTGAATTTTACAAAATAAAAAGAAAGCTCATTCTTAAATTTGGATAAAATTTAATATTATCAAAAACAAATATTGTTTTTGCATTGTTTATATATATAGCCGTAAAATTTGGGCAGCTTTCTTGAAACTGACAGTAGTTTTAAGTGACTGGTTTGATGTAATGGGGCTTGTTAACTGTGTGGCGTGTGTAGACACAGATCAACATGTACATACATGTACATGCATGGTGGGTGGTTGGTCGGGTGAATGCGACGGCGTAAATTAACAGTGGGGTTCCTCCTTATAGGAATCACGGTTTGCCTGGTTAGGCCCTCCGGTATCTTTTTATCTTCGGCTCTTTTGTTACCTGGGAGTTGAATTGGGTTGTTGCCATTATAAAAGTGGTATGCTTATCACTGAGCCTACTGCTTTTGGGTGATTCTGATGTGGCGAGGGCCTGGCATCAGATCAGCATTATTCTGATTTCAGGCTGAATATATTTTTTTATTGTTAAATACATGTATTCAGTTCTGATTTTGGGATTTTCCCCCCATTTGTACATGTACTTGAACATTTGCATGTACTTGTACAGGTAATATATGGGATTTAGTACTAAACCCATTGACCCGGCCTTAAATGACCTTAGTTGTTGATAGGCTGTTCAGGGATTCCGCTGGGGGAAAAGATCGCCACTTATCTCGAAAATTGTAATTTTTTATCACCAATTGTTTATTTGTATCGCCAATTGCGAAAGTGGCGATCGCCAGCGGAATCCCTGGCCATTAAACCCCAACAAACATACATGTATGAGAAATGGGGTTTACTGCCTTTTGTGTCTTGTGTCCTACTGTCTGTTCCACGTTTTGCTGCCGACAAACTTATGGCTATTAAACACATTAAATCTAAAAAATATTTAAATGTACGTAGGTACTTTTTCCATCAAATATTGATTTTATAGCGAAAAATGGATTTTCCTATGGGAATTTAACATTGGGGAAAATGAGATGGAAGAGGTGGTGGACGAGTCAAAAAACTATTTTTTTTTTGGAAATTGACTCCGAAAGCTGGCTCGTTATCTTGGAAATGATGTAAATATGAAAATCTATTTTTATCCCCCATGTTATATTCCCATTGGAAAATTGTTTTTATGCCACCGGGTTTCGAAGAAACGGGTGGCATATAGTGTTTGGACCGTCCGTCTGTCCGTCCATCCGTCTGTCCGTCCGTCCGTCCGTCACACTTTTCGGTTAACCACTTTGTCAGTTTCTCAAATTCCGGTTAACCACTTTGTCACAGTTTCTCAAATATGCTGCAGGTGGCATCCGGTTCGACATACGCATTTCTTGTTTCGCAATAAAATCAATATTTGATGGAATTTCTTGAAATAATATTTTTTGCTGAAGATTTATTATTTAATAAATATTGTTTGTTATTGATGAAAAAGTACTTACATTTAAATATTTGTATGCCCCCGCCACCGAATGGTGAGGGGGGCATATAGTGTTACCGGCGTCCGTACATACGTACGTACGTACGTCCCGAAACCTTAACGCTTATAATTTCTGTTTCCTTGCTCGGATCTGCTTCACATTTCACACACGCATTGCTCCAATGGTCTTCTAACGCCCTGTGACAAATCCACATTCGTTCCGCCCCCGCGAAGCCCAGGGTCAAGGTCACAGACATGGTGCGTTCGAAACATTAACGCTCGGGTAAATGGCTTATAATTTCTGTTTCCTTGCTCCGATCTGCTTCACATTTCACACACGCATTGCTCCAATGGTCCTCTACTGCCCTGTGACAAATCCACATTCATCCCGCCCCGCTAAGCCCAGGGTCAAGGTCACAGACTTGGTGCGTTCGGAACCAACACTCTGGTAAATGGCTTATCATTTATGTTTCCTTGCTCTGATCTGCTTCACATTTCACACACACAGTGCTCCAATGGTCCTCTACCGTCCTGTGACAAATCCACATTCGTTCCGCCCCCGGCTAAGCCCAGGGTCAATGTCACATACTTTGTGCGTTCGAAACCTTAACGCTCGGGTAAATGGCTTATTATGCCCCCGCTACGAATGGTGAGGGGGGCATATTGTGTTACCGGCATCCGTACGTACGTAACGTACGTACATACGTCCCGAAACCTTAACGCTCGGATAAATGGCTTATAATTTATGTTTCCTTGCTCTGATCTGCTTCACATTTCACACACGCAGTGCACCAATGGTCCTCTACCATCCTGTGACAAATCCACATGCGTCCCGCTCCCTCTAAGCACAGGGTCAAGGTCACAGACTTGGCGCGTTCGAAACCTTAACGCTCGGGTAAATGGCTTATAATTTCTGTTTCCTACTCTGATCGCTTCATATTTCAGCACAGTGTTCCAATGGTCTCTACCGTCCCTGTGACAAATCCACATTCGTCCCGCCCCCGCCAAGACCAGGGTCAATGTCACAGACATGGTGCGTTCGAAACCTTAACGCTCGGGTAAATGGCTTATAATTTCTGTTTCCTTGCTCGGATCTGCTTCACATTTCACACACACAGTGCGCCAATGGTCCTCTACCATCCTGTGACAAATCCACATGTGTCCCGCTCCCTTTAAGCCCAGGGTTAAGGTCACAGACTTGGCGCGTTCGAAACCTTAACGCTCGGGTAAATGGTTTATCATTTCTGTTTCCTTGCTCAGATCTGCTTCACATTTCACACATTCATTGCTCCAATGGTCCTCTACGACTCTGTGACAAATCCACATTCGTCCCGCCCCCGCTATTCCCAGGGTCAAGGTCACAGACTTGGTGCGTTTGAAACCTTAATGCTCGGGTAAATGGCTTGTAATTTCTGTTTCCTTGCTCGGATCTGCTTCACATTTCACACACGCATTGCCCCAATGGTCCTCTGCCGCCCTGTGACAAATCCACATTCGTTCTGCCCCCGCTAAGCCCAGGGTGAAGCTCACAGACTTGGTGCGTTTGAAACCTTAACGCTCGGGTAAATGGCTTGTAATTTCTGTTTCCTTGCTCGGATCTGCTTCACATTTCACACACGAAGTGCACCAATGGTCCTCTACCATCCTGTGACAAATACACATGCGTCCCGCTCCCTCTAAGCCCAGGGTCAAGGTCACAGACTTGGTGCGTTCGGAACAAACACTCTGGTAAATGGCTTATAATTTCTGTTTCCTAGCTCTGATCTGCTTCACATTTCACACACACAGTGCTCCAATGGTCCTCTACCGTCCTGTGACAAATTCACATTCGTCCCTCCCCCGCTAAGCCCAGGGTCAAGCTCACAGACTTGGTGCGTTCGAAACCTTCGGGTAAATGGCTTATAATCAAATATGCCGCATTTTCTTTGGCTGCCAGCGGGGGCATTCGTGTGCCGATAGGCCACATTTCTATTTAAGATTTAATGTGTTTAATGGCCAAAAGTTCATCGGCAGCATAACATGGAACAGTCAATAGATCACCTGGTATACTTTTTAGCTCGCCTGCACGAAG
Organism: Conchocele bisecta; assembly: GCA_029237695.1. Lineage (NCBI taxonomy): Eukaryota > Metazoa > Mollusca > Bivalvia > Lucinida > Thyasiridae > Conchocele > Conchocele bisecta. The sequence goes on from CM055277.1 coordinate 70,990,717, forward strand.
TGCAGAAGAGCTTATGGCATACACCCGGTGTCGTCGGCGTCCACAAACTTAACGTTGGGGTAAATGTCTTATAACTTCTGTTTCCTTTCATGGAACACCTTGTTATTTCATACATGCATTCCACATATGACCCTCTATTATGCTGTAGCAAATCCATGACCCACCACCCAACCCTTACCCCACGGTCAAGGTCACAAACTTAGCACATTCATAAACTTAACGTTGGTGTAAATGTCTTATTACATCTGTTTCCTTTCATGGAACGACTTGATATTTCATACATGCATTCCTCAGATGACCCTATTATGCTGTAGCAAGTCCACGATCCACCACCCATCCCTTACCCCAAGGTCAAGGTCACAAACTTAGCATGTTCATAAACTTAACGTTGGGGTAAATGTTGTGTAACTTCTGTTGATTTACATGGAACGCCTTTATATTTCGTACATGGATTCATCTGATGATACTCTATCATGCTATAGCAAATCCATGACCCACCGCCCATCATTTACCCCCAGGTCAAGGTCACAAACTTAGCACATTCATAAACTTAACGTTGGGGTAAATATCTTATAAAATCTGTTTTCTTTCATGGAACACCTTGATATTTCATACATGCATTCCTCAGATGACACTCTATCATGCTGTAGCAAATCCACAACTCACCACCCAACCCTTACCCCAAGGTCAAGGTCACAAACCTAGCACATTCATAAACTTAACGTTTGGGTAAATGTTGTGTAACTTCTTTTTATTTACAGGGAATACCTTCATATTTAATTCATGGATTCATCTGATGATACTCTATCGTACTATAGCAAATCCATGACCCACCCCTACCCCTTACCCCAAGGTCAAGGTCACAAACTTAGCACATTCATAAAATTAACATTGGGGTAAATGTCTTATAACATCTGTTTCCTTTCATGCAGCGCCTTGATATTTATACCCCCGCAACGAGTTGTGGGTGGGTAGGGGGGGGGGGGGGGGGGGGGGGTATACTGGAGTCAGGTTGTCCGTCCATCCGTCCGTCCGTCACTAAATTTAACATCAGAGAAATATTGTTATAATTGTTAGATGAAGGAAATAGAAATATTGTTATAACTTCTACTTCCTTCATCTAAAATGCTTAATATTTCTCACATGCATTCCTGCAAGGTTCTACTACCATGCTGTGCCAAATCCACGACTGTCCAACCCCCCGCTGATCCCAAGGTCAAGGTCAAATACTTGGTCTCTTTACCAAACTTAACATCAGAGATATATGTTATAACTTCTATTTCCTTCATCTAAAATGCTTAATATTTCACACATGCATTCCTGTAAGGCTCTACTACCATACTGTGCCAAATCCACGATCGCCCAACCCCCGCTGATCCCAAGGTAAAGGTCAAATACTTGGTCTCTTTACAAAACTTAACATCAGAGAAATAAGTTATAACTGCTATTTCCTTCATTGAAAATTCTTAATACATTTATTTCACTTGTGCATTCCTCTAAGATTGTACTATCATGCTGTGACAAACTGACGACCGTCCAACACAATTATACACTTATTTAATTTCTATAAAAAACAGTTTGTGCATACTGAGTGGGCATGTACCTTTAATATTTCATGCATGCATTCCTCTAAGGCTCTACGATCATGCTGTGACAAATCCCCGCTGATCTCGAGGTCAAGGTCACATACTTACAGTAGTCTCTTTACAAAACTTAACATGAGAGAAATTGGTTATAACTTCTATTTCCTTGCTCGGATCTGCTTCACATTTCACACACGCATTGCTCCAATTGACCTCTACCACCGTGTGACAAATTCACGTTCGTGCCCAGAGTCAAGTTCACAAGCCCACACACTTGGATTTTTATGCCACCAGGTTTCGAAGAAACGAGTGGCATATAGTGTTTGGACCGTCCGTCCGTCTGTCTGTCTGTCCGTCCGTCCGTCCGTCCGTCTGTCCGTCTGTCTGTCTGTCTGTCTGTCTGTCCGTCTGTCCGTCCGTCCGTCACACTTTTCGGTTAACCACTTTGTCACAGTTTCTCAAACTGGCCATAGCATCTACATAAGTTGCTTAATCGCTTCAATACTTCAACACTTCATTCATTGGTATGTGTGCCACACCTGCCTTTTCATAAGTTATATGACCTTCGCCTTTTCACCTTCACCAGGTTACTTAAATGACTTAACAATTTTGGTTAACCAGTTCAGTCACAGTTTTCAAAACAAACTGGCCATATCATCTACATAAGTTGCTTAATCACTTCAATACTTCAACACTTCATTCATTGGTATGTGTGCCACACCTGCCTTTTCATAATTTATATCACCTTCACCTTTTCACCTTCACCAGGTTACTTAAATGACTTAACAATTTTGATTAACCAGTTCGTCACAGTTTCTCAAACTGCCCATATCATCTACATAACTTGCTTAATCGCTTCAATACTTCAATACTTCATTCATTGGTATGTGTGCCACACCTGCCTTTTCATAATTTATATCACCTTCGCCTTTTCACCTTCACCAGGTTACTTAAATGACTTAACCCTTTGGTTAACCAGTTTGTCACAGTTTCTCAAACTGCCCATATCATCTACATAGGTTGCTTAATCGCTTCAATACTTCAACACTTCACTCATTGGTATGTGTGCCACACCTGCCTTTTCATAATTTATATCACCTTCGCCTTTTCACCTTCACCAGGTTACTTAAATGACTTAACAATTTTGGTTAACCAGTTCGTCACAGTTTCTCAAACTGCCCATATCATCTACATAACTTGCTTAATCGCTTCAATACTTCAACACTTCATTCATTGGTATGTGTGCCACACCTGGCTTTTCATAATTTATATGACCTTCGCCTTTTCACCTTCACCAGGTTACTTAAATGACTTAACCATTTTGGTTAACCAGTTCGTCACAGTTTCTCAAACTGGCCATATCATGTACATAAGTTGCTTAATCGCTTCAATACTTCAACATTCAATCATTGGTATGTGACCTTCACCTTTTCACCTTCACCAGGTCACTTAAATGACTTAACGACTTTGTCACAGTTTCTCAAATATGCTGCAGGTGGCATCCGCGTTCGACAGACGCATTTCTTGTTTTTACATATTTAGGGGTACCTTGGCCCACGCGGGGGGTATTCCGTAAGCCTCGCTTGCTGACCAATCTAGTTCATACATGCATTCCTCAGATGACCCTCTATCATGCTGTAGCAAATCCACAACCCACCACCCAACCCTTACCCCAAGGTCAATGTCACAAACTTAGCATATTCATAAACTTAACGTTGGGGTAAATGTTGTGTAACTTCTGTTTCTTTACAGGGAACGCTTTGATATTTCATAAATGCATTCATCTGATGATCCTCTATTGTGCTACAGCAAATCCATGACCCCCCCCCCCCCCCCCCACCCAAGATCAACATCATAAACTTAACTAACGTTGGAGTAAATGTCTTTTTTATAACTTCTGTTTCTTTACAGGGAACGCATTGATATTTCATACATGCATTCATCTGATGATACTCTATCGTGCTATAGCAAATTTATGACCCACCGCCCACCCCTTACTCCAGGGTCAAGGTCACAAACTTAGCACAGTCATAAACTTAACGTTGGGGTAAATGTCTTATAACATCTGTTTCCTTTCATGGAACGCCTTGATATTTCATACATGCATTCATCTGATGATACTCTATCGTGCTATAGCAAATCCATGATCCACCGCCCACCCCTTACTCCAGGGTCAAGGTCACAAATTTAGCACATTCATAAACTTAACGTTGGGGTAATCAGAGGTCTCCGTAAAATTGAGAGTAGTCAGCTTTTTTGAAAAAGTAGCCAGCTATATCGACTTCCACATTCGCCGTAGGCGACGGAGGTGAGGGTACGGGAGGGGTACCCACTTCCCGTTTAAATTTATATTCAATTTGGTGGCATCTGGTGAGTTTTGTGGTGCATATATTTGTAGTTGTTTAAGACAATTTCTGCATATATTGTTGCAAAAATGTGTTGATAGCAGGACAAATCTGAAGTTGTTATGCTCCCCGAATTTCTTTTTCGGGCGGAGCATATTGTTGCCGCTTTGTCCGTCCGTCTGGCGTCCGCGTCAGCGTCGGTGTCACACTTCGGTTAAGGTTTTTAGTCAAGTCCATATCTCCAATACTATTAGGCCTAGAGCCACCAAACTTGCACACATTAATCACATTAATCACCTTGCAGTGTACATATATAACCACTATCAAATATGTGACCTTGACCCACTTTTCCACTTAAATTACTTAGTTATTTCCCCTTGGTTAAGGTTTTTAGTGAAGCCTCTCCTTGGTTAAGGTTTTTAGTGAAGTCTCTATCTTCAATATTATTAGGGCTAGAGCCACCAAACTTGCACACATTGATCGCCTTGCAGTGTACATCAATAACCACTGTCAAATCTGTGACCCTCATGTGACCTTGACCCACTTTTCCTCTTAAATTACTTAGTTATTTCCAGCAATATGGGGTCGGGGTGGGGGTGGGGGGTATGGATGAACAAAAAACTAAGTCGACACGCAAGAAAATTTTGACCAGAGAAGGTGGGATAAAATGTTTTTTTTTTTTTTTTTTTTCCAGCAACATGGTGTCTGGGGTGGGGGGGGGGGGGGGGGGTGGGGTGGGGGAGGGTACGAGTGAAAATAAATTAACAGAGCAAGAGCATAGCAATAACCCAATTCAACTCCCAAGTAACTGAAGAGCCAAAGATAAAAACATACCTGAGGGCCAAACCAGGCAAATCGTGATTCCTATAAGGAGGAACCCATACCATTAATTTACGCCGTCTCTTTCGCCCGACCACCACCCACCCGTGTTTTGTAAAAAAAAAAATAAATGTAATTATTATTCTTTTTTTATTATTATTATGAAGTGTAGCCGGCGCCAACTGAGCGAGTAGTCGGCTACATCGCCGGCAGCCGGCGCTTACGGAGAGCTCTGTGTACTGTCTTATAACAATCATACAATCATTCATCTGATGACCCGCTATCATGCTGTAGCAAACCACAACCCACCCCTTACCCGAAGGTCAAGGTCACAAACTTAGCATGTTCATAAACTTAACGTTGGGGTAAATGTTGTGTAACTTCTGTTTCTTTACAGGAAACGCTTTGATATTTCATACATGCATTCATCTGATGATCCTCTATTGTGCTACAGCAAATCCATGACCCACCCCCACCATCCGTTTCCCCAAGGTCAAGGTCACAAACTTAGCACATTCATACATGCATTCCTCATGTAAATAGCTACATGTATCATGCTGTAGAAAATCACCAACTTAGTGCTTTCATAAAATTAACGTTGGGTTAAATTTTGTTTTACTTCTGTTTTCAGGGAGCGCATTGATATTTCATACATGCATTCATCTTAATATGCTATATTATGCTATAGCAAACCCACGACCCACCTTGCACCACTGACCCCAATGTCAAGGTCCACCGCACGCTCCTTAACCCAAGGTCAAGTTATATAATATTCATGTTTTTTTTATGCAACTGTGCCAAGTTTGAGTGAACGCTGCCAACAGGCGAGCTTCGTTGTCTTCTGACAACTCTTGTTATCATTAAAAACATGCTTTGACAGCACTTTAGAATAATTTACAACATGCTTTGACAGCACTTCCGAATCATTTCCATTTATTGAGAAATAAGGCAAGATTTAAAAACAACAGCAGACGATAATTGTTGTAGACACTGTATGCGTATCAGGGTGCAGAAATATTTTACTGATGAATCCATCCTTAACCCTTACTACGCTGAATTAAATTTTGTCGTCTGTCGAAAATGTTTTATTTTAAATATTTCTCGACAAAAACCTGTTTTGACAGCACATGAGAATCGTCTCCACTGCAGACGATTCTCAGGTGCTGTGAAAACAGGGTTTTTTTTGTTAAGAATTAAGGCAAAAACAAAAAACAGCAGTCGACAATTTCCGTCTCCAGCGTATTGAGGGTTAGAGGTACATGCCCACTCAGGCATTTTCTGGCAAAATAAACATTCATTCACCATTACCCCACGCATTAATTGGCATTATTATACATTTTATATCAGATGTAAATTTTTACACTGATATCAGGGGCGATAACCGTGTTTCCTTAAAATGTTAACGGCCATTGCTATTTATAATTATTATCTGTATTTATTTTTTGATGTGTAAGGATCATACTTTATAATCTGTCGAAAATATTATTTTTTCAGGTGACACATTTAATTAGTATAAATATCAAACAATAGCATGCCTCATTTGCATATGAAAATACATATAAATATTACTATAATCTGTCGAAAATATTATTTTTTCAAGTGACACATTTAATAATTGTAAATAATTAAATATCATTCCTCATTTGCATATGAAAATAGCCTGATACCTCCGCTGGCCACTAAATATTATTAAATGGTTTTATCTGTGTGCGGGGACTCGCAATTTTTACAACTGGTGGAATAGTGACACAATTATACACTTATTTAATTCCTATAAAGAACATGTTGTGCCTACTGAGTGGGCATGTACCTTTAACGATTCATACCGTGACAGTGAATCTTATTGAGATTCGCACCTGGGGCCAAGTGATCTGTTGTAGTCCAGGTGCCTGACACTGGATCAGGATCAGCGCTCCAGATAAGGAATTAGTAATTGAGTATGATCACTCCATCATTTCTTTGCAATCACACTACTGTTTACACATCAACAGACAGCAATTATTGAATAGTTTGCTTCGAAATGACACCATCTCTTGGCATTTCATTAGAATTGTCTCCTTGAAGACAATTCTAATGAAATACCAAGATGTGTTTTCATGGAAAACAATAAAATATGCTATCTTTGCGGTCTGTTTATTGTTTTTTGCAGCATGATAAAGGTACCACAAAATTTGTATTGCTTTTTGATACTCGCTACTTCTGATTTCAATTGGGTTTTTGGCAATTTTAATTGTGTATTTAAGCAAATACGCAGCTTATCTGGAGCTCTGAGGATAATGTCCTTCTGTGATGAAAGCCTTTATGGCACATGTAATTCTAGAGTACACTGTTTTCCCATCTGTATATGTGTCTGTGACTGGAGAAATGGGGCTTATAGTTATAGGTGTTGCCAGAGCTCCAGATAAGCTGCGTATTTGCGTAAATACCCAATTAAAATGGCAAAAAACCCAATTGAAATCAGAAGTAGTGAGTATCAAAAAGCAATTGAAAAATTGTGGTACCTTTATCATGCTGCAGAAAACAATAAACAGACCACAAATATAGCATATGTTTCTTATTTTTCCATGAAAACACATCTTGGTATTTCATTAGAATTGTCTCCAAGGAGACAATTCTAATGAAATGTCAAGATATGTTTTCATTTCGAAACAAACTATTCAATACTTGCTGTATGTTGATGTGTAAACAGTAAAGTGATTTTATTTTACCCAATACAATTTTGAAATACCCAATTGCTTCAGAAATGATTGAGTAACAATACTCAATTACTATAGTCTGTTTCACGAAAGCTGCCCAAATTTTACAGCTATATAAACAATGCAAAAACAATATTTATTTTGATAATATTAAATTAAAGGAAAATTTAAGAATGAGCTTTCTTTTTATTTCGTGAAATTTGGTCAAATATTGATTTTATTGCGCAAAAACAATTTCCTCATGTTAAATCCCCATAGACATCTTCACGGAGGATGTCTACAGTATGGGGATTTAACATGGGGACATTTTTTGGAAATTCAGAAATACTGGACCGATTTTTAAAATTTAACTTGTTTTCTTAGTTAGATCATATCCAAGCTATCTAGGCAGGTTTCGGAGTCAATTTCCAATTTTTTTTCCGTTTTTTTACTCCTCCCACAACTCCCTTACCTCTTTTTACCCCATGTTAAATTCCCATTACGTAGAGAAATCATTTTTTCGGAATAAAATCAATATTTGACAAAATTTCACGAAATAAAAAGAAGGCTCATTCTTAAATTTTCCTTTAATTTAATATTATCGAAAAAAATATTGTTTTTAAATTGTCTATATATAGCTGTAAAATTTGGGCAGCTTTCGTGAAACAGACAGTAATTCCTTATCTGGAGCCCTGGGTGTTGCGACCATCGTAGATCCGGATATACATTTAAAATGTGGCTGTGACTGGAAAAAATGATACACAGGCAGATCAGCCTGTGCATCCGCACAGTCTGATCAGGATCTGCACTGTTCGTTGTTACATCAATGGAACACCCAACATGCGTCTAACAAAAAATATAGATCGTTATCAGGCTACAGCGGTGTTCTATATGATCAGGAGCTAGACTAGTCAGAAATCCCATTAGCCCATTTCTTCCACATATGACCTTGTTGTCGAATGGAATATAGATGCAGAGCTCCAGATAAGGTGCATAATGCCGTATTTTACGCACCTATTTCAGCAGAATATGCATTGATTATCAAAAGTGGGAGTACAAAATACTCACAGCAATGTGAAAATACGCATTGATTTTCAAATTGTGTAGTGATAATACTGTAATAAAGTTGAAAATGTACTTAGTTGAGCTGCAAAAAGCAACAGTGTTTGCTTTTTGTAGCTCAAATAAGTGATTTTTTTTTTGTCATCATTAATTTGATTTTTTGTTCCTATCTTCGAAGGAAAGGAATCAATAATACATTTGTAAAAGTAAAATACGCTTTGAAATTGAAATCTTGGGGTATAATACTCTTTAGATTCAAAACTTATCTGGAGCTCTGTGGACGTAAAACTCCCAATCGATTAAATCCCCATTCCAGATACAGTGATGTGAAGATAAAGGAGCTATCGTTGGATATTTACGCCGACGGACAGTGGTACAATCTCTCAGAGGCGATGCGGAACTCGTCCCATCCGATCGTCGTCAACAACAACTGGGTGCTGGGCAACCAGAAGAAAGTTGAGCGAGCCAAGAAGTGGGGGCACTGGTTCATCAAGGACGATTTAAGCTGTGATATGGAACAAGTACACAAAGTTGTGTATTAGAGTCGGAATGGGTGAATGCACAGGCATTTGGCGTGTTTCGGCTTTCATCGGTATAACTACATATGCATAACAAGGCTTATAACTTTCATCGGACACGACCTCGTATTGTAACAAAATAACATGTTTAAAATTGTAATTGCCTATGCATTCTATGTATTTCTGCAGGATAACGATAATTCTCAAATGAACAAATGAACATACGAACAAAACAAACTTTCCACTACAATATTGAAGTTAGAGCCCTAAACACATTAATTCATTTGTTATGTTACAAGATCGTGTCCGATCTAGGATAACCAGCTGTAATTCGATATTCTTTGCATAGTTATGTTCCAACTATACTATTTCATGGAAAATAAGAAAAATATGCTATATGTGGTCTGTTTATTGTTTTCTGCAGCATGATAAAGGTACCACACAATTTGTATTGCTTTTTGATACTCGCTACTTCTGATTTTGGCAATTTAAATACACAGCTTATCTGGAGCTCTGGAGATCCCATCTCCATTTGGTCTAAGCTTTTAGTATGTGGGCTTACGTAAAAAAAGCAAAACTCTAACTCCTCGACTACATAGGACTTGATGAAAAATCTCAAAATCAATATTGAAAAGGAATACTGGCAGGGGTATATTTACCTGTCTCACCTATTCTGTGCTTTGTTTATGACCGGTTTGTTTCCAACATTCCAACATTGCAAAGTATACTTATCTAGCAAAGTGTACTTTGAGGGAGACATTTTCAATTTAAGGATAACTTTATTAATTTTTATTATACTGAATTTATTACATTATCACAGCCATTTTGGCTGTGATAATGTAATAAATTCAGTATAATAATTCTGCATACTTTTAATCATCAAATATATGCAGTCATTAGTTCTATATGAAATAATGCATTTCGGGGAAAATAAATACTTTGCAATTTTGATGAAATCAGCTACAGATCAGTCTGCAGTTCTTCCATTGGATTCCCCCAAAGAGTATGAGTACATATATATTTATTACATAAAATGAGCTTTCGTAGTATAACATATTCAGAGCTCCAGATAAGCTTTGTGTCTAAAGCGTACTATACCCCCAGATTTCAAAATCATTGCGTATTTTACTTTTACAAATGGATTATTGATTTTTTTTGTTACTAAATAGGGAACAAAGGATGAACAAAAATGTAACTTTCACTTAATTGAGCTGCAAAAAGCGAACATTGTTTGCTTTTTGCAGCTCAACTAAGTGAATTTTCAACTTTATGACAGTATTTTCACTACTCAATTTGAAAATGAATGCGTATTCATAAAATCATAATACATTATTGTTATAAATATGAAAATTAGGCCGCTACAGAAAACAGGCTATGTAATAAGTGCAGCTTTAGTGTATGTGTATGCAGAGCTCCAGATCAGGTGTGTATTGGCGTATTTTCAGTCTCCCTGAAACTGCCACAATTTTACAGGATATTCGGTCTGGTAAACTTGAATTTTTTACGAGACCGGACAAAGATTTACCAGACCAAATTTTTTTTATAAAAAAATAAAAATTGATTTTGTGTGATATTTAAGACCCTTTTAGCTTTTTAAGTATATCAGTCTTATAAGAAAAGCTAGCTAGTACCACCAGAAGCGCATACTAAAGGAATGTGATTTCATTGAAGCTTAGAATAAAAAAGTAAAATAAAAGAAAAAATATATATTTTTATAGTTGGACATTCGGCCCGGCGACTTCCGGTTTACCGTCGGACCAGCGGCAATTTTAACGGACATCTTCGACGGACCGACAAATTTTGCGGAGACTGTATTTTTCTCAATTACAGAATATAGTTTGATAGCTGTGTAACTTACTCTCTTTCGGGAATGTGTACATTGTAATCAAGTTGTTTGCTTCTTTCAACAACAATTGGAGAATTTTCAATTTTTTAGCATTTCAATCCTCATTTTGAACATCAATGAGTGTTTTTAAACTGTTGTGAATATTTTGTACTATCAGTTTTGAAAATCACACGTGAATACAAATAAAAGGCTCACCAAGATAAATAAGTGCCTTATCTGGAGCTCTGAAACTCTATTTATGTTTCATACATGTACATGTATTTCCATTCACTATGTATGTGTTCGTAACACCGTAAATGTAAATGCTTGGATTTAACGACGGCACTGGCTCGATGACCTTGCCCCATGGGGCCTAGCTCTTATTAGAATAGTCCCCTTAGGCAATATGTAATAGTTATAGTTCATATATTGAATTTTTAATAAATTAGCGAGCAAACTTATTGTTTACCAGCCCACTCGCGAAGCTCCGCCCCTAAACGGGATTTCGAATCGCTATACTAGCATGTGATTGTGTGAAGTGAGTGTGTGGGCGGTAATATGCTTTGCGTCTTGTGAACTGATGACAACAAGGCGTAAAATCAGTTCTAAATATAGCGGCTGAACATTTAATAATAAACTAGTGTAAACAATAAATGAGCGCCGCTGTCCGATTTCCAACGTTAGGCTCAAAATAATGTTACGTCGGAAATCCTGGTTTTCTGACGTCACCATGTGGAGCAGACGACGTTTCAGAATTGAGTCGCTTAACGTCTAACGTCAATTCTAATGCACCTTAATGAAATTGTCGAAATCTGATTGGCTGATCGATCAATTACCTGCAAGAAAATCCACGATATAGCTGGGAAACTGAGAGTCGACGATTTCGATCTAAGTAGAAACTTTACATATACAAATGTAGTTTGATTATTGATTTGTGTATGATTCGTGAGCTCTTGTGTCTCTACTCTAGTCTATGTAATCCATGAATACCGACTACCTTAAGTACTGAGTATGCCTACCGAATCGTTTCGATGTTTGACAAACGGTTTGGATTCAGGAAGGAACGTAAACCATGTATACATAGCCTACATAGTGTTTCTGCCACCACATGCTAGTTTAGTATGTTTATTTTGTTACAACGTGAAAATAAACTGTTAACTAATTAATATTTCGTCTGAAAATTTGATTTGAGGCGGATTTCACAAGGTTGTTTATACATTACTACAATCCCGAGAGGAGTTGCTTCCCTAGCTGATCGATAAAAGTCAACAGTTTACCGCTGAAGCCATGTAGGCCTTGGTGGCCGAGTGGTTTTGTGCTGTGTTTGATTTACGGAAGTGGTGGCTGGAAGTTGGGTGGAGGACATACATGTATGATAGGTTTGAGTAATATGTTTAGCAACGTTGTCAAAAATGGATTACTGTGGAAGTATGGAGGGACTGACGTGCGTACGCATTGACGAATAGTGACCTGCTTTGTCCGATCCGCTTTGTCCGACCTTCTACATTGCAATCAATGTCATCAGGAACAGAAACGTGACAATACAAATCACCATACCATGCACTGTTACTGGGATAACATATTAAGAAATTCAATGCGATGTATTCATTATACATTTTAAGTAAATACATAAAAACTGATGCATTAGTGAAATTAGAAACTGAAACATGAAACCGGTTGACTGCCTTTTTGTATATCACAGTATTTTCTGTCACATGCCACATTAAATGAACTCGCGTGACATAGTCTCGTGATGTAATACAATATGCCCTTGATAAATCAGGTGATGATGCAATCACCGACGTGACTCACTGTGGCTGGGTACAATACAACCCATATTGTCTGGGCGGCTACGTGTATCAGTCTAGAACATATATATGGCAACATCGCTAACTACATGAAGAGCTCATGCACAGTGAGGCAGGTAACTGTAAACCTCAATTGTGTTACATCCTGATATCAATACATATAATGTGCACGTAGCAGCAAGATGTTGATGATTTATCAAAAGTTAAGATATATCCACAATAATTGTACTTGGATGCATACATCGGCTCCAAACATACATGTTGCACCAACACAATATAAGTGTTTGCTATGCCCCCGGATATGGTACAACCGTACCAATAGTATAAGATAATATGATCTGCTCTTTATATATGCAATGTACCAATATTATGCGTATGTGATATTTATACGAGTATTATATATACACATGCATATGCAGTTTCAAGTCAATGAGTGAAGCGGTTGAGGAGATATAACATACGTAAAATCTTTAACGCAAAGTTTACAAAAACTTTAACGCAAACTTCTAAGACCCTTGACCTTGGGCATGTGGGCAGCATGTGTGTTGCGCACAGTGAATATTTGGAGGATGGTAAACATGCATATTAAGTTTCAAGTCAATGATTGAAGGGTTGTAGACGGCCCGCCAAGGCCAATAAAAGGCCTCCAATAAAGTTTTGATGGCATTTTTTGTTATAAATGGGTACCCATGCTGATCAACTTCTATGATATGTAAGCTGTTAGATAGAGGTGGGTACCCCTGCAGATTTGACCTTTAGGTGTAATACTTTAGGTCATTTAGAGGTCATATTGATCCAAATTTTCTGATTGACATGAGTGTATGAATGCCCGTATATGATTTATAACAGCATTGATAGCAGTCTGATGATGAACTATTTTGGTAGCTATATAAATAGTGATTCGGAAAATGCCGAACTAATGAGGAAAAATCATGTCTGAAATTAAAGATGCCTAAGAAACAAGAATATATGTTGTATGTCATAGCATTGTTGATATTTAAGCTATTTCAATAGCGATACTGATAATAAGTATATTTTTTGACGGAGAAATTATTTACAAACATACTGATACCATTTTTCTCAAAGTTACTTTTCGTAAATCCAAGATGGCCACCAAAACAGTACTTGAGCTGCACAGGGGAATCTCGCTATATCCAACACACTGGGGACCGAAACTGTTGTAAGAGCTTGGAAGTACTTGAGCTGAACAGGGGAATCTCGCTATACCCAACACCATGGGGCCGAAACTGTTGTAAGAGCTGGGCTTGGAAGTACTTGCGCTGTACAGGGTAATGGGACCGCCAGTGTGTTCTGTATAGCGGGATTCCACTGTACATATTTGTCATCATCCATATTTTCATTATAGCCCACGCATGCTCGAGATCAACATCAAATTACTTAGAAATTTGCCTTAATGTCTTCATGAGTACATCCTACATCCGTACTGATATCTTGTTTTAACTGTTAGTATCGTCAGGTAATTAGCACATATGTAATATATAGAAGGCCGTTAATAAAACGCGCACGCGCACAACACACACGTACACGCACACGCACACGCACGTAATTGTGGGAAATTTCCGTTTTCAACATTCCATACCCGGATATATAAGTTGATAACGAGACGTACTTTTGTGTTCAGGATCTGCACTATTCGCCATTCCATCAATGATAGACCCGTTGCATTCAAACATTTTCTCCGCAGCCCGTTGGTGTATGTTATATTGGATGAAAGTTATAGATCTATATATCTGTAGCTATGCCTTTCAACTGGCCCTCAACATCTGCCAGTGAAGTAGTCATCAATTAAGCAAGTCCGGGGACACCAATTGTTCTGAGTACATAACTAATTACATTGCACTACATAAGTTATGACGTAGTTGTATTTGTAAATGTGCGTTTTAAGGCAAGTCGAAATAATGGTGTTTTTATACGTATGATGCTCAATTTACATAACTCTTATGTAGTGCAATGTAATTGTATCCCCCGGACTCCGTCGGGGGATACTATGGATTTGACAGCGGGCCGCGTCCGCGTCCGCGTCCGCGTCCGCATCCGCCGCAGACACTTCTTGTCCGGAGCATAACTCGAACACCCTTTGGAATATTTTCATGAAACGTCACACATGCATAGACCACGACCCGAAGGTGTGTCACGCACAAGCAATGACAACTCTTACAATCTTAATTTTTGAGTTATCTCCCTTTTTAGTTTTCTGGCACTGATTTCGTGTCCGGAGCATAACTCCACCACCCTTTGGAATATTTTCATGAAACTTCACACATGCATAGACCACGACCCGAAGGTGTGTCGCGCACAAGAATGACAACTCTTGCATAGCTATTTTTTAGTTACATGTATCTCCCTTTTTTGTTTCGCGCACTGATTGACCATAACTCGACCACCCTTTGGAATATTTTTATGAAACTTCACACATTCAATTAGACCACGAACCGAAGGTGTGTCGTGCACAAGAATGACAACTCTTGCATAGCTAATTTTTTAGTTATCTCCCTTTTTTGTTTTCGCGCACTGATTTCCTGTCCGGAGCATAACTCGACCACCCTTTGGAATATTTTCATGAAACTTCACACATGCATAGACCACGACCCGGAGGTGGGTCGCGCACAAGAATGACAAGTCTTGCGTAGCTAATTTTTTAGTTATCTCCCTTTTTTGTTTTGCGCACTCTACAAACTGGACAATAATGCATGAAGACCCGTTTTCTCGTCTGCTCTGTACACCTTTTCTCGTGTGCTCTGTACACGTTACCTGTAGAGAGAACAATAGAGACAGGGAGAACCATTCACCTGTGCATGTGCTAGCATGTGCAAATGTCCAGTCTTGACCACTTTGACCACAGGTAATTTATACAGGTAAATTACTACATTGGATATTACATTTCCGTAAACTGTGTTGAAAATATTGTGGCATTATGTGGACCTGTGCAGATATATGTAGATAAATATAGGACTATTAAAAAAAAATTCTGGGCTCCAGTAGCAAGCATTATTATTTTTAATTTTTAAACTTTCTTTTTCCATTTTTTTTTTCATTTTTTTTTTTCAAATTCTTTTCTAATTTTTTGTCTAGTAGCATAAGGTCGTAAGTGCTATATACAGACTATTATCATATAATAAAATAATTATTGACTAGTGAGCCATAGAATATAATCTGATATTCCATGGCTCACTAGTCGATAATTGTATAATATGTTCGGGCCAGTGAAAATTGCTTTCGGGCCCAGGTTCGAGGTCAAGGCGGGACAAGGCGAGGCATTTGATTCCGCGGAATTCTTGTTTACTTATCTCCCTTTGTTGGTTCATGCTCTGATTTCGTATCCAGAGCATAATTCGAACACCCTTTGGAATATTTTTATGCCCCACCACGATAGTGGAGGGGGCATTTAGTGTTACCCTTGTCCGTCCGTCCGTCCGTCCGCACACACGAATGGGTACTTGTTTTAAGCGTACGGGGATCTTATTGGGTAGGGTTAGGATAGTGTTGGCTACTCTTGTTGGGTATTTTTATACTGTAAAAATCCAACAAGTATTCATTCGTAGGAACGTGCGTCCCGTCCTCCCGTCCGTGCGTCCGTCACAAAACTTTAACACTCGGGTAAATTTCTCATAATTTCTTCATCCTTCGACAGATCTGCTTCATATTTCATATACACATTGCTCTGATGGTTCACTACCGCCCTGTGCCAAATCCACGTTCGTCCTGCCCCCGCCAAGCCCAGGGTCAAGGTCACACATTATTGGTGCTTCAAAAACTTTAACGCTCAGGTTAATATCTTATAATTTCTGTTTTCTTTCACGGATCAGCTTCATATTTCATATACACATTGCTCTAATGGTCCTCTACCGCCCTGTGCCAAATCCACGTTCGTCCTGCCCCCGCCAAGCCCAGGGTCAAGGTCACATTATTGGTGCTTCAAAAACTTTAACGCTCAGGTTAATATCTTATAATTTCTGTTTTATTTCACGGATCAGCTTCATATTTCATATACACATTGCTCTAATGGTCCTCTACCGCCCTGTGCCAAATCCACGTTCGTCCTGCCCCCGCCAAACCCAGGGTCAAGTTTACATACTTGGTGCTTCAAAAACTTTAACGCTCAGGTAAATATCTTATAATTTCTGTTTTCTTTCACGGTGTCAAGGTCATTACCAAGGTCAGGAATGATCGAGACAAATTGTCTCCCCCAATTATCATATGAACCAAGTATACTTCAATTGTTATGACGTTATGGCCAATATAGATTGATCTGACGAACGAAAAGTGGTAACAATGCAGTTGAAGTGTAAGGGATAGGCCAGAGTAGATAAGTACACGTAGTCACTTAATCACTTATAATGTACACTATATTACATGGGGAACACACAGGAATACATGATACATTGATATGCGAACATCACTGTACTGTGCATGACACTATTCAATTACTACAAGGTTGTAAGCCAATCGACTGTTATACTTTAACGCAACTTAAAAGCTATAGACGAATAAACTCGGTATGTGGTATCTCAATGGTCCCGTAGTGGACAATAGTATGAATGCACAAGTACTTTGATGATCGCTAATCAAAGTGAAATAACATACAAGTATAACATGGCATAACGAACATTGGAGGACAAAATGACAATCATCTGAGCTACCCCAGTGCTGGCGTATCTCAATAGATCTCTGAGTATCAAGGTCCCAAGGTCTGCCTCACCCGCAATATGAGGTCTAGTCAACAATATGGCTATAATCCAACTTCAAGTGGATTAATCCATAAACAATATATGTAGTCTTACTACAATCCTTTAGCCATGATATGCCATGATAGGAGTATTACCATACACTATCAAAGTATACATATGTATTGCCTATGCAATATATTTCCAAAGTATGAATGTCAAAGTCAAAGCCGGATGTGGTTACATCACATGATAGTCAATAACGATAATGTTCCGGAAGCTGGTTCCCGGAAGTAAAGTTCCACAGGTAGTATTATCTCCGGAAATGGTGGACCAGATGTAAAGTTCCTATGGTATCACTCGACTGTAGCAACCCGGATGTGGTAGACCGGATGTAAAGTATCCATGGTGAATCAATGGGTTGTAATACCGGAAGTGGTAGACCGGATGTAAAGTTCCGATATAATACAAAATGGCGATTATCACGTTGGCTAAGACGCCGGGAAAAGTTTCACTTAGGTGACATTCAACTCGGTGGTAGTATAATGATATGATATGCGTGTATGGCGTTTCACTTCACTAAACTATGGCTGTGACTGTCTGCTGAACGCGAGGTAGCTATCACACACTGCTCTATACAGGCCTGTACCCGGAGCTGCTACACACACTGCGCCAGACAGACGTACGGACACTCGACGACCCGATACTCTGCACTGACTGGGGTCTGCCCTCAAACGAGTGGACCAAAACGTCCAATGTGGCTCGCTGGAGCGTTCTCAAGAGGCTACAAAAATGAAATGAATCTCCAATTACTGGACGAATACGCACAGACAGACAGACAGGATGCACAACAGACTAAAACGGGAATCGAGCAACGGCAAATCACAGCTGAAATAAAATGTTCTAGGTACATACCAAAATCCTCCGTGTCACTGGTGAATACAGTACTAGTCTTCTGTAACCAGAATATATGTGTCCCGCCAACACATAGCGAGACATCGCTTATATACGCACCAGTGAAACCATGCACGGAATAATGGATATGCCTACCCCTCGTACGACATCTCACATAAATACTACAAAACCATGGCTTTTGCCATGTCACCCGTGGGTTATATTTGGCATAAATATATGTTCCCACGCCTTAAATTCAACCAAACCAGTGTACAGCCCTCGTGGAATAAATACCATCCAACATGGTATACCCCACACTACCATAAATCTGCACACTGTAGACCCAGATCTCATAATCCGAAATCTACTCGACTGGTCTCGACAATGCGAAGGTCGCTTCTTGGCCCCGCCAAACCCCTCCATAACGGTCCTACGGCTATACACTCAAATGAGAGTGTAGCACATACTAAACTCAAATATCGTGGTCATTTACGGAAATATCACGACACAAAACATCACCATTATGGGATCTGATATATCCGTGTTGGCCAGTACCAGGCTATGATGAAACACTAACCCGTAGCATACATAACAGGGCAGACCATGGTATGGTCTGCGCTGTATACTGGCTTCACCATCAGAAGGTCCCTTATATGGTGAAACACTGACACGCGGACAAACTCGGCTGGCACGGACAGTGGACATCCGTAATACTAAAAGGTATCTTTTCCCTAGCGAAACCAGCACACGCAGTCAACGAGTTCTCTACCACACACATGCATAGTCTGTGGCAAATATGGCGTGACATCAGTAAAACATTGCTCATAAAATAGACGTAATATTTAAATCCGCAAATAGGACACGCATAAACGTATCTCCACCAATACAACATAAGCCCCCTTATTACACGCACATTGCACATGGCAAATGTACATGCCAAACCACAGGTGTGCAAAAACCACAGGTGTGTGAAACCACAGGTATGTGGAATCACAGGGATGTGAAACCAATAATACGCACAACAATACAACACAGTACCACACACCACAAACATACAATTATACGGATTCCAGAATGTACAAGAATGCACGTGTCACGCGACACACGGATCAGCTTCATATTTCATATACGCATTGCTCTAATGGTCCTCTACCGCCCTGTGCCAAATCCACGTTCGTCCTGCCCCCGCCAAGCCCAGGGTCAAGGTCACATACTTAGTGCTTCAAAAACTTTAACGCTCAGGTAAATATCTTATAATTTCTGTTTTCTTGCATGGATCATCTTCATATTTCATATACACATTGCTCTAATGGTCCTCTACCGCCCTGTGCCAAATCCACGTTCGTCCTGCCCCCGCCAAGCCCAGGGTCAATGTCAGATACTTGGTGCTTCAAAAACTTTAACGCTCAGGTAAATATCTCATCATTTTTCTTTCCATTCACGGATCAACTTCATATTTCATATACCCGTTGCTCTAATGGTCCTCTACCGCCCTGTGCCAAATCCACGTTCGTCCTGCCCCCGCCAAGCCCAGGGTTAACATCACATACTTAGTGCTTCAAAAACTTTAACGTTCAGGTAAATATCTTATAATTTCTGTTTTCTTTCACGGATCAGTTTCATATTTCATATATGCATTGCTCTAATGGTCCTCTACCGCCCTGTGCCAAATCCACGTTCGTCCTGCCCCCGCCAAGCCCAGGGTCAAGGTCACATTCTTGGTGCTTCAAAAACTTTAACGCTCAAGAAACTTGGAATTTGGCCTCATTTATTACCAAAGCGATATGTGGAACTTCACACATGCATAGAAGACGACCCAAAGGTGTGTCGCACGTAAGAATGACAACTCTTGCGTCGTTAATTTCTTAGTTATCTCCCTTTGTTGTTTCGTGCACTGATTTCGTGTCTGGAGCATAACTCGAACACCCTTTGGAATATTTTCATGAAACTTCACACATGCATAGACCACGACCCTAAAGGTGTGTCACGCAAGAATGACAACTCTTGCATCACTAATTTTTTAGTTATCTCCCTTTGTTTTTTCCGTCACTGATTTTGTCTCCGGAGCAGAACTCGAACACCCTTTTTTCAAACTACTTGTGTATCTGGGGAGGGGGATACACATGCGCTTGTCGACAAGCGTCCATTTCTAGTTAGAGTTATGTACTCGTAAACAAGAATACTTTATAAACCATATATACATGTGACACAAGTAATAATTCATAAAAACCTGTTGCCTATGAAGCGGAATATGTGCAGTTAGGACACCAAGTACGTACTAATAACAACACAGTGGGGGTATAACATACGCACAGCAATGTGAAAATACGCAATGATTTTCAAATTGAGTAGTGAAACTACTGTCATAAAGTTGCAAATGCACTTATTTAAGCTGGAAAGCTTTTTGCAGCTCTAATAAGCGCATTTTTAAATTTGTTATATATTTTTATCATTTGTTCCCTATTTAGTAATGAAGAACATTAATTTGTAAAAGTAAAAGTAAAAATTTGAAATCAGGGGGCATAGAACGCTTTAGACACAAAGCTTATCTGGAGCTCGTTGGTATTGTTATACAGTGGAACCTCTCCAAACCGGACAGCAATAAACATATCGATGGTCTAGTAACATAAGGTCGTAAGTGCTATGCTTTAGCATAGCAGTTACGACCTTGTGTTACTAGACCATCGATATGTGATCATAATTTTGATCGGCTTCTTGGTCATTTGCCTCAGGTGCTATTTGTGATCGCATAGCACACAACTATGGCTCGGAATAATCAAATGCCTGATTTACAGTGAAACATCGCTATACCCGACACCCTGGGGACCTCCCAGGTGTCCGGTTTAGCGAGGTTCCACTGTAATTATATAATTAAGGTAAATTCAAATATATAAACTATCTTACGTCTCACTGTACTGTATTGAATAACATTTGTATATGGCAAAACATGTAATTTATGTTATAAGCCAGAATAAATTGTGTTGTACAGTCAAACCTCCCCGAACGGCCACCTCTCTACAACAACACCCTCTCTGTAACAGCCGCTATTTTATATCTCAAATGGTTGATTTCCTCTATATCTAACCCTTAGACTGTTGAGCAGAAAAAGTGTCGTCTGCTGTTGCTTTTTCCTTCTTTCTCAATAAAAACATGTTTTGAAGAAAATAAATAAACAGTAGACGACACAATTTAATTAGCGTTAACCTCCCTACAACAGCCACCTCTCTACAACAGCCAGTTTTGCGTCTTCACATGGGTGGCTGTTGTAGAGAGGTTGCACTGTATATAAACCTTACACGGGTTCAGCTCAGGTCGGGCACGACGTCGTATGGTAACACATTCAGCACTTTCATTAAAAGAAACATAAATACTTAATGGAAAGTTTACATGTTTGTTTGAGAAGTTAAACAAGTTTTTCTTTTGGGATGGTCCAATTGATTCTGGTGTGGCGAGGACCTGGCATCAGATCAGGATTATTCTGATTTCAGGGCTGAATATATAGTTCTTTTATTGTAAATATTCAGTTCTTATTTTGGGATCACCTCCCCCCCCCCACCCCCCCCCCCCCCACCCCCATTTGCACATGTACTTGACCATGTACATACATGTACTTGTACAGGTAATATATGGGATTTAGTACTAAACCCATTGACCCGGCCTTGAAAGACCTTAGCTGTTGATAGGCCGTTAAACCCCAACAAACAAACATTCACCAAAATTGCTAAGCATACTTACCTAGTTCAGTATACTTTGAGGGAGTAATCATTTCTTTTTCCAGAAATGTATTATTTCATATAGAACTAATATGACTGCATATATTTGATTATTAAAAGTATGCAGAATTATTATACTGAATTTATTACATTATCACAGCCAAAATGGCTGTGATAATGTAATAAATTCAGTATGATATAAATTAATAAATTTATCGTTAAATTGAAAATTTCTCACTCAAATTGTACTTAGCAAGATAAGTATACTTTGAAACTTTGGTGATATATGCTACTGGTGTAGCAAGGGTGCTATGCACTGGAACGGCATACTGTCTTTCAGTGCTGATCGTTTTTACTGTAATTTGTGGCTGTGACGGGAGAAATGGGGCTTATAGTTTATATTAGTGGCCAGAGTAGCTCGCGATAAAATAGCACATTCCTGTAACCTGATTGCGATCTATATTGTTTGTTACAACCATGACAGATGTTTTTTTGATGTACATGTTCAAGTACAGGTAATGTATGGGATTTAGTACTAAACCCATTGATCCGGCCTTAAATGACCTCAACGGTTGATATGCCGTTAAACCCCAACAAACAAACTTCCTGATCTGTTACTTGAATCATTACCAGACTTCATTAATGGATTCCTCACTTGTATGTCCATCCAACCAGTGTCATTCAGATGACCTTGGTGACCTTGACATTGTTGGGTGAGACATTCGCCAGCGATCGCCTTCAAGGTGCATGATCACGTGGTTACAACAACAACAACGTCGCCCATCGAAAGTAAGTATTATTTGATATTTTCCTTAATATGCAACGGATTTTGATGAAATATGGCGCAACAAATGCGTCTTCATGAGCTGCATTTGGTGGTCTAGGGAGTTTGGCATAGACTTCTGTCGTTTTTGCGAAGAACCGATTTCCGTGTCGGAGACACGGAACTCGATTCTTCGCAAAAACGACAGAAGTTTGGGCGAAAATAAAGAGACCACCAAATGCAGCTTAACAAGACGCGGCGTTTGGTGCGCCATATTACATCAAAATCCGTTACGTAATAAGGACACTATAAAAGAATACGTACTTTGAATCGGTATTTGTTGTTGTTGTTAGTACCACATGATCATACACCTTGGCCTTGTTTCAAACCTCTATCCGATATTGACTCCATTAGTAATACAGTGAAAAAGGCCGCATTTGTAGCTGGACAAACCACAAATGAGACGAGTAATTTTGTAACTATGAGGGTTTGCGATTTTTCTTGATAAATATTTACAGGAACTGTGGCATTTTCTGTAAATGACGTTGAAAATTGACAAAACATTCGTAGCAAAATGCAGAATTATTTTCCGCATTTGCTCTGAACATTTCGTCAACTTTCGAAGAAGTCGATACGGAAAATGCCAAAAAATAATGTAATTTTTCATGAGAGTTACCACAACTTGTGTGCAAAATCACATGGCTGGTCTCAAATGTTGGTGGAAGGCACCACAATTGATATTGTTTTCCACTTGCATGTTTCCGGGAGCAACATTGGTGCTGATTAAATTAAATACAAAACTTCCTAGTCTGTCTCCTGATTCGTTTTTTCTGCTAAATTGGATATACATATTAACCCTTAGAAGGCGTGAACCGAAAACTGTCGTCTGCTGTTGCAACTTATTTTGTATTTTCTCTAAATAAAAACATGGTTTGGCAGCATTTTAGAATCATTTCCATTGGAAATAATTCTAAAGTGCTGTCAAACCATGTTTTTTAGAAGAAAATAGAAAATAAAAAATAAACAGCAGACAACAAATTTTAAATCAGCACTAAGGGCTTATGAACCCATGAATTCCAGGAAAGTAAATAGAATTTATTTGTTAAATATATGTTTTCTAAACTGGTAGATAATGGCAGTTCCAACCACATGCAGAAAAACCCCATCAAAAATGTTTAATCTGATCAAAATGTATGCAAGTTTCCATATTTGTACATTTTATGCAAATTTATGAAATTTGTTTCCAGCCCTATTCTAAAAATTACAATAAAAAAACAATTAATGAAAATAAAAATATTTATTTTTACATTTTTTCCTTTTATTTGATAATACATTATTAATCCATGTAATCAGAAAAAATAAATTAAGAGTTAATATAAATAATTTTAAAAATCAATTATCATTCAATGATTGATGACGTCATTGTGAAACGCGCATATTTCATCTAATTAAAAATGTCAGTATTTGGTATTTTTGCATGCAGGTTTTAGCATTCATTTCATATCAAATTCTATCATTTAAAGAAATAAAAAAAGTTGTTTTATTGATCTTTAAGCATTCATATGTTAACGGTGGATCTTCACCATCTCTCCGACTGATCTGGTGTAGCATACTGTCTTTCATTTTATTACAAACAGTGTAGACTCAGAGATGTGCAGTCTGATCTGAGTCTACCCTGTTTGCAGTCTTCATTATTCTTTGTACGGCTAAAATGTAAATTTAGGATCGTCTTAAAATAATTCCAATAATTATTTACAAGAATACATTGCTAATGTGAATATTACAGAACTATCAAATGTTGCACTTACGAACATTATGGTGGTACAAAGTTTAGTGAAAAGGTGCATTCCCAGTGACCAGTGCAGTCTAAGATCATACTTTTTATACGACCGTTTTTAAAAAACGGTAAATATTATGTTTTACCGCGGGGCGGGCGGACGGCGGACTTAAAAAGTGCAAAGTTTGTGTACACAACTCCTCCGAAACCGTTCAGTCGATCGATCTGAAACTATACACACGTCTTCTACACATATTGAAGATGTGCACCTTGGTGTTTTTATTCCGAAAAAAATATCACCTTTTTAACTTAGCCATTTTTTCTACATTTTTCTATACAATTCTATATAGGGTACAGAGTTTGTGTACACAACTCCGCTGAAACCGTTCAGTCGATCGATCTGAAACTTACAAACGTCTTCTACACATATTGAAGATGTGCACCTTGGTGTTTTTATGCCGAAAAATATCACCTTTTTAACTTAGCCATTTTTTCTACATTTTTGTATCCAATTCTACATCATTTCTACTTTACACATCTCTGCCTAAATTAGTATACATGTTTAGCACAACGAGATGAAGAAATAATGCTATAGAGTTTCAATTTGTTTTCACATTTGTGACTTGCTAACAAATCGATGGTCTAGTAACATAAGGTCGTAACTGCTATGCTAACGCATAGCAGTTACAACCTTATGTTACTAGACCATCGGAATGGTATAGATCCTTATAAGGTATAGTAGGAGTGTACTGGCCAATCCGGAGCTAGACTGGACACGAGTCTTATCATCCATTTCCCCCCATTGCAGCAGGTTAAGTGCGGGATCGAACCCGTTGGCTCGGCCTTAAATGACCTTACATGTTGATACTGTTGATAGGCCGTTAAACACCATTAATAAAACGTGAAGGCATAAATTAACGGTAGGAGTTACTCTATAGGAATCACGGTTTGCCTGGTTTGGCCCTCGGGTACGTTTTTATCTTTGGCTCTTGTTACCTGGGAGTTGAATTTGGTTATTTCCCATTATAAAAATTATTATTACTGCTCCTACTGCTTTTAGGATTGGGCCAAGTGATTCTGGTGTGGCGAGGACCTGGCATCAGATCAGGATTATTCTGATTTCAATGCTAAATATATATATTATTTTATTGTAAATATTCAGTTCTGACTGCGATTTTCCCCTCATTTGTACATGTACTTGAACGTGTACTTGTACAGGTTGATAGGCCGTTAAACCCCAATTAACAAACAATCAATCAATACAATCATTTGTTTAGTCGGTCTCAAATGTGTTTGTCTTGCCCACGTTAGTGGAAAGCAAGGCATAGTGATCAAAATTCCTTTGTTGGCGACGACGCCATCGTCTTGCGCATCAACAATTTTGGATGTGCGACTCGATGTTGAATACCTCCTGATCTGTTTGTTGATTCTGGTGTGGCGAGGACCTGGCATCAGATCAAGATTATTCTGATTTCAGGGCTGAATATATAGTTTTTTGTCGAGCCCGCTTGCGGAAAGCGAGACAGTGATCACAATGACGTCCGGGTGTCCGTGGGTCCGTGCGAAATCTGAGTTAAAGTTTTTAAATACCTTATATCTCTGCAGTCCTAAGTCACATTGACTTGAAACTTCATATGCTTATTAGTCATGATCCATATATCCATGCTGCATCCCACTCATGCGGCCCCTGTGCCCAAGGTCAATGTCAAATGACTTAGAAGTTTGTGTTCCGAAATCTGCGTTAAAGTTTTTAAATATCTTATATCTCTGCAGTCCTAAGTCACATTGACTTGAAACTTCATATGCTTATTAGTCATGATCCATATATCCATGCTGCATCCCACTCATGCGGCCCCTGTGCCCAAGGTCAAGGTCAAATGACTTAGAAGTTTGTGTTCCGAAATCTGCGTTAAAGTTTTTAAATATCTTATATCTCTGCAGTCCTAAGTCACATTGACTTGAAACTTCATATGCTTATTAGTCATGATTCATATATTCATGCTGTATCCCAATCATGCGGCCCCTGTGCCCAAGGTCAAGGTCAAATGACTTAGAAGCTTGCGTTCCGAAATCTGCGTTAAAGTTTTTAAATACCTTAAATCTCTGCAGTCCTAAGTCACATTGACTTGAAACTTCATATACTTATTATTAATCATCCATATATTCTTTCTGTGTCCCACTCATGCAGCCCCTGTGACCTATGTCAAGGTCAAATGACTTAGAAGTTTACGTTAAAGTTTATGTTAAAATTTGCGTTAAAGTTTTCACATACCTACTATCTCTGTAACCGTCAGTCAGATTTGCTTGAAACTTTGTATGCTTATTGGGAATCAAACTTCAAATAAATACACTCTGAGACCATCAAATGCCTCGGCGGGCTCGACATGCGGGTTGCGGCCATCTGGTTTATTGTAAATATTGAGATTTTGGGATGTTCTTCCCATGTATTTGAACATCTACATGTGGGACTTAGTACTAAATCCATTGACTCGGCATTAAATTACCTTAGTTGTTGTTGATAGGCCGTTAAAACCCCAACAAACAAACAAACAAACAAACAAACAAACAAACAAACAAACAAACGAAACAAACGAGACTTTACAAATGAGTTCTTCAAATTGATGGCTATCCACCCAGTGTCATCTGGGTGACCTTGAGTTGACCTTTGAGGGTGAGACACTTGTCGGCTATCACCTAGTTTCACTTCAAATCTCGATCCGAATACAGTGAAACCTCTCTAAACTGGACACCCTGGGAGGTCCCCAGTACAGTGTGGGAGGTCCCCCCCAGTACAGTGTGGGAGGTCCCCAGTACAGTGTGGGAGGTCCCCAGTACAGTGTGGGAGGTCCCCAGGGTGTCCGGATTAGAGATGTTTCACTGTAAATCAGGCATTTGATCATTCTGAGCCATAGGTGTTTGCTATGCGATCACAACAGACATTATCACCTAAAATAAATGACCAAGAAACAAATAAAAAATAAGATCACATGTGTTTTCTTGGTGTCCGGTTTAGAGAGGTTCCACTGTAGTAATGAAGTGAAAATGCCAGTGTATAGCAGTTGCATTTTATTTAAAAAATATACGTAAATACATGTTAAAGAAAGAAAAAATAAGCACTATATCAGTGGATCTCCTTTGGAAAGTATCACCATTCTGACGAGATTGTTAGCGACTCTGTTTTTCTGTGATTTCTGAAATAAAAGGACAAATATATCGGAATGTTGAATTTTGGATAGACATGTTACAGAAACGATATTTCTGTATTTCATGACTGTCATTATGATGATGGGACATGTACGTAATTTGAAAGATCAATACAAAATACATGTATTGTGAGTTGAGCATAATTTTACGCTTTCAGTCAGTGCCCGGACTTGCAATACCTTGGCTGTTGATAAGCCGTTAAACACCAATTACCAAATGCTTTCAGTCAATTTACCTACCATGTCCAAGGTGAAATGGTTGAAAGTTACATTAATGTTTTTTGTAAACCGTATGATACCAAACTAGCCATGTGATCTTGTACGGTACCTATGAAGATGTACGATATCTCATGAACATTATTTACAAAATATAAAATATTTTCCATAAATGATGTCGACAGTTGACGAAATGTTCAGAGCAAATGCGGAATAAAAT
This sequence comes from Conchocele bisecta, assembly GCA_029237695.1. Lineage (NCBI taxonomy): Eukaryota > Metazoa > Mollusca > Bivalvia > Lucinida > Thyasiridae > Conchocele > Conchocele bisecta. Next base: position 71,018,823 of record CM055277.1, read on the forward strand.
TCCGCATTTGCTCTGAAGATTTCATCAAATTCCGACGTCATTTACAGTGACTATCACAGTTTCTGTAAATATATTTCATAAAAAAATTGCACCTCTTCTACATCATCGCATGACGTGTCTCCTATAGATAGGCACATAAACACTGATGTCAGAGTTGACGAATTGTTCATAGCAAATGTGGAATGGAATTCCGCATTTGCTCTGACTTTGTCCACTTTCGACATCATTTTCAGAAAATATCACCGTTTAAGTAAATATTAAATTTGAAATAGGCCTTTAGAGGCGATTGTTTTCATGGCAGTATTTATTTCATCGACTTTCTGCTGTTTGCAAAACATAATTGTTGCTGGGACTGGGTTTTGTGACCAGTGTAGATCCAGATCAGCCTGTGCATACGCACAGTCTGATCAGGATCTGCATTGTTCGCCATTCCATCAATGAAACACCATACAGATCATTATCAGGCTATGCGAGTGTGATATTTGATCCCATAAGCCTCGTTTCTCCAGTCACAGCCACAGTTAGGGAAGTTTTAACCAGTTTACCATCCCTGCCACGCTTTATACGCATGTACAACGATGGTGCTATTCTGGCCACGGCCATCTACAAGTGGGTGGTTGGTCGGGAGCACCCGAAGGGTATTTTAACGATCAGGGTTCATCCTTACCGGAATGCAGACGTACATGGTTTGGCACTCATGTACATTTTTGGCCTTCTGATACTTGAGAGCTAAATCCTGTTATGCCCCATTAACAAATAATAAGATAGTGCTGGTCCTATTACTTTTGGGGTTGGAGCTAGGTGACTGGTGTGGAATGGACCTGGCACCAGGTCAGGATATTCTAATTTCAGGGCTGAATATTACTCATCCTACTGCTTTTGGGAGTGGGGCAAGTGATTATGGTGTGGCGAGGACCTGGCATCAGATCAGGATTAGTCTGATTTCAGGGCTGAATATATAGTTTTTTTATTGTAAATATTCAGTTCTGATTTTTGGCCCCCCCCCCCCCCCTTTGCACAGGTAATATATTGGATGTAATACTAAACCCATTGACCGGGTTTTAATTACCTTAGCTGTTGATATGCCGTTAAACCCCAACAAACAAAACAAAACCATCAACAACTTACCGAATCCGAAGCCGAGTGCAACCCCAGTTACGCCGTTCTTCTTCACGTGTTTGCTGGTTAGATAGCCGCCACACCCTCCCATGTGCATCTCAAACTGGTAGTAGAACTCGGCCGGCATATACCTGCCAACGATAGAAAACAACTGTCAAAAATAATATACTCTGTCGATGGGGTGTTAAACATCATTTCATTCATAAAGAATGTCATGAGTGATGATGTACAAAAACAATCGCGAATTTTGTTAAACTAATTAAACATTTCACAACTTTATAACTATGAAATCTGTTATTTTCACTGAGGTTTTGAGCATTTATTTTATCTGAAATTGTATCATTTAAAGAAATAAAAAAGGTGGTTTTATTGACCAATAACGGGTTTACTGTTTAAACAATGATGCTTTGTTTTCCTTTCCTTAACAAGCGAATGTAGCGAGAACAATACTGCTCATCGATTCAGTCGGCTAGACACCTCTCAAATACCTGGCTCTGGAAAACAAATGTGGTATAATTCCAATTCCTCTTATTATGTGTGGACGCCAGTAGAAAACCAGATGAATACAAACAAACAGAGACACGTTATTGAATTTCCCTGCGATTTGCCATGTGACTGTAGCACAAAACATGACTTAGATTGATCGATTCCGGGTTATTTGAATAGATAATTAATTGCAGTTTATCCTCATAATAAACTGTTTTGCCAACTTCTGTAACAGGTGAATAAGTAACTGTGTTACCTCCTTGTTGCAGCGTTTTAATCAGTCTCTGTATACGAGTCATACCTGCTGGCGGGCAGCAACTGTGCTCCAGTCAACCATTTCCTCATGAATGCGTTATCGCAGCATCTCTTCCAATAGGGAACCTCGGGTCGGTTCTTGCTGTTGGCCAGTAGAGCGAGGTAGCCATTGGGGTCCTTGTTGCAGTTTGTGAACTTCTGGTCTTTGCCGCCCGCCCTATAGCCCTGCAAACATAGTTAATGGAACCTCTTTAAACTGGACACACTGAGGGTGGTGGGTCCGAGGGTTTCCACTTTAGTGACCTTCCATTGTAAATCGGGAATATGAGTATTAAGTGACAGGTGTTTTACTGTGTTTGCAGAATAGGCCTATTTGTTTCATCAAGTTCAATCGAATGTTCCAATTGTGTACACTGATAGTCTGATATATTCCATGTTAGAAGCATGATGGTTGTTTCATTAATGTAATGGTGAACAGTGCAGATCCTGATCAGACTTTGCGAATGCACAGGCTGATCTGGATCTACACTGGTCTCAAAACGCATACGCCCCATTTCTCCAGTTACGACGATATAAGAGAATACCAGGCGGCTAGTGTCTTTTGATATCAAGTGTATCAGGCAAGGCCAGTAAACGCGTAGAATGAGCAATTATGACTTTGTTTTCGTTGAAAAGAACACAGACTTGTTTCCGGGACGTCATTCAAATGACGTAATTTGGTAACGTCATGTGATGCAGTTCGACCAATGAAGCGTCAGTTTTCATTTTCTTGTAACCCGAATATTCGTATCGGATCAAAGACTGATGCAGCAATATGTGATCAGTCGGTGCGTATTTGGCCAATACTAAGTTCGTTACCTGATCAATTATGCAGTGAAACCTCTCTAAACCGGACACCATTGGATGTCCCCAGGGAGTCCGGTAAATCAGTCATTTGATCATTCCGAGCCATAGTTGTGTGCAATGCGTTCACAAAGAGACATTATCACCCGAGATAAATGACCAAGAAACACAAAATAAGACCACATACAGGATATTCATTTTTTTGCAACGAATATGACATATATGTCATATTCGTTGCAAAAATATGAATATTCTATGTATTATATACCGCTCCATGGAAATTAGCAGTTTTTTAGACTGTATACGGTAATGAATGTGTATTTGCAGCCTATTTGCAGTCCGGCACTGCATGTGCGCGTTATGAATATAGATAGCGGAATAGCCGTATTTTCACCGGAAGTTGTTTATTTCATCGATGAGAGCATATGACTTATTTACATCGTATAACTATGTATTTCATGGGTAGGTATATAATAAATGTGTTTTCTTAGTGCCCGGTTTAGAGACGTACCACTATATTATTGTCCTTACCTGAGTAGCGGGCACCGCGGATGATTTAATGGCCGCGACCTCCACCGGTAAAAACCCGACATAGATGAAGGGCCCCAGTGCTTTATTCAGGGGCGGTTTGTAACCCACATTCTGGGAGTGCTGTAAACTGAGCGGGTACTGGTGTTCGTGTGAGCTCAACTGCTCTAAGCTGACGGAGTGTTGTTCGCCATTGTTGTAGTTTATTTTTAGAAGCGCGTGGTGTGTCTGTGTGTGCAGATCACTGGAATAAGAAGACACGTAATACTGGAGCGCGGTTCGTCCGCCTGTACGAGGAGATAATCAGCGAGCGGATTATCGATCGTACACGCGGACAACCGTGCTGTAAGTAATTTATCCAATATCCCCTGTCTGGTTTACCTTATAATCCGCAGAGCTCCAGGTAGGGTGCGTAATTTGACCAACTTGGGGTGAAATTTTGTTATTTCTTCATCAAAAATGGCAAGTTGGGAGTCTTTTAGAATCGTCTCATTGAGACGATTCTAAAGCACTCCCAACTTGCCATTTTTGTCTCGCCCGCGAAAGCGGAAAGCGAGACATAGGTTTTACTTTTCCGGAGTTGTCGGCGGCGGCGGCGGCGGCGGCGGCGGCGGCGTCATCATGCAATGTTAAGTTTTCGTGTTACGGTCATTACTTCAACACCTTATCAGCTACAATCATCAAACTTTATACATACCTTTACTATGATATGTAGATGGATATACGACTATTAAATTATTTTTTCTCGGGGCCCCAGGGTCAGGGTCAAGGCGGAACAAGGCGAGACATTTGATTCCGCGGAATTCTTGTTGATGGAGAAATAAGAAATTTACCTCCAAATTACGCACCTTAACTGGAGCTCTGATCAGTGGAAAAAACTTCGGAATATGGGTGAAGTGGCATAAGTGCATGTATACATATCCCCCTTATATATCGCATATTCTACTATATTTGTAGTATTATTTGTAGTTGACAAATGTGCCTCCAAGTAACAACTAAATGCTCCCCGATGACGCGGTATTGAAATTCAAAGTCATTGACACTGGGTATTGGTGTAGTATGCTTATTAATCACAATACATGGTGATAAATGTGTATATGAAGTTCACATCATAATCTCAATTGGTAACAGAGATCAATTCTAGAAAGGGTTAACGCAATGTTTTGTTTATTACTCATAATAAATATTTGGATGTTAATTTGAATTGAATTGAATTTACAAAAACAAATTAACTTAAAACTTTAACAAAAAGTTTAAAGTAATTTGACATTGACCTTGGGCTCCTGAGCTGCATGGGTAGGGTATACAATGAAAATATTAATGGTGATCAATGTGTATATGAAGTTTCTCAAGTTGATATCTCAAGCAGTCACAGAGATTTGAAAAACTTTAACGTAAACTATAAAAAAAAAAAAAAAAAAGTAATTTGACCTTGGGCACCTGGGCAGCATGGCTATGACTGCGCTCACTCGTTGCTTACGCGGAAGCCGACGCACATTCGTGTATTATTTCCCGCTATTCAAAATGTACGATGTAATATCCTCTATGTATCCTACCATACAGGGCTCCAGATAAGGTGCGTATTGGCGTATTTTACGCAATTATGTTAGCTGAATACGCATTGATTATCAAAAGTGGGAGTACAAAATACGCACAGCAATGTGAAAATACGCATTGATTTTCAAATTCAGTAGTGAAAATACTGTCATAAAGTTGAAAATTCACTTAATTGAGCTGCAAAAAGCAAACACTGTTTAACGCATAACGTAAAACATGGGTTTTGCAACCGGTATGGATCATCTCATATGCCCCATTTCTCCAGTCACAGCCACACAACTACACGATACCTGAAATCGCTCAGCTGACCGAGATCGTCCTTGGCGACGTACGTATACCCGCGGCCATCGTAGAAGTCACAGAAAACGCGCACCTGGCTACCAGAACTTCCGTATATCGTGTAGACCCCGGATGTTGGGTTGACGAGACCGCTGTAGATGTCTTTGCAAGATTCAGCCTCAGGTTCCCAGCCTACATGCGGTTTAGTAAATTGCCATTAGCGAACCGGTCAAAGGTAAATGACGTTACTTCCGTTGATTGAAAAAACATAAACAAGATGGCCGCCGTCATTTCTTCTAACTTAATAGAGAGCCTCAGTCTAACTGAATAGAAATCATTATCACATCGGGTTTTCGTTCATCCCATAAAGCTCCTATGGTTTAAACCGATATAGCGGGCTTTCGGGTTCAAAGGGTTAAACAACTCGCGATTTCTGATGTTCAGCGATGATCATAGATTGCTTGTCTGTCGTCGTCTAATAGTGATTAAATACACGGTGGGCACTCCATCCGAATGCAAGTGTGCGTTTTTGGATATGTGAACTGCGAAAATAGGCACAGTTCGCCAGTTGAAGCCACATGTGGAAGACTCGGACATAGGACCAACTACTTGGCTCATTTGGTTGAAGCTAGCGCTTCCTCGCATTTAATTCCTTTTATTCTTTAATATCAGAGACATCATCTGAGACATTGTCTGGCAAAAGAAACATTAATTCAACATTACCCCACGTATTGATTGGCATTATTATACATTTTATATCAGGCGTAAATTTCCACACTGATATTAGGAGCGATAACCGTGTTTCCTTAAAATGTTAACGAACATTGGTATTTATTCTCTGTATTTATTTTTTGATGTGCAAACGTCATACTTTATAATCTGCCGAAAATATTATTTTTGGTATAAAGAAATACAAAACAAAAACTAACTTATGTGATCGGTGACCAGTCTGATCGCATGATTTGCTCGCGAATTCCTACAGCCTGATAAGGACACGTGTATGGCTGGTGTTTAAATTATTAACATGCGAACAATTGGAGACATCAACTTTCGAACCTCCACGAACGGCCACCTCATTACAACAACACCCTCTCTATAACAGCCGCCGCTAGTTTATTTCCGAAATAGATGATTTCCTAACCATTAGACTGCTGAGCACGAAAATTGTCCTCTGCTGTTCCTTTTGCCTTATTTCTCAATAAAAACATGTTTTGGCAGCATTTTAGAATCATTTCCATTGGAAATGATTTTAAAATGTTGCCAATGCATTTTATTTATGAGAATTATCGAGACAATAAATAAACAGGGGACGACACAATTTAATTCAGCATTAACCTCCCTACAACAGCCACCTCTCTACAACAGCCAGTTTTGCGTCTTCCCATGGGTGGCTGTTGTAGAGAGGTTGCACTGTATTTGCATGGGGCATAATCCCCAATTGTCCAGTCACAACCACAGATAGACACGCCCGTGTGATTTTGTACCTTCGGACATCTGCGTAGGTTCATTAGATACGTTTACAAAATTTACAATATTTTTTTTCACAAGTTAGTCAACAGTTGACAAATTTTTCAGACTACATGCGGAATATATACTTCCGCTATAATTTCGCATGTATTCTGAATATTTTGTCAACTTTTGACGCCATTAACGGACAGTATTGTAAATTTTGTAAACGTAAAAGTAAAGTTTGTTTAATATAGTGTATATTATTATATTTTATAGTTATAGTTCGTTATAGTTGTAACTATATTATAGTTTGTTTATTATAGCCCTATTGAAAGGTCCAGTCATATTGGGCTTATGAGACACTCTATCGAACAATCAGTACTTCCAAATTACTATCCTTTATGCCAGGCACCCGGCAGGAAGGTAATTGTTACCCTTATGTTTACTGATTTAACAAGCTGGCGACTCACCAACCGGCCACAACAGTCCGCGCAGAGGCTCGAACCTTCGTCTTCCCAGTTGCGAGGCGGGTGCCTTATCAACTATACTCTGTTTCGCGAGAGCTGCCCAAATGTTGCGGCCATATAAACAATTCAAAAACAATTTTTGTTTTGATAATATTAAATTAAAGGAAAATTTAAGAATGATCCTTCTTTTTATTTCGTGAAATTTGGTCAAATATTGATTTTATTGCGAAAAAACAATTTCCCCATGTTAAATCCACATATACATCTTCACTCTGCGAATATGTCTATGGGGATTTAACATGGGGAAATATTTTAGAATTTCGACTTCCCAGTTGCAAGGCGGGTGCCTTACCCACTAGGCCACAGCAGATTACGCAGATGTCCGAAGGTACAAAATCACATGGCGTGTCTCAAATAAGTTTACAAGTACATATGCACTTACTTGGTAATACCGCGCTCGTTGCAAGAAGACACGCCGCGAAAACTAACAGTGATGCTTCAAACTTCGCCATTCTCCAAATGTTGATACAGGTTACAGAATGTAAAACCAGAATAAAATTTCTACAGCAAGCAACCTACTTTTATATCATTCGCTCCAGGATATGCCCATCCAAATACAGATAACTTTTTGTTTTTGTTGTTCGTTTAGTGGTTATTTATTGATGTAAATAAAACTTATAATCGAGGGTCGGTTGTCAAGCTCATATTCTAGCAACGCAGTTTACAAGCAACCGTTCATTTTTTCGATGTAAATATTCCGTTCTGATTTTAGGATATCTCTCCCCCCCCTCCCCCCCCCCCACCCCCCCCACCCCCCCCCATCCCCCCCCCCCTCCCGCTTTTCACCCCCCCCCTCCCCCCACCCCCCCCCCCCCCCACCCCCCCCCCCACCCCCCCCCCCCCTCCCCCCCCCCCCCCCCCCCCCCCCCCCGCCACCACCACATCCAATGCATCAGGTTAAATGCGAGATCGAACCCGTTGGCCCGGCCTTTAATGACCTTAGCCTTCAAACACCAATAAACAAACAAATATTCACCACTAAATAACTGGAATGGATGTCTATGGTGTTTTAACATTGGGAAATTGTTCGTATTTCAGAAATACTCGACCGATTTTCAAAATTTAACTTTTGTTTTCTTAGTTAGATGTCCAAGCTATCTAGCCAGTTTTCGGAGTCAAATTCCATTTTTTGTTTGGACTCATCCCACAGCATTTACGGAAAGAGTGTTTGTTTTTGTCTAAAAATATGAATATTACATGTACAGTGCAACCTCTCTACAACAGCCACCCATGGGAAGACGCAAATCTGGCTGTTGTAGAGAGGTGGCTGTTGTAGGGAGGTTAATGCTGAATTAAATGTTGTTGTCTGATGTTTGTTTATTTTCTTCAATTGTTCACATCAAAAACATGCTTTGACAGCATTTTTAAATCATTTCCATAGAATCATTTCCAATGGAAATGATTCTAAAGTGCTGTCAAACCATGTTTTTATTGAGAAAGAAGAACAACTGAAAAGCAACAGAAATGTTCGTGCTCAGCAGTCTAAGGGTTCAATATAGAGGAAATCGTTCATTTGGGATATAAAATAGCGGCTGTTACAGAGAGGGTGTTGTTGTAGAGAGGTTGCCGTTCGGGGAGATTCGACTGTACTTGCAAACAGTGCATATCCTGATGACACGGATAGTTACGAGCTGGCTCATCTGGATCATCACAGTTTGCAAACACCGCTATAGAAGGCTGTAGTGTTGAAATTGTTATGAACATTCGATAATTTACATACAGTACATACAGTGGAACCTCTATAAACCGGTCACCCTGGAAGGTCCCCAGGGTGTCCGGTTTAGAGATGTTCCATTGTAAATCAGACATAATTATGACTATGCGGCTGTGCTTTGGCGGATGTGAATGTCTCTTTGTAGACAAGAATAACCCACGATTGGGGTAGTATTTCTGATGAAATAATGTGGTATTATCATCATTTATCCCGTCAACACAGTGCGTATGTGCCGTGAAACACGGTGCCGTGAAACATTTTTGATATCCTGTCAATACGACATAACCAGTGCGTATGCATGTTAAAGCTATTTGTAGGTGTTGACGGTATAACTAGAATAGTAGGTTAGTGCCGTGAATGGGGGAAATATCTGACGCGGCACGGAAACGAGATGTGCTCGGCAGAGCCTCGCCCATCCCGTTTCCTAAGCCTTGCCATATATTTCCCCCCATCCCCCCATTCACGGCACTAACCTACTATTCTCTATATACATGTATATAATCCAATGAGACCCGGCATACAATAAGGATACACAGACTGCCTGGGTGTCCGGTTTATATAGGTTCTACTGTATACTAATAGTTGTCACACTGTTCGTCTGTCCGTCTGTTTGTCCGAGATTTGTGTTAAATGTTTCGGCCAGTTACTATCTCTGTTACTGTAAGTCAGATTGGCTTGAAAATGCATGTACAGTTGAATTCCTCTATACCGAACACACCGGGTACCGCCAGGGTGTTCGGTATAACGAGTTTCCACTGCAATAAATAAATCACCAGCTGTCAGAGCCACAACAAGGAACTGTTGTAAAAGCTGGGCTTGGAAGTACTTGAGCTGTACAGGGGAATCTCGCTATACCCAACACCATGCGGACCGAAACTGTTATAAGAGCTGGGCTTGGAAGTACTTGAGCTGCACAGGGGAATCTCGCTATACCCAACACCATGCGGACCGAAACTGTTGTAAGAGCTGGGCTTGGAAGTACTTGAGCTGCACAGGGGAATCTCGCTATACCCAACACCATGGGGACCGAAACTGTTGTAAGAGCTGGGCTTGGAAGTACTTGAGCTGCACAGGGGAATCTCGCTATACCCAACACCATGCGGACCGAAACTGTTGTAAGAGCTGGGCTTGGAAGTACTTGAGCTGCACAGTGGAATCACGCTATACCCAACACCATGCGGACCGAAACTGTTGTAAGAGCTGGGCTTGAAAGTACTTGAGCTGTACAGGGGAATCTCGCTATACCCAACAACATGGGGGCCGAAACTGTTGTAAGAGCTGGGCTTGGAAGTACTTGAGCTGTACAGGGGAATCTCGCTATACCCAACACCATGGGGGCCGAAACTGTTGTAAGAGCTGGGCTTGGAAGTACTTGAGCTGTACAGGGGAATCTCGCTATACCCAACACCATGGGGGCCGAAACTGTTGTAAGAGCTGGGCTTGGAAGTACTTGAGCTGTACAGGGGAATCTCGCTATACCCAACACCATGGGGACCGAAACTGTTGTAAGAGCTGGGCTTGAAAGTACTTGAGCTGCACAGGGGAATCTCGCTATACCGAACAGACCATGGGACCGCCAGTGTGTTCGGTATAGCGTGATTCAACTGTACATATTTGTCATCATCCATATTTTCATTGTAGCCCACGCATGCTCGAGATCAACATCAAATTACTTAGAAATTTGCGTTAATGTCTTGATGAGTACATCCTACATCCGTACTGATTTCTTGTTTTAACTGTTAGTATCAATTAGCGCATATGTAATATGCAGAAGGCCGTTAATAAAACGCGCACACACACAATTGTGGAAATTGCCGTTTTCAACATTCCATACCCGGATATATAAATTGATAACGAGACGTACTTTTGTGTTCAGGATCTGCACTATTCGCCATTCCATCAATAATAGACCCGTTGCATTCAAACATTTTCTCCGCAGCCCGTTGGTGTATGTTATATTGGATGAAAGTTATAGATCTATATATCTGTGTCTATACTTTTACACCGACCCTCAACATCTGCCAGTGATGTAGTCATCAATTAAGCAAGTCGGGGACACCAAGTACGTACAAGTACGTACAAGTACGTACTAATAATAAAACATTATAATAACATAATTGTAGGCAAACAATAAAATATTGTTTGTGATACCTGCTGCTTAGCTGCTTGATCTATTAAAAAATGGCATGTGGGTGGCAGGTGGTAGAATGCGATGGGTAATTTAATGATCGGGGTTCATCCTTCCCGGAATTCCGACTGGAGACCTGCTTTGGCACTCACATACGTCTTTGGTAGTTTGTGTGTGACAGTTGAATCTGGTTATACCCCTTATGTGAGTATTCCACATATTCGCAATCCTATATTAGGAGAAGAGGCCAAGTGACTTTGGTGTGGTATATACCTGGCACCAGGTTAGGTTATTGTAATTTCAGGGCTGAATATATTTTTTCTCGATGTAAATATAATATTTCCTTTTGATTTTCGGATTCCCCCCTCCCCCCCCCCCCCCCCCTCCCCCCCCCCCCCCCCGAATGCAACAGGTTAAAACGGAATCAAATCCGTTTGCCCGTCCTTACGTGACCTTAGCTGTTGATAGGCCGTTAAACACCAATAAACAAACAAAACAAATCAAAGTGGCCTGATTTCTCCAGTTGCAGGCACGTATCATGAATTTCAAAATTGAATACAAAGGTTCTCTTGCGACAACTACCTATTCAGATCTACGGGCAGAGCTCCAGATAAGGTGCGTATTGGCGTATTTTACACTATTATTTTAGCTTAATACGCATTGATTATCAAAAGTGGGGGTAATAAAACATACGCACAGCAATGTGAAAATACGCATTGATTTTCAAATTGAGTAGTGAAACTACTGTCATAAAGGTGAAAATGCACTTATTTAAGCGGCAAAACACAAACAGTGTTTGCTTTTTGCAGCTCAAATAAGCGCATTTTTAAATTTGTCATATATTTTTATCATTTGTTCCCTATTTAGTAGTGAAGAAAAATATTTCGTAAAAGTAAAATACGCAGTGATTTTGAAATCAGGGGGTATAGAACGCTTTAGACACAACGCTTATCTGGAGCTCTGCCTACGGGCATTCGATTTGCTTCCGTATTCGTTGGTATTGCTATACAGTGGAACCTCTCCAAACCGGACAGCAATAAACATATGTGATCATAATTTTGATCGGCTTCTTGGTCATTTGCCTCAGGTGTTCGTGATCGCATATCACACAACTATGACTCGGAATAATAAAATGTCTGATTTACAGTGAAACCTCGCTATACCCGACACCCTGGGGACCTCCCAGTGTGTCCGGTTTAGCGAGGTTCCACTGTAATTATATAATAACCCTTTGAACATGAAAGCCCTCTATAGCGGTTTATGCAAACAGTGCAGATCCAGATGAGTCGGCTCGTAACGAGCCGTCTCATCAGGATCTGCACTTTTTGCAAGTAATTTTCATATTTCTTAGAACAAAAACACCCCCTTTTCATAAATGGACGAATCTGAAGATCATTTTGTGACCATTGGATTGGTCGGAACATTAGCATATCACAGTCCATTCCAGTTCCTTAGGGTTGAAAGGGTTAAGGTAAATTCAAATATTATATCTCACTGTACTGTATTGAATAACAGTTGCATATGGCAAAACATGTAATTTATGTTATAAGCCAGAATAAATTGTGTTGTACAGTCAAACCTCCCCGAACGACCACCTCTCTACAACAACACCCTCTCTGTAACAGCCGCGATTTTATATCCCAAATGGATGATTTCCTCTATATCTAACCCTTAGACTGTTGAGCACAAAAAGTGTCGTCTGCTGTTGCTTTTTCCTTCTTTCTCAATAAAAACATGTTTTGAAAGCACTTTAGAATCATTTCCATTGGAAGAAAATAAATAAACAACAGACGACACAATTTAATTCAGCGTTAACCTCCCTACAACAGCCACCTCTGTACAACAGCCAGTTTTGCGTCTTCCCATGGGTGGCTGTTGTAGAGAGGTTGCACTGTATATAAACCTTACACGGGTTCAGCTCAGGTCGGGCACGACGTCGTATGGTAACACATTCAGCACTTTCATTAAAAGAGACATAAATACGTTAATGGAAAGTTCACATGTTTCTTTGAGAAGTATCGTTATATTTCTGAATTTCTGAAATAAATGTTACATACGTTTAAACTGATTGAGTTAAACAAGTTTTGCTTTTGGGAAGGGGCCAAGTGATTCTGGTGTGGCGAGGACCTGGCATCAGATCAGGATTATTCTGATTTCAGGGCTGAATATATAGTTCTTTTATTGTAAATATTCAGTCCCCCCCGCCCCCAACCCCATTTGTACAGGTAATATATGGGATTTAGCACTAACCCCATTGACCCGGGATTGAAAGACCTTAGCTGCTGATAAATATCTCACTCAAATTATACTTAGCAAGATAAGTATACTTTGAAATTTTGGTGAGATATGCTACTGGTGTAGCAAGGGTGCTATGCATGAAAGTTGTTTTATTGAACTTTAAGGATTCATATGTTAACAGTGGATCTTACTGGCATTCACCATCTAGCCGACTGATCTGGTGTAGCAAGGGTGCTTGCACTGGATCGGCATATTGTCTTTCATTTATTACAAACAGTGTAGACTCGGATAAGACTGCACAGATGTGCAGTCTTTATTCTTGCACTATTCAGTAGAAATAACCGCTAAAATAAGCCTTATGATTTACATAAATAGATTGCAAATGGAGATAACTAGCTACGATCCCTCCTTGCTACTCCTCGTCTTCCTGTGGGTGGTTTGTCGAGCGAACGCGATCGCGTAAATTAACGGTAGGGTTTCCTCCTTATAGGAATCACGATTTGCCTGGTTTGGCCCTCGGTTACATTTTTATATTTGGCTCTTTTGTTACCTGGGAGTTGAATTGATTTATTGCCCATTATAAAAGTAGTAAGATTATTAATGATCCTACTGCTTTTGGGAGGGGGACAAGTGATTCTGGTGTGGCGAGGACCTTGCATTAGATCAAGATTGTTTTGATTTCAGGGCTGATATAGTTTTTGTATTGTAAATATTCAGTTCTGATTTTGGTATTTTCTCCCCATTTGTACATGTACTTGTACACGTACATGTAATGTATGGGATTTAGTACTAAACCCATTGACCCGGCCTTAAATGACCTTAGCTGTTGATAGGCCATTAAACCCAAACAAACAAACAAACTTTCAGTGCTGAATGTTTTTTACTGTAATTTGTGGCTGTGACTGGAGAAATGGGGCTTGTAGTATTAGTGGCCAGTGTAGCTCGTGATAAAAATAGCACTTTCCTGTAGCCGTATAACGATCTCTATTGCTTGTTAGAAGCATAACCGGTGTTTCATTGATGAAATGGTGAACGGTGCAGATTCTGATCAGACTGTGCGGATGCACAGGCTGATCTGGATCTACACTGGTCGCAAAACCCATAAGCCCCATTTCTCCAGTCACAGCCACAACTGTGTTCGATTTGGTTCTCCATATTTCAGTACAGAATTTTCAGTTCTTCCCTGTGCAGGGGCATTATTCTTTGTACGGCTACAATGTAAATTTAGGATTGTCTTAAAATTTCTATTGATGGATTTACATTTATAAATGTAAATCCATCAATTGTTTACTAACATACATTGCTAATGTGAATATTACAGACCTATCATAATTTTGCACTTGCGAACATTATGGCGGTACAAAGTTTTGTGAAACGACCCCCAGGTGCATTCCCAGTGATCAGTGCAGTCTAAGATCATACAAGACTGGTATTTATTCACAGGTTTAACTGTACATAAATATATAAAGAAAGAAAAAATAAGCAATATATCGGTGGATCACCATTCTGACGACACTACGCACAACATGGTGATTGGCATTTCTGCTTTTCTGTGATTTCTGAAATGAAAGGAAACACACATCGGAATGTATTTCTGTATTTCATGACTGTCAATATGATGATGGGACATGTACATAATTTGAAAGATCAATACAAAATACATGCATTGTATTTTTAGTTGAGCATAATTTTAAGCTTTCAGTCAGTGCCCGGACTTGCAATACCTTAGCTGTTGATAGGCCGTTAAACACTAATCAATAAATGGTTTCAGTCAATTTACCTACCATGTCCAAGGTCAAATGGTTGAAAGTTGCATTAATGTTTGTGTAAACAGTATGATACCAGACTGGCCATGGGATCGTGTACGGTACCTATGAAGATGTGCGATATCTCGTAAACAATATTTACAAAATCTAAAATATTTTCCATAAATGATGTCGACAGTTGACGAAATGTTTAGAGGAAATGCGGAATAGAATTCCGCATTTGCTCTAAAAATTTCATCAAATCCCGACGTCATTTACGGTGACTATCACAGTTTCTATAAATATATTTCATAACAAAATTGCACCTCTTCTAAGGTAGAACAGCGCATGACGTGTCTCCTATAGATAGGTACATACTCACTGATGTCCACAGTTGACAAAATGTTCATAGCAAATGTAGGGATGGATTGTGGCCTAGGGGTTAGAACACCTGACTTCCAATCAGGAGTTTGTGGGTTCAAACCTCGCCTTAGGCATCAAAATGCTTTCATAGTATTTCCATACCACTGGTCTGTCGGATGAGACTTTAAACTGTGGTCCCGTCTCTATATGACCCAAGCTGTTGGTGGGACGTTAAACCCATTCACTTTCACATTTCATAGCACATGTGGAATGGAATTATGCATTTGCTCTGACAAATGTGTACACTTTCGACATCATTTTCAGAAAATATCACCGTTTAAGTAAATATTAAATTTCAAAAATCGCACAACTTCGTTAAAAATATCCTATGGCTCGTCTCTTATAGGTAGACACATACACACTGGGACCATCCACAAGGTGGGTAAAGCATGGCCGGGATGGTAAAATGGTTACACATTTCCTAAGTACTGTATGTTTAGAAGCCAGCAATCAGTACATGGTTTGGCCCTCATGTACATTTTTGGCCTTCTGATACTTGAGAGCTAAATCTTGTTATGCCCCATTAAAAATAATAAGATAGTGCTGGTCATATTACTTTTGGGGTTGGAGTTAGGTGACTGGTGTGGAATGTACCTGGCACCAGGTCAGGATATTCTAATTTCAGGGTTGAATATATATTTTTCTGTAAATATTGAGTTCTAATTTTGGTATTTTCCGTCATTATGGACAGGTTAAATAGGTCAACGGGCCGGGCCTTAAATGACATTAGCTGTTGATAGGCCATTAAACACCAGTAAACAAACAAACCCTCTACAAGGTGGGTGGTTGGTCGGGTGAGATTATTCTGATTTCAAGGCTGAATATATTGTTTTTTTATTGTAAATATTCAGTCCCCCCTCCCCCCATTTGCACAGATAATATATATGATTTAGTACTAAACTCATTGACCGGGTTTAAATGACCTTAGCTGTTGATATGCCGTTAAACCCCAACAAACAAACAAAACAAAACCATCAACAACTTACCGAATCCAAAGCCGAGTGCAACCCCAGTTACGCCGTTCTTCTCCACGTGTTTGCTGGTTAGATAGCCGCCACCCCCTCCCATGTGCATCTCAAACTGGTAGTAGAACTCGGCCGGCATATACCTGCCAATAATAGAAAACAACTGTCAAAAATACTATACTCTGAAAATACTAAAGTAATTAAAAAGCTTTATAACTATGATATCTATTATTTTCAATCCGGTGTTGGGCATTTATTTCATCTGATATTGTATTATTTAAAGAAATAAAAAAGGTGGTTTTATTGACCATTAACAGGTTTACTGTTTAAACAATGAGGCTATGTTTTCCTTTCCGTAAGAAGCAAATGTAGCTAGAACAATACTGCTCATCGATTCAGTCGGCTAGATACAAGTATATATATTAACTAAATTTACCTCTCAGATATCTGGCTCTGGAAAAAAATTGTGGTATAATTCCCGTGTATGCCCGCCGCCTCTACAGGTCAATAATGCATAACAGGGATTGTAACAGGGCATAACAGGGATTGTAACAGGGATTGTAAAGTAGCTGCAATTACAATTCCCTTGTTATCAAGGTGTATGATCATGGTTAAAACAACAACAACAAGTACTGAAACTTCCAGAAGCCTTCCGTCTTGTTAAGCTGCATTTGGTGGTCTCCGTACTTTGGCCCATTCTTCTGTCGCTTCGCAAAAGCGACATAAGTATGTGCCGAACTCCCGCGACCACCAAATGCAATACATGAAGACGCGTTTGCTAATAATGAAAATATAAAATAATACTTACTTTGGATTGGGCGCGCTTTCAACACTTTCAGCCATTGTTGTTGTTGTTGTAACCACGTGATCATGCAACTTGATTATGTGTGGACGCCAGTAGAAAACCAGATAAATACAAACAAACATAGACCTGGGGGCCGTTTCACTAAACTTCGTACGACTAAAATGTTCGTAAATGCAAAATTATGATTGTCTGTAAATTTCACATTAACACTATTTTCTTGTAAACAATTATTGGATTTCATTTATTGAGCATAGGCTGCATATGCAGCCTATGCTCAATAAATGTAAATCCATAAATTGTAATTTACAGACGATCTTAAATTTTCACTTACGAACATTTTAGTGGTAAGAAGTTTAGTGAAACGGGCCCCTGTTATGTATGGAACATCCCTGCGATTAACTACGTGCCTACAGCGTACCACGTGACTTTGATTCCGGGATATTTGAATAGATAATGAATTGCAGTTTATCCTCGTAATAAATGTTTTTTTTGCCAAATTCTGTAATGGGTGAATAAGAACCCTGGTTACACCCTTTTTGCGTTTTTAAATCGTTTCAGTAGACCAGTCGTACCTGCTGGCGGGCAACAGCTGTGCTCCTGTCAACCATTTCCTCATGAATGCGTTATCACAGCATTTCCTCCAATAGGGAACCTCGGGTCGGTTCTGGCTGTTGGCCAGTAGAGCGAGGTAGCCATTGGGGTTCTTGTCGCTGTTTGTGAAAGTGTGGTCTTTGCCACCCGCCCTATAGCCCTGCAAATGAATTAATGAGACAAGTCATGTGATTTTGTACCTTCGGACATCTGCGTAATTTCATGAAATACGTTTACAAAATTTACAATATTTTCCGTAAATTTCGTCAAAAGTTGACAACATTTTTATCAGAGTACATCTGAAGATTTTGTAAACTTTTCACTTTATTTATGAAAATATATTTTAAATTTTGTAAACGTATTTAATGAAATTATGCAGCTGTCAGAAGGTACAAAATCACATGGCGTGTCTCATTTAATGGAACCTCTAAACTGGACACTTTGGGGGTGTTTCACTAAACTTAGTACGACTAAAATGTTCGTAAGAGCAAATTTAGGATCGTCTGGCAACTTCAATTGGTGGATTTACATTTATTGAGCATAAGCTGCATATGCAGCCTATGCTCAATAAATGTAAATCCAATAATTATTTACAAGAAAACCATGTTAATGTGAAGGTTACAGACTATCATAATTTTGCACTTACGAACATTTTAGTCGTACGAAGTTTAGTGAAACGGCCCCCTGGTGTGTCCAGTTTTGACCAAATATAAAAAAGAATGAATCATGAAAATAAATACAATTTTTGCAACGTATATGTATGTGGCTGTGCCTGGAGAACTGGTGAGTATGGGTTTTGTTAGCGACCAGTGTAGATCACGATGAGCCTGGGCATCTGCACAGTCTGTAGCCGATTTCATCAAAATTGCAAAGTATATTTTTCTAGCAAAGTATACTTTGAGGGAGTAATCATTGATTTTTCCGAAATGCATTATTTCATACAGAACTACAGATTGCATATATTTGATGATTAAAACTATGTAGAATTATTATACTGAATGTATTACATTATCACAGCCAAAATGGCTGTGATAATGTAATAAATTAGTATAATAAAAATTAATAAATTTATCCTTAAATTGAAAATTTCTCCCTCAAAGTATACTTTGCTAGAAAAGTATACTTTGAAATGTTGATGAAATAGGCTACTGATCAGTATATGCTGTCCATTCCGTCATGAAAATGAACATGTATGGGAAGGCGGAAGATCGGTGTTTGACATTTAGTTGCCTACTATTGATTCCCAGGTACCTCTACTATTGAAATTAGTAATTGAATGAAATGCTATTAATAAATTGAAGCTCTGCCTAAAAATGACCGCAGATGTTAACATGCCATTGAACATCATTAATCGATCAATCAATAAGTTAAGATGTGCAAACGATATTAGTTGATATGATAATTATTAACACTTTCTCACCCGAATGACCGACATGGACTAGTCCGTCTTCATCTAACAAGTAATCAAGTATTTAAAAATAGAGAATTGTAACGAACATTGAAGATCGTGATGAGGCAGCCCATCATGAGCTGACTCATCTGGATATGCATGTTTTGGCCAGGCATTGATATATTATGGGAATGAATGGCCTTTTTGTGGAATTTATCGGGGTATAAACTTGGAAAAGTCGCGGGAATACTGGACGAAGAAAATGTGTTTATTTTCCGTTTTCTTAAGAATTATTTTAACTGCGCCTCACGGTTACGGAAAGTAGTTCGGCGTGGGAAATTACTGGGATATACATTTTGGACAGAGACTTGCTACGGGCCAATCAAATGTTAAGGAATTGTGTAAATATTTTTGTGCTGGAATTATGGGTCTGTGGTATTGACATGGGTTATAGAGAATAGTAGATTAGTGCCGTGGATGGGAAAACATATATGGCAAGGCTTAGTAAACGGGATGGGTGAGGCTCTGCCGTGCACATCCCGTTTCCGTGCCGCGCCAGATATTTTACCCATTGACGGAACTAACCTACTATTCTATTTATCCCGTCAACACCTACAAATGGCTCTAAAATGAAAAAACAACCACCGCACATATTCATAGCAGTGGTTCGGTCGTATTGACAGGATATCAACAATGTTTCACGGCACCGTTTTTCACGGCACATACGCATTGTGTTGACGGGATAAAATCGTATTGGTATCCAGATTCAAAACCGGTTGCAAGTGGTACGCTATTTGGTCTGAATTTTATTAGTCATTGTAAATATTACCACTACCAATCTGGTTTACCATTTGTATGTCAATATCACTCACATAACATCGCAACCATGCTAATGGTAATAGACAATCATATGTATTTGTATGGAACACCTTGCAATTGCATTATAATGTATACCATGTTGATATTGTGTCGTTGAACTCGTATGCGGCTCTTGTCAAAACCCACACCTGTCAGTACAGTTCAAGACATCCTACCAATTTGACTGAAACACCATACACATCTATGCAAACTCAGTTAGACGGAACATTATACATGTTTGTCAATTATCAAAATCAGCAGTTGCGTTTTGCATGCTGATTAATAAAGGTGATATTGAAGGTAACGAAGTATTCCTTCGGTTATTTCAGAAAACACCAAAGCGAGTTCCCCCATTCCCCAACAAAACCACAACATAACACTTATAGGCCCTGGGCGCGATAGGGTTGTCGGTACCATCTGAGCGCACCAAATATTTCGGGTGCCAATGTGTTTATACACATATACTGTATATATTTCTGCATGATAGACTTTTCAAAGTAGTAGCTTAAGCCTACCAGATGGCCGCAATTTTATTGAAATTTTATAAAGTCTGTAAATAAATTGACAAAGACGTAGTATCAGCGTGGGTACCAAACGCTAGTTCTGATGTAATATGGCCGCAAGTCGTTAATATATATGTAGTATGAACAATACATGTTATAGAAGCACAATGTCTGTCGTCTACACTTCTCAAGTTCCACAAACAAGATGGCGGTAATTGTTGAAAATTACATATAATTTATAGAATGCTTCTCTCTGGCAGGTGGGAGCACGCGATGGGTAATTTAACGATCGGGGTTCATCCTTACCGGAATCCCGACTGGAAAACTGGTTTGGACCTCACATACGTGTATGTGACAGTTGAATCTGGTTATACCCCTTATGTGAGTATTACGATATTCGTAATCCTATTTTAGGGGAAGGGGCCAAGTGACTTGGTGTGGTATGGACCTGGCACCAGGTCAGGTTATTCTAATTTCAGGGCTGAATATATTTTTTCTCGATGTAAATATTCCGTTCTGATTTTGGGATATCCCCCCCCCCCCACCCCCAATGCAGCATGTTAAAATGGGATCGAACCCGTTTGCCCGGCCTTACATGACCTAAGCTGTTGATAGGTCGTTAAACACTAATAAACAAACAAACAAACTCTCTAGAAGTATCGTCCATGTATAAACGAAGGGAATTTGCCAACCAACTTCGGATATTTAATACATATAATGGACCAATTGTTTATCAGGCAATATTGTGATATCTACATGTTCAACAAATCCAAGATGGCCGCCATTTGATACAAATTGTGTTGCTTATGCGAATCAATTGGCACATATTGCCTGTTATGATCAGTTTCGGTACCAAACAACATGATAGTCGACCTGACATAATGTTTAGTAGACACAAACGTGATAACAATGGCAGAAAGAAGATAATTAACGTTTGAATATACATGTATATGAGAAAGGATGGCGGCCAGTCTTAATCTACTAACATCAACTGCATCATTTTGTACCAGTAATACTGGAAGGAAAATGATACCAATTTCTGACACGTACGAGCCGACACATTGGAAAATGTATACTTATCATTTTAAAGGAATACATAGTTTGTATAAAACAAAGATGGCCGCCATATTGCAGACATTTTGTCAAGTATGTTTGTCTCATTATATCAATGAGTGCCTAATCGTCCAGTCCAAAATGAAACGTTACAATGTTGTTTAGATTGGTATGTCCTAATTATATACGCTGAAATTATTAGTTGGATATATATTACATTAATGTCCACCCGTCTTTAAAATAAAAATAAATGTATATTCTGTTAGTCAATAATTATAACTTGTATACATCAAGAAAGGTCATCTGGCATACATAATTCGTTAATGGAGTTGATCTGTCGGACACATCTAATGTTTGTGTTGGGAATATATGTCTGCTACCTACGTATTATATATGGTATTGTTTAATATTTAAAATATGTATACAGCCGATGTGGTTTCGCCAGTACATTATGTACCTAACTATTTGCAGACGTATGGGGTTTGCATGAGACCGACCCACAAATTCGGATATTAATATTTTTCCGAAAAGAATATTTAGCACAAATAACATGGAATTAGTATCTGCTATGAGTGCATGCACAATGATCCGGTTATTTAACGTGCTATATATTATGTAATAGTGTTAATATATATTTACCAACGTAAATACAATCAGAAGTATACCAGCCATCCTAGTTTAATGCAAATTACTAGTATGCGGTCGTAATAGGAATGCGGCATCAATCAACATAGTGTATGCGTTGCATATATTTCGCATGTACTTTGCAAATATGAGTTGCACACTTTCACGAATAGAAAACTAATACTCTGACATCAATGGACAACCCGCCCGCCACTTTTATAGCCGGATAAGATTATTAACACAAAATTTGCCAGAAGCTTCAGCGCAGACGTCATTTTACTTTGACCATTGACATTGGGATAGCTATGGAATGAAAGTATGTATATCAACTATGTAAACATTATGTCAAGGGTAACAGAAAATACAACAAATTTACAAAATATAAAAGGTTATCACGTTTATGTTATGGGCGGAAGAACGAAAATAAACAAAAGAACGAAAATTCAAATGTTTTAACCCTTCGCATGCTGCATATGCTGGGCGGATGTTATATTGTAATTAAACTATTTTTGTTTGCATTTATGATAAACAATAGCACTACCATACCATTGTGTTCGTATAGTAGTAGTAATGTACCCTACATGTATCAGTACTTGCTGCATACTGGTTGGATTATTCATTGAACCTAAAGCTGAAATTGTAATACTTCTACTTTCTGCCTGTCCAAAGTTAGCCCCTGTACTGCTGGTTCTATTCCGAATATGGATAATATCCTGAAATGAGACATAGAATAGATCAGTGTACAGTGGTAATAACAATCAAAGTACTGAAAGTACTGAACATAGGGTACTACAAGAATTCCGCCACGGAAGCGGTGTCGCGCCTGAAAATGCCTTGTCGGTACAAAACAATGTTGTAGCAGGATTTTTGTTAAAGTTTCTGCATTACTTTGATATCGCCATGTTTACTTCTGTTTTGTGAATGAAATAGTTGGCCCCGGATCGAGTATATTAAAACATACAAAATATGTCATTCGGGAAACCGCTGACAAAATGTTCAATGTATGGAAGCCCAAACTTGTTAGAATTGTTTTTTTGTCGTATTTTCAGTACTTGCATTAATATGGGTATTAATCTACGCCGGATGTGTTATACTGTCATTAATTTGTTTCCTGACTGTAATTTATCACTTACTGACTTATTGACCCCCTTCCATGAACGTAGAATTGACACTCATGTTGGCGTGTATTGGCCACCATAGACAAATGTAAATCAGGCAGAATTCGGGAATGTCACTAAAATCCGCTGTAAATCCATCGATAGAATGAGGATTAACATCAGTTAGACCTACACGTGCGAGTTTTGTTGCGACACAATCGCGATCATTAACAAAATCTGGGTCAACAGGTAGCTGTAACCCCTTGATATCGTTTGTGTGTTGAACGCGTCGATCCGGTGGAGAGTATTCGGAGGGGAGTTAACTCTGCCGAAAACTATAGCCTGTTACTAAATTTAGCGATGACAGCACGATTTGTGACGCAAACTTGAAAGCGCAACAAAATAATCCGATGTATTTTTGTACGTAGAACGTCCGTTGTTGATATTGTTCAGTGCAAGTAGTTTTTCATAATATTATTTTCAATTAGCGGTTGCGTATGACAGTTAAACGTTGAGTAACACAATGCATTTTGTTGTTATGGTTATTCCAATATATCACTACGGACTAGCCCATCGAGGGGGGTCTTGGGCGTGGCTAACTGTCCGACACGATTCCAATACATAGGCGACCCTATGTAAAAACAACAGGCACCGAGGTGCACTGTATGAAAAGCTGTGTCTGGAAAACCAAAGCACGGTGACCCATTCTATGTACAACACGTCAGTATCCACCAGACTGTAATTAGTCGTCACATGTACGTCAACAAAGTAGTTTATCCAGCATCATTATTAATTTGCTTATTCGTCTTCATATTTCATGATCAAGGTTTATATTCCTAGTTATATGTATTATCTTTTGATATATGACAAACAACCCATGTGAAGAAATTCGTTCAGTGACCGTTTAATAAATGTTTCGTTGCTGTTATATCTCATTACCTGCATGTGTGGTATGTTATCGAAATATATATGTTTATTAACAATAGCTTTAAGCCATATGGCCCATAAAGCAAGACAAAATACAGTATACAAGTGTGTTTAACAAGACAGCAGACAGGATAGGAACTATCTCACTCAGCTTTATAGTTTCATGTTTGATTCTCATTTACTGCAAAATAAATAGTATGTTGTTTCACTTACTAGTTCGGTTGTATATATAAGAATATACACACAGGAGACATATGAACACATGTAGAGAAGACACTAACGGGATACATAGAGAATAGTAGGTTAGTGTCGTGAATGGGAAAAAATATCTGGTAAGGCTCAGGAAACGGGATGGGCGAGGCTCTGCCGAGCACATCCCGTTTCCGTTCCGCGCCAGATATTTTTTTCCATTCACGGCACTAACCTACTATTCTATTTATCCCGTCAACACCTACAAATGGTTGTAAAATGCAAAATAAGTATTGACTGGATATCAACAATGTTTCACGGCACCGTGTTTCACGGCACATACGCACTGTGTTGACGGGATAAATCAGGCTATCCACATGACATGGTCGAGGAGCGTACAACGTGTCACATACATGCAGTTCACGACGAATATTAATTTACTTTAATATTGTCACATTGTTATATTAATGCTTATACATTTATGAACCATTATCTGCTGAAAATGACATGCATGCATATGGACAACGTCTACCATAACATAACTTGTGTGTGTAGTTTATGTAAATGCACATGCTACATGAACGAACGGCATATCCACCACATATTTTGTTATATTTATTAATAGCTAATACGCACTAAAACATGAACATAGATGGATACAATTAAATTCGCATACATGTGCATTGAAAATAGGAAACAATGCATTCGATAGACCATTGCCTGGCCTGGGATAATACGGAAAATGTATCATATACGAGGAAGTAGATGTGTAGATCGAGTTTTGAATGAGGCACTAAGATGGACTGCATGATTAGCGTTACACAGTCCCTAAAAGACACACGCAGGCAATCAGCCAGAAATAAAACGTGAACGCGTAGTATAAGTTGTTTGGTAGTTGTGTTCGGCGACGTATATGTTGGCATTGTCTGTAATGTTAAATATCAAAACACAAATAATAATGCTCTTACTTGCTTTGCTGTCATATTTCCCTGATGTCAGGACTCAACATAAAGTAAACAATGAGTAAGGAGAAACTGTTAAATAAATTAAGTGATATATCGTGTTCACTACATGTTCAAACGGGTATGTCAAACTAATATAATTATGACATTCGTATCATAAGTTGGTTGCATTTACTGTCATTTATAGTGCACGTTTACGTATACAAAGTGGTAAAAACAGAACACTTCACAGCAGTAATGTCGACATTTTTAGCTTTTGTTTAGTCTCATGTGGCGGTAACATCGCGTATAGATTAAATCATCGCTGAACGTGCATGCATCGTGTATGTTATATTATATTAATTGGCTATATTACATCATCATTTAGCTTAAACTGGACATTTGTAATACGAGTTTTGTTCATTGTATTACCATGATTATTCCGATAAACGTTTCTTCTTGCACAGTATGCCGTGTATGGTAATGCATGTGACAAATTACAAAATGGAATAGCACGTGATACATTATGCTCCAATATTAAAATAGATACAGTATTACTGATTGGTGGAGGACATTGCACATTTCATCATCAAACAACACCAGTATAGTCCCCAAATCGTATGATAAATACAAAGTACACTGTATATTAAAGATACAATAGGGTACAATTACAATGATTATTTTTATTCCGCCGGTACTGATATAATGTTTATGGTGATTTAGTTGAATTACTACACGTATTGTACGAAATGGCAGCCATCTTGAATATTATGCAAATCATATTTGCCTCAAACGAGTATTGAAAAGCTTTTTGCGGGATGCCAATGATTAAATCGTTGAAACTGATCTGTATACTCTCGTCTAATATGTTTTGTGTAATACGTGAATACATATGAATTCCAGAAATTGCTGTTCCAATTTTACAATGATAGATATGTTAAATATGCAAATTACTACGCGAATGCTCCTATTTATGCTTTTAGTAAGCTGTAGATCACCGAATGTTTATACAATGCGTGTGACCATGGAGTTTTCAACGGGTGTGTGGTGCTTACATGATAACACAATTATATGAATAATTTACGAAATTCGTATAATATGGCGGCCATTTTGGATTTACACACTTTTCTTTTTATTCTAAAATTGGGTTATATGCATTGTATAGCATGTCAGTTATCACATATCAGAATTGTGCTTTCATTAACAATTATGTGACTGCTGAAAATAGACGTTGCATATAAATATCCCGGAAACTGGACATGCGTTTCATAAGGTCGGCCATATTGTATATGCAATATAGTACGTTTATACCACAAATGTTATGTTTTTGTTGCATATTATTATTAATACCAATATGTTAAACAACTTGGGACTATTTTAGTTTCATATCTGTGGGTAGTGGCAACACGTAATTGCATGTGCGTGTCTGTTTCTTTAAATATATCATATAATTCTTGTAAAATGGCGGGCATATTGGATTTGTACACAACATATCATAATACAATGAATGGATAAACATTTAGTCGGCCATGATGTGTTAAATGCCTGAAATTTATCGGTATCTGTCCTTTGAAAAATGCTTCCTCAATACGATATGCCCCTACATACAGTAAGGCACTTTTTCATTGGCGACCATCTTGTTTATGCAAATTACTGAGCTTAAGCTATTACTTCTGAAGGTTTATCATGCAGAAATATATAGAGTATATGTGTCTGATCACATTAGTAACAAAAATCTTTGGTGCGCAGAGATGGTACTAAAAACCTATTTCTTGCTGGTACGCCCAGAGCCTATTACCTGAGTAGCGGGCACAGCGGATGATCTGATGGCCGCGACCTCCATCGGTAAAAACCCGACATGGATGAAGGGCCCCATGGCTTTATTCAGGGGCGTGGTGTAGCCCACATTCTGGGAGTGCTGTAAGCTGAGCGGATACTGGTGTTCGTGTGAGCTCAACTGCTCTAAGCTGACCACGTGTTGTTCGCCATTTTTGTAGTTTATTTTTAGAAGCGCGTGGTGTGTCTGTGTGTGCAGATCACTGGAGTAAGAAGACACGTAATACTTAGAGCGCGGTTCGTCCGCCTGTACGAGGAGATAATCCGCGAGTATCAGCGAGCGGATTGTCGATCGTACATGCGGACAACCGTGCTCTAAGTAATTTATCCCACATCCCCTGCCTGGTTTACCTTTAATCCGTGGAAAAAACTTCGGAATATGGGTGAAGTGGAATAATTTAATATGTACATGTATATCCCCCTTATATATCGCATATTCTACTATATTTGTAGTATTATTTGTAGTTGACAAATGTGCCTCCAAGTAACAACTAAATGCTCCCCGATGACGCCTGGATTGAAATTCAAAGTCCTTGACCCTGGGTATTGGTGTAGTATGGTTATTAATCACAATACATGGTGATAAATGTGTACATGAAGTTCACATCATAATCTCAATTGGTAACAGAGATCAATTCTAGAAAGGGTTAACGCAATGTTTTGTTTATTAGTCACAATAAATATTTGGATGCTAATTTGAATTGAATTGAATTTACAATTTTTGTTAAAGTAATTTGGCATTGATCTTGGGCTCCTGAGCTGCTGGTTAGGTATACAATGAAAATATTAATGGTGATCAATGTGTATATGAAGTTTCTCAAGTTGATATCCCAAGCAGTCACAAAGATTTGAAAAACTTTAACGTAAGCTTTAAAAAATAAAATAAGTCAATTGACCTTGGGCACCTGGGCAGCATGGATATGACTACGCTCACTGGTTGCTTACGCGGAAGCCGACGCACACTCTTGTATTATTTCCCGCTATTCAAAATGTACGATGTAATATCCTCTATGTATCCTCCTACCATACAGGGCTCTAGATAAGGTGCGTATTGGCGTATTATACGCAATTATTTTAGCTGAATACGCATTGATTATCAAAAGTGGGAGTACAAAATATGCACAGCAATGTGAAAATACGCATTGATTTTCAAATTCAGTAGTGAAAATACTGTCATAAAGTTGAAAATTCACTTAATTGAGCTGCAAAAAGCAAGCAGTGTTGTTTGCTTTTTCGCAGCTCAAATAAGTGAATGTTTAATTTTGTTATATAGTCTTTATCCTTTGTTCCCTATTTAGTAATGAAGAAAATCAATAATCCATTTGTAAAAGTAAAATACGCAATGATTTTGAAATCAGAGGGTATAGTACGCTTTAGACACAAAGCTTATCTGGAGCTCTGATGTCCATATTCAAAATAAATAGTAGTTGTGCAAAGCTGATCAAAGAGCCTCTAATCCCGCACATACATGTTTAACGTTTCTCCTTTCAAAGTTAATTAGTTGTAATACATTATGACTCATTACAAAATGATACTTACTTTCGAGTACCCGGGAATTACTGAGAATCGTAATAAACACTGGAGGGTGGTAACATTTTGGTTAAATACCCAACGAACCCTAATTGATAAGACAAATGTGGCTGTGACTGGAGAAATGGGGCTTATGGGTTTTGCGACCGGTACGGATCATCTCATACGCCCCATTTCTCCAGTCACAGCCACACAACTACACAATACCTGAAATCGCTCAGCTGACCGAGATCGTCCTTGGCGACGTACGTATACACGCGGCCATCGTAGAAGTCGCAGAAAACGCGCACCTGGCTACCGGAACTTCCGTATATCCTGTAGACCCCGGATGTTGGGTTGACGAGACCGCTGTAGATATCTTTGCAAGATTCAGCCTCAGGTTCCCAGCCTACATGCGGATTAGTATAGTAAATTGCCATTAGCGAATCGGTCAAAAGATAAATGACGTTACTTCCGTTGATTGAAAAAACATAAACAAGATGGCCGCCGTCATTCCTTCTAACTTAATAGAAATCCTTAGTCTAACTGGATAGAAATCATTATCACATCGGGTTTTCGTTCATCCCATAAAGCTCCTATGGTATAAACCGCTATAGCGGGCTTTCGGGTTCAAAGGGTTAAACAACTCGCGATTTCTGATGTTCAGCGATGATCATAGATTGCTTGTCTGTCGTCGTCTAATAGTGACTAAATACACGGTGGGCACTCCATCCGAATGCAAGTGTGCGTTTTTGGATATGTGAACAGCGAAAATAGGCACAGTTCGCCAGTTGACGCCACATGTGGAAGATTCGGACCTAGGACCCACTACTTGGCTCATTTGGTTGAAGCTAGCGCTTCCTCGCATTTAATTCCTTTTATTCTTTATATCAGAGACATCATCTGAGACATTTTCTGGCAAAATAAACATTCATTCAACATTACCCCATGTATTGATTGGCATTATTGTACATTTTATATCTGGCGTAAATTTCCACACTGATATTAGGAGCGATAACCGTGTTTCCTTAAAATGTTAACGAAGATTGGTATTTATTATCTGTATTTATGTTTTGATGTGCAATATTATGTTTTCAGGTGACGTGTTTAATTAACATACATAATTAAAAAATATCATGCCTCATTTGCATATGAAAATAGCCTGATACCAAAACGAGTCACTATCAGTAAAATAAATATTAGTAAATGATTATACAATGTATCTGTATAGCGGGGACTCGTAATTTTTACAACTGGTGGAATAGTGACACAAATATAAACTGTTTTAATTCCTATAAAGAACATTTTGTGCCTACTGAGTGGGTATGTACCTTTAAAAACCCAATACGTGAACAACAACGTATACTTATATGCTCCGCTGTGAATGGTAAGTGATGGATAAGTGAAGGCCTTGACATTGAAGTTGATACATAATACGTTTACAGCAATTGGTATAAAGAAATACAAAAAAAACTAACTTATGTGATCGGTGACCAGTCTGATGGCATGATTTGTTCGCCAATTCCTACAGCCTGATAAGGACACGTGTATGACTGGTGTTTAAATTATTAAGATGCGAAACATTGGAGACACTACAGTGGAACCTCCACGAACGGCCACCTCTCTACAACAACACCCTCTCTATAACAGCCGCTAGTTTATATCCGAAATAGATGATTTCCTAACCATTACACTGCTGAGCACGAAAAGTGTCCTCTGCTGTTGTTTTTGCCTTATTTCTCAATAAAAACATGTTTTGACAGCATTTTAGAATCATTTCCATTGGAAATGATTCTAAGATGTTGCCAAAGCATTTTATTTATGAGAATTATCGAGACAATAAATAAACAGGGGACGACACAATTTAATTCAGCATTAACCTCCCTACAACAGCCACCTCTCTACAACAGCCAGTTTTGCGTCTTCCCATGGGTGGCTGTTGTAGAGAGGTTGCACTGTATTTGCATGGGGCATAATCCCCAATTGTCCAGTCACAACCACAGATAGACACGCCCGTGTGGTTTTGTACCTTCGGACATCTGCGTAGGTTCATTAGATACGTTTACAAAATTTACAATATTTTTTTTCACAAGTTAGTCAACAGTTGACAAAATTTTCAGACTACATGCGGAATATATACTTCCGCTATAATTCCGCATGTTGATGGATTTACATTTATTGAGCATAGGCTGCATATGCAGCCTATGCTCAATAAATGTAAATCCTGTATTCTGAATATTTTGTAAACTGTTTTGACGCCATTTACGGACAGTATTGTAAATGTTGTAAACGTAAAAGTAAAGTTTGTTTAATATAGTGTATATTATTATATTTTATAGTTATAGTTCGTTATAGTTTTAACTATATTATAGTTTGTTTATTATAGACCTATTTAAAGGTCCAGTCATATTGGGCTTATGAGACAATCAGTACTTCCAAATTACTATCCTTTATGCCAGGCACCCGGCAGGAAGGCAATTGTTACCCTTATGTTTACTGATTTAACAAGTGGCGGCTCACCAACCGGCCACAACAGTCCGTGCCGAGGCTCGAACCTTTGTCTTCCCAGTTGCGAGGCGGGTGCCTTATCCACTATACTCTGTTTCGCGAGAGCTGCCCAAATGTTGCGGCCATATAAACAATTCAAAAACAATTTTTTTTGGATAATATTAAATTAAAGGAAAATTTAAGAATGAGCCTTCTTTTTGTTTCGTGAAATTTGTCAAATATTGATTTTATTGCGAAAAAACAATTTCCCCATGTTAAATCCCCATATACATCTTCACTCTGTGAAGATGTCTATGGGGATTTAACATGGGGAAATATTTTAGAATTTCGACTTCCCAGTTGCAAGGCGGGTGCCTTATCCACTAGGCCACAGCAGATTACGCAGATGTCCGAAGGTACAAAATCACATGGCGTGTCTCAAATGAGTTTACAAGTACATATGCACTTACTTGGTAATACCGCGCTCGTTGCAAGAAGACACGCCGCGAAAACTAACAGTGATGCTTCAAACTTCGCCATTCTCCAAATGTTGATACAGGTTACAGAATGTAAAACCAGAATAAAATTTCTACAGCAAGCAACCTACCTTTATAGCATTCGCTCCAGGATATGCCCATCCAAATACAGAGAACTTTTTGTTTTTGTTGTTCGTTTAGTGGTTATTTATTGATGTAAATAAAACTCTTATAATCGAGGGTCGGTTGTCAAGCTCATATTCAAGCAACGCAGCTTACAAGCAACCGTTCATTTTTTCGATGTAAATATTCCGTTCTGATTTTAGGATATCACTCCCCCCCCCCCCCCCCCCCCCCCCCCCACCCCCCCTGCCACCACCACATCCAATGCATCAGGTTAAATGCGAGATCGAACCCGTTGGCCCGGCCTTTAATAATGACCTTAGCCTTCAAACACCAAAAAACAAACAAATATTCACCAATAAATAACTGGAATGGAGTTTGATATGTCAATCTTCCTAACAATGCAGTGATCACAAAACTAAGAATGAGCCTTCTTTTTATTTCGTGAAATGTGGTCAAATATTGATTTTATTGTGAAAAAACTATTTCCCCATGTCAAATCCACATAGACATCTTCACAGAGTGAATAAAGATGTCTATGGGGTTTTAACATTGGGAAATTTTTCGTATTTCAGAAATACTCGACCGATTTTCAAAATTTAACTTTTGTTTTCTTAGTTAGATGTCTAAGCTATATAGCCAGTTTTCGGAGTCAAATTCCATTTTTTGTTTGGACTCATCCCACAGCATTTACGGAAAGAGTGTTTGTTTTTGTCTGAAAATATGAATATTACATGTACAGTGCAACCTCTCTACAACAGCCACCCATGGGAAGACGCAAATCTGGCTGTTGTAGAGAGGTGGCTGTTGTAGGGAGGTTAATGCTGAATTAAATGTTGTTGTCTGATGTTTGTTTATTTTCTTCAATTGTTCACATCAAAAACATGCTTTGACAGCATTTTTGAATCATTTCCATAGAATCATTTCCAATGGAAATGATTCTAAAGTGCTGTCAAACCATGTTTTTATTGAGAAAGAAGAAAAACAACAGAAATGTTCGTGCTCAGCAGTCTAAGGGTTCAATATAGAGGAAATCGTTCATTTGGGATATAAAATAGCGGCTGTTACAGAGAGGGTGTTGTTGTAGAGAGGTTGTCGTTCGGGGAGGTTCGACTGTACTTGCAAACAGTGCATATCCTGATGACACGGATAGTTACGAGCTGGCTCATCTGGATCATCACTGTTTGCAAACACCGCTATAGAAGGCTGTAGTGTTGAAATTGTTATGAACATTCGATAATTTACATACAGTACATGCAGTGGAACCTCTATAAACCGGTCACCCTGGGAGGTCCCCAGGGTGTCCGGTTTAGAGATGTTCCATTGTAAATCAGACATAATTATGACTATGCGGCTGTGCTTTGGCGGATGTGAATGTCTCTTTGTAGACAAGAATAACCCACGATTGGGGTAGTATTTCTGATGAAATAATGTGGTATTATCATCATTTATCCCGTCAACACAGTGCGTATGTGTCGTGAAACACGGTGCCGTGAAACATTTTTGATATCCTGTCAATACGACATAACCAGTGCGTATGCATGTTAAAGCTATTTGTAGGTGTTGACGGTATAACTAGAATAG
Organism: Conchocele bisecta; assembly: GCA_029237695.1. NCBI lineage: Eukaryota > Metazoa > Mollusca > Bivalvia > Lucinida > Thyasiridae > Conchocele > Conchocele bisecta. The sequence continues at coordinate 71,052,072 of CM055277.1, forward strand.
TAGGTTAGTGCCGTGAATGGGGGGAAATATCTGACGCGGCACGGAAACGAGATGTGCTCGGAAGAGCCTCGCCCATCCCGTTTCCTAAGCCTTGCCATATATTTCCCCCCATTCACTGCACTAACCTACTATTCTCTATATACATGTATATAATCCAATGAGACCCGGCATACAATAAGGATACACAGACTGCCTGGGTGTCCGGTTTAGAGAGGTTCTACTGTATACTAATAGTTGTCACACTGTTCGTCTGTCCGTCTGTTTGTCCGATATTTGTGTTAAAGGTTTCGGCCAGTTACTATCTCTGTTACTGTAAGTCAGATTGGCTTGGAAATGCATGTACAGTTGAATTCCTCTATACCGAACACACCGGGTACCGCCAGGGTGTTCGGTATAACGAGTTTCCACTGCAATAAATAAATCACCAGCTGTCAGAGCCACAACAAGGAACTGTTGTAAGAGCTGGGCTTGGAAGTACTTGAGCTGTACATGGGAATCTCGCTATACCCAACACCATGGGGATCGAAACTGTTGTAAGAGCTGGACTTGAAAGTACTTGAGCTGTACAGGGGAATCTCGCTATACCCAACACCATGGGGACCGAAACTGTTGTAAGAGCTGGGCTTGGAAGTACTTGAGCTGTACAGGGGAATCTCGCTATACCCAACACCATGGGGACGCACGCACGCACGCACGCACGCACGCCATCACACTCACACGCACACACGTAATTGTGTAAATTGCCGTTTTCAACATTCCATACCCGGATATATAAGTTAATAACGAGACGTATTTTTGTGTTCAGGATCTGCAGTATTCACCATTCCATCAATAATAGACCCGTTGCATTCAAACATTTTCTCCGCAGCCCGTTGGTGTATGTTATATTGGATCTATATATCTGTGTCTATACTTTTACACCGGCCCTAAAACGGAATCAAACCCGTTTGCCCGGCCTTACGTGACCTTAGCTGTTGATAGGCCGTTAAACACCAATAAACAGACAAAACAAAATCAAAGTGGCCTGATTTCTCCAGTTGCAGGCACGTATCATGAATTTCAAAATTGAATACAAAGGTTCTCTTGCGACAACTACCTATTCAGACCTACGGGCAGAGCTCCAGATAAGGTGCGTATTGGCGTATTTTACACTATTATTTTAGCTTAATACGCATTGATTATCAAAAGTGGGGGTATAACATACGCACAGCAATGTGAAAGTACGCATTGATTTTCAAATTGAGTAGTGAAACTACTGTCATAAAGTTGAAAATGCACTTATTTAAGCGGCAAAACACAAACAGTGTTTGCTTTTTGCAGCTCAAATAAGCGCATTTTTAAATTTGTCATATATTTTTATCATTTGTTCCCTATTTAGTAGTGAAGAAAAATATTTTGTAAAAGTAAAATACGCAGTGATTTTGAAATCAGGGGGTATAGAACGCTTTAGACACAACGCTTATCTGGAGCTCTGCCTACGGGCATTCGATTTGCTTCCGTATTCGTTGGTATTGCTATACAGTGGAACCTCTCCAAACCGGACAGCAATAAACATATGTGATCATAATTTTGATCGGCTTCTTGGTCATTTGCCTCAGGTGTTCGTGATCGCATATCACACAACTATGACTCGGAATAATCAAATGTCTGATTTACAGTGAAACCTCGCTATACCCGACACCCTGGGGACCTCCCAGTGTGTCCGGTTTAGCGAGGTTCCACTGTAATTATATAATTAACCCTTTGAACACGAAAGCCCGCTATAGCGGTTTATGCCAACAGTGCAGATCCAGATGAGCCGGCTCGTAACGAGCCGTCTCATCAGGATCTGCACTTTTTCATATTTCTTAGAACAAAAACACCCCCTTTTCATAAATGGACGAATCTGAAAATCATTTTGTGACCATTGGATTGGTCGGAACATTAGCATATCACAGTCCATTCCAGTTCCTTAGGGTCGAAAGGGTTAAGGTAAATTCAAATATATAAACTATCTTATGTCTCACTGTACTGTATTGAATAACATTTGTATATGGCAAAACGTGTAATTTATGTTATAAGCCGGAATAAATTGTATTGTACAGTCGAACCTCCCCGAACGGCCACCTCTCTACAACAACACCCTCTCTGTAACAGCCGCTATTTTATATCTCAAATGGATGATTTCCTCTATATCTAACCCTTAGACTGTTGAGCAGAAAAAGTGTCGTCTGCTGTTGCTTTTTCCTTCTTTCTCAATAAAAACATGTTTTGAAAGCACTTTAGAATCATTTCCATTGGAAGAAAATAAATAAACAACAGACGACACAATTTAATTAACGTTAACCTCCCTACAACAGCCACCTCTGTACAACAGCCAGTTTTGCGTCTTCCCATGGGTGGCTGTTGTAGAGAGGTTGCACTGTATATAAACTTTACACGGGTCCAGCTCAGGTCGGGCACGACTTCGTATGGTAACACATTCAGCACTTTCATTAAAACAAACATAAATACGTCAATGGAAAGTTCACATGTTTCTTATATCGTTATATTTCTGAAATAAATGTTACATACGTTCAAACTGATTGAGTTAAACAAGTTTTGCTTTTGGGAGGGGTCCAAGTGATTCTGGTGTGGCGAGGACCTGGCATCAGATCAGGATTATTCTGATTGTCAGGGCTGAATATATAGTTATTTTATTGTAAATATTCAGTTCTTATTTTGTGACCCCACCCCCCCCCCCCCCCACCCATTTGTACATGTACTTGGGGCTTATAGTATTAGTTAGTGTAGCTCGTGATAAAATAGCACATTCCTGTAACCTGATAGCGATCTATATATTGCATATTGCGTGTTACAAGCATGACAGGTGTTTTGTTGATGTACATGTTCAAGTACAGGTAGTATATGGGATTTAGTACTAAACCCATTGACCCGGCCTTAAATGACCTCAGCTGTTGTTATGCCGTGAAACCCCAACAAACAAACTTCCTGATCTGTTACTTGAATCATTACCAGACTTCATTAATGGATTCCTCACTTGTATGTCCATCCAACCAGTGTCATTCAGATGACCTTGGTGACCTTGACATTGTTGGGTGAGACTTTCGCCAGCGATCGCCTTCAAGGTGCATGATCACGTGGTTACAACAACAACAACGTCGCCCACTTCAAAGTAAGTATTATTTGATATTTTCATTAATATGCAACGGATTTTGATGAAATATGGCGCAGCAAACGCGTCTTCATGAGCTGCATTTGGTGGTCTAGGGAGTTTGGCACAGACTTCTGTCGTTTTTGCGAAGAACCGATTTCCGTGTCAAAGATCGGAGACACGGAAATCGATTATTCGCAAAAACGACAGAAGTTTGGGCGAAAATAAAGAGAACACCAAATGCAGCTTAACAAGACGCGTTTGGTGCGCCATATCACATCAAAATCCGTTACGTAATAAGGACACTATAAAATAATACGTACTTTGAATCGGTACTTGTTGTTGTTGTTAGTACCACGTGATCATACACCTTGGCCTTGTTTCATATCAAATCTCAATCCGATATTGACTCCATTAGTAATACAGTGAAAAAGGCCGTGTCTATATCAGTTGCATTTTATTTAAAAAATGTACATACAGTGTACATATATAAAGAAAGCAAAAATAAGCAATGTATCAGTGGATCCTCTTTAGAAATTATCACCATTCTGACGACACTACGCACAACATGGTAGTCAGCAATTCTTTTCTGTGATTTCTGAAACGAAAGGAAAAACATTGGAAATGTTGGTTACATAAATGATATTTCTGTTGTCGCGCTTCACCATTGTAGGGGCGATCTAGGGGGGGGGGGGCGGGGGGGGGGGGGTCCGGAGTCGCAACCCTCCCCGTTCAGCCACGGAGTTTACATAGATGACAGTTTACCGCTAGTTGGAGTCTGAATTTAAATGCCGTAAAACACAGGAAAGTGCATTTTGAAGAGCTAAAAAATACGACAACCCCCTATTTGCGAACGGTAACTCTTGAAATTACTCCCTTAGCTGACTACGGACGGTACGGGAGTAGATACACACTGATGTCGAAAGTTGACGAAATTTTCAAAGCAAATGTGGAATATAAAAAAAATCAATTTCGGAAAATATCACCATTTAAGTAAATATTAAATTTGAAAAATTGCATATCTTTGTTACAAAATCCTGTGGTATAGGTAGACACATACACACTGGGATCATCTGCAGGTGGGTAAAGGGGGTCAGGGATGGTAAAATGTTTACACATTTCTTAAGTATGTTTACAAACCAGTCGGAGAAATAAAAAATACAATGAAAACAAAAAAATCGCCGATAAATGCCTACTATTAAATATAGATAATTATGCCATTTGAGGCGATTTTATTTTTGTTTTCATGGCAATATTTATCTCTCTGACTTTATGCTGTTTTCTAAACATAATTAGAAAAGTTTTAACCAGTTTACCATCCCTGCCACGCTTTAACCACAGGTCGAAGACTCGGTCGGACCTGTGCCCGGACACAAAAAAAATGCCCTTTAAAAAATCCCATTACCCCACCCACCTGGTCTCGTACTATAGTAAACAGCTCAGTACGAGACCAGTTGGGTGGGATAATGGGATTGTTTTATTGGGTTTTTTTTTTTTGTATCACATATCCGAGTCTTCCACCTGTGTGACCATTGCGCTATGCTGGCCACATCCATTTAGAAGACTTACCGAATCCGAAGCCGAGTGCAACCCCAGCTACGCCGTTTTTCTCCACGTGTTTGCTGGTTAGATAGCCGCCACACCCTCCCATGTGCATCTCAAACTGGTAGTAGAACTCGACCGGCATATACCTGCCAACGATAGAAAACAACTGTCAAAAATACTATACTCTGTCGATGTGTTGTTAAACATCATTTCATATATAGAGAATGGCACGGGTGATGATGTACAAAAACAATCGCGAATTTTGTTAAGCTAATTAAACATTTCACAACTTTTATAACTAAGATATCTGTTATTTTCACTGAGGTTTTGAGCATTTATTTCATCTGAAATTGTATTATTTAAAGAAATAAAACAGGTGGTTTGATTGACCATTAACATGTTTACTGTTTAAACAATGATGCTATGTTTTCCTTTCCGTAAGATGCAAATGTAGCTAGAACAATACTGCTCATCGATTCAGCCGGCTAGATACAAGTATATCTAACTAAATTTACCTCTCAAATACCTGGCTCTGGAAAAAACGTGTGGTATAATTCCCGTGTATGCCGGGCATACACGGGAATTATACCACAAATTTTGTCCTGAGCCAGGTAGACAATAACACATAACAGGGATTGTAAAGTACATGTAGCTGCAATTACAATTCCTCATATTATGTGTGGACGCCAGTAGAAAACCAGATGAATACAAACAAACATAGACACGTTATTGAACTTCTCCGCGATTAGCCATGTGACTAGTACACCACATGACTTAGATTGATCGATTCCGGGTTATTTGAATAGATAATTGATTGCAGTTTATTCTCATAATAAAATGCTTTGCCAACTTCTGTAACAGGTGAATAAGTAACTGTGTTACCTCCTTGTTGCAGCGTTTTTAAACAGTCTCTGTATACGAGTCATACCTGTTGGCGGGCAGCAACTGTGCTCCAGTCAACCATTTCCTCATGAATGCGTTATCGCAGCATTTCTTCCAATAGGGAACCTCGGGTCGGTTCTGGCTGTTGGCTAGTAGAGCGAGGTAGCCATTGGGGTTCTTGTCGCAGTTTGTGAACTTCTGGTCTTTTCCACCCGCCCTATAGCCCTACAAACATTATTAAAGGTACATGCCCACGCAGCAGGTTACACTGTACTACTACTTTTCATTCTGTCATGCCTTATATGAGCCATTTGTCTACCCACTAACGAGTTATTTTTAATTACGGTGCGTGTTAATTGGTGTTAAATCGCATTTTATATGTCGCGACCAGAAAGGGTACTTTCCGACCTCGTGCTATTTTTACCAACACGATCATGTGACACGGTTAATCATATCACATCTTTGACATGCGCAGTGAAGTATCGGAAGTTGAGAAGAAAAATATCTGTTCCGAGTCCAAATCTAAATCTCCACGTAACTTTCCATTTGGTGATCTGGTCGCCAATATTAACGACTCTCTCTCTGTACTGCCTGTCTCTCAGACATTTCGCCGTTTCAGACAATTTCCGTCCTGGACGTTTCGACATGTTGATATTCTTGTTTACATATTGGGAAGCCTACTGGCACGCGTAGTATACTGCGCATGCGCACCGCAAGCCGTGATGTGAAAGTCGTCGTCCCCGCACATTATCAAAATAGACTGTTACCGCTGCGCGTCGCTAACAGTAAATTGATAATTAATAAATGACTATATTTGTATAGCGGGCACTTGTAATTTTTAGAACTGGTGGAATAGTGACATAATTATACACTTATTTAATTCCTATAAAGAACATTTTGTGCCTACTGCGTGGGCATGTACCTTTAATGGAACCTCTTTAAACTGGACACACTGACACACTAGGGGGTCCGAGGGTTTCCAATTTAGTGATCTTCTATTGTAAATCGGGAATATGAGTATTAAGTGACATGTATGTTACTGTGTTTGCAGAATAGGCCTATTTGTTTTATCAAGTTATATCGAATGTTCCAATTGTGTACCCTGATAGTCTGATATATTGCATGTTAGAAGCATGATGGTTGTTTGATTAATGGAATGGTGAACAGTGCAGATCCTGATCAGACTGTGCGGATGCACAGGCTGATCTGGATCTACACTGGTCGCAAAACCCATACGCCCCATTTCTCCAGTCACGACGATATAAGACAATACCAGGCGGCTAGTGTCTTTTGATATCAAGTGTATCAGGCAAGGCCAGTAAACGCGTAGAATGAGCAATTATGACTTTGTTTTCGTTGAAAAGAACACGGACTTGTTCCCGGGACGTCATTCAAATGACGTAATTTGGTAACGTCATGTGATGCAGTTCGACCTATGAAGCGTCAGTTTTCATTTTCTTGTAACCCGAATATTCGTATCGGATCAAAAACTGATGCAGCAATATGTGATCAGTTGGTGGGTATTTGGCCAATACTAAGTTCGTTAGCTGATAAATTATACAGTGAAACCTCTCTAAACCGGACACCCTGGGATGTCCCCAGGGTGTCCGGCTTAGAGAGGTTTCACTGTAAATCAGGCATTTGATCATTCCGAGCCATAGTTGTGCGCTATGTGATCAGGCGCGGATCCAGGATTTCAGGTTAGGTGGGGGGGGGGGGGGCGTAACTATTTTGCAATACTTGACTAGCGCTAGGGGGTCCGGCCTTCCCCCCGGAAATGTTTTGAAATATACATCACATTTCCTGCGTTCTGGCGCATTTTGGAGCAAAAAACGTGCCTTGTAACTTGTAAAAATATCTTTACTCGGCGAATTTTAGGGAGGGGGGGGGGGGGGGGGGCGCTGGTTTACACATTAACAGACAGCAATTATTGAATAGTTTTTTTCTAAATGAAACATGTTTTGGCATTTCATTACAATTGTCTCCTTGGGGACAATTCTAATGAAATACCAAGATGTGTTTTCATGGAAAAATAAGAAAATATCTGTGGTCTGTTTATTGTTTTCTATAGCATGATAAAGATACCACAAATTTTTCATTGCATTTTGATGCTCACTACTTCTGATTTCAATTGGGTTTTTGGCAATTTTAATTGGGTATTTACGCAAATACGCTCCTTATCTGGAGCTCTGTAAGATCACAGGTGTTTTCTTAGTGTCCGGTTTAGAGACGTACCACTATATTGTTGAACGTTGCCCGCGTCTCTTGTCCTTACCTGAATAGCGGGCACAGCGGATGATTTTATGGCCGCGACCTCCACCGGTAAAAACCCGACATAGATGAAGGGCCCCAGGGCTTTATTCACGGGCGGTTTGTAGCCCACATTCTGGGAGTGCTGTAAGCTGAGCGGGTACTGGTGTTCGTGTGAGCTCAACTGCTCTAAGCTGACCACGTGTTGTTCGCCATTGTTGTAGTTTATTTTTAGAAGCGCGTGGTGTGTCTGTGTGTGCAGATCACTGGAATAAGAAGACACGTAATACTGGAGCGCGGTTCGTCCGCCTGTACGAGGAGATAATCAGCGAGCATCAGCGAGCGGATTATTACGAAGCCCCGCAGGGGACATGGTATATTTTTTATCAATTCGTTCCCACGAAATAATAATTCCTTACCTCATAATAATTCCTTAGCTACACATCATAAAAGAACGTTCGTAAATTTGTGTAAATATTTAAAAGAAGCATTCGAGTACAGAAAATCAGTCATTCTCTAATGTTAATGTGTTCACTCTTGGAATACTATCTACTATTTTGTATATACATGTATTTGTTTATATGACGAGAAACTTGTATGAGTTTAAGTCAATAAATTCTATTCTATTCTATTCCTCAACGAAATAATAATTCGTTACCTCAACGAAATAACAATTCGTTCCCTCAATTTAACAATTCGTTCCCACGAATTAACAATCCGTTTCCTCGAATTAACAATTCGTTCCCGCGAATTGTTTTTGGCGCTCAGCTGCCCACGCACAAAGGTGTTGCGCGCGCAGCTGGGCACCAAAACAATTCGAGGGAACGGATTGTTAATTCCATCCGTCCTGTGCGGGGCTACGTACATGTGCATTATCGATCGTACACGCGGACAACCGCAAAAGTAATTTAACCCATACCCGTACCATGTCTGGTTTTCCTTATAATCTGGAGAAAAAACCCCGGAATATGGGTGAAGTGGCATAATTTAATATATACATGTATATCCCCCTATTGCATATTACAGTGGAACCCCTCTAAAGACACACGTGACTGCTTGGCGATCATGAACAGACTGTAATATCGGAGGTAAATGGCAATGTAACATATCCAAGGTGCATGATCACGTGGTTACAACAACAACAACGTCGCCCACTCCAAAGTAAGTATTATTTGATATTTTCCTTAATATGTAACGGATTTTGATGAAATATGGCGCAGCTAACGCGTCTTCATGAGCTGCATTTGGTGGTCTAGGGAGTTTGACACAGACTTATGTCGTTTTTGCGAATAATCGATTTCCGTGTCAGAGACACGGAAATCGATTCTTCGCAAAAACGACAGAAGTTTGGACGAAAATAAAGAGACCACCAAATGCAGCTTAACAAGACGCGTTTGATGCGCCAGATTATATAAAAATCTGTTACGTAATAAGGACACTATAAAATAAATACGTACTTTGAATCGGTACTTGTTGTTGTTGTTGTTAGTACCACGTGATCATACACCTTTATATCTAAATTTAACTCAACTAACTTCCCTCTGTGTCCAGTTTAGAGGGATTCTACTGTATACTATATTTGCAGTAGTATTTTCAGTTGACAAATGTGCCTACAAGTAAAACAAATTATGTATCCTATCATATCAAAATAAATAGTAGTTGTGCATAGCTGATCAAAGAGCCTCTAATCCCACAAATGCATGTTTAACGTTTCTCCTTTCAAAGTTAAAGGTACATGCCCACTTGGTAGGCACAACATGTTCTTTATAGGAATTAAATAAGTGTAGAATTGTGTCGCTATTCCACCAGTTCTAAAAATAACAAGTAGGCATTATCATTATCATTTAGTAATATTTATGTTACTGATAGTGACTCGCGGTAGTATTAGGCTATTTTCATATGCAAATGAGACAGGCTATTTTTTAATATTTATACTAATTAAATATGTCACCTGAAAAAATAATATTTTCCACAGATTATAAAGTATGAGAATTATAAAAAAATAAATACAGATAATAAATAGCAACGTCCTTTAACATATTAAGGAAACACGGTTATCGCCCCTGATATCAGTGTGGAAAATTAAAATGTATAATGATGCCAATCAATACGTGGTAAATGGTGACAGAATGTTTATTTTGCCAGAAAATGTCTCAGATGATGTCTCTCATATAAAGAGCAGCTTGTACCTACTGAGTGGGCATGTACCTTTAATTAGTTGTTATAAAGTATGACTCATTACAAAGTTATACTTACTTTCGAGTACGAGGGCATACTGAGAATCGTAATAAACACAGGAGGGTGGTAATATTTTGGTTAAATATCGAACGAACCCTAATTGATAAGATAAATGTGGCTGTGACTGAAGAAATGCGGATTATGGGTTTTTCACAGGATCTGCACTGTTCGCCATTCCATCAATGACATAACCGACATGCTTCTAACACCATCGTGACTACATGAGTGTGCTATTTTATCAGGAGCTACGCTGGGCAACATTCCCATAAGCACCATTTCTCCAGTCACAGCCACAACTACACAATACAGTTGAACCTCTCTAAACCGGAGGCCCTAGCAGTAGTTATCTTTTTCCGGTACATTGGTTTCTCGGTTTCTCTCTCGTAACCAATACCGGTACGATGGTTTCTTATTCTTTCTATTCCGAGATAAGCCTCGTTTTCTTTCGTTGTTATCGAGAAACCGATGGGTCCACCACTAGCAACAATTTGTAAGCAACCGAGAAACCAACGTACCGGTAAAAGATAACCGAGAAACCGATGGGTCAACTAGCAGCAAATGTTGCTAAAATTACATACTTGACATTCCGTTCTTCCTCTCAACTGTCATATAGTGTTACCATCTCATGTCATATACGATAGTTTGTAACTCTCGAGAAACCGTTAGATACATCTGCTAACATATCATTTCACATACTTACCAGTATCTCTTGTCTAAAACGATTTGACATTCCTAGATCTATACCAGGTCACGAAATAGTATACATTAATTAACCCAGAAAACGGTCAAATAGCCACAAATGTTGTTGCTGAAATATACATTAATTAACCCAGAAAACGGTCAAATAGCCACAAATTTTGTTGCTGAAATTACATTCTTGACATTCTTAGATCTGTATCAGGTCCACGATGAATTATAAATTAACCCAGAAACATACTATGTCAACTTGATTGAAAAACAACTAGATTCGGGACTTTATTTATTATGTCAACTTTTAACGTTTTATAATCTTTCAAAACAAAAACATGACAACTCGGCCTATCAACAGCTAAGGTCAGTCAATGCCCTGTCAACGGGTTGGACTATAATATTTACAGAAAATGTATGACAAACAGTGCAGGCCCTGATCAGACTGCATGCTGAACTGACATTAGCCAGCCAGTCGCTAATGCTATTATGTACCTTCTGTCAACAAGTGCCTCACAACATGATAAACGGGAGTCCGCAATGAAGGAATGTTAAATGGAAAAGGTCATATGTACTAATGTACTAATGATCTGTAATCACAAAACATTTACAGTATTTGTGGGTCCAGTATAAAACCGGCATTCTTCATTTCCCATTAAAGTATTAGTCTCAAATGAGCTAGCGTATGGGAAAACATATACCATTGCGTTTCCATTATAGTTGCCAAATAACCGTGCAGTCTGATGAAGACCCATGCAGTGTTTGTCATACTATAAAACAGTGTCTAGCACAGCGCATGAAAGTGAACATGTTAAAATCACAATATACGAGCATTTGGCGCATAATGCAATCACATTACCTTCAGAGTATTTGTCACACTTTAAAACAGTGTCTACTACAAAACATGGAACAATCATAATATACAAGCATTTGGCACACCATCACCTTCAGAGCATGTGTCATACTTTAAAAACAGTGTGTCCGGCACAACACATGAATGTGAACAAATATGTGTATAAGCATTTGACATATTATAGCAAAAGTAGCATTATAAGTTACAAAATAAGTTACAGAGGCTGTAACTGTAAACAGCAGATCGCAAAGTACATACATAAATAAGTCGAAAAATACCTACGTACTTGGAGCATTAAAACGTGGCATACATTAATTAGTCAAATGATACATTGATAAAAGAAGTTGGTAACTGGAGCACGAGAATATTCTGTATAAAAGAGCAGTTTTCCTGGGTTTATCTCGCACTCATTTATAGCACCGCAAGTGGAAAAACATTTAATACATCATCATGCTTGCTGAAATTTGCGTAAAGTTCTTACTGTACTTGTGGATGGAAGGGCAAATAGAGTATTTTCTGAATATGCTGGCAGGTCTCCGGTGCATCCAATGCAACCACGGAGACGTGTTTGACGTTCGCCATACGTGCTATCGCGTGAGGAACGGAGACGTGCGCTACGAGCGAGAAGACTTGATACTTCACTTCGCGGAAGCCAGGACAATGCTGCTCTCTCTGCTGTTTAGCCATTCGTCTACCGTTCTGCAAGACGTACAAGCGTGCATTGGTGGCGAGATGTCTACACATGGGCACCATCAACATTTAATCGACCAGCTAACACAGTCCTCAAACATCCGCAAGTGGGCCGAGTTATGGGAAGCGGCCTACAAAATCTTCGATTGCCTGTGGATCCAGCATTGCGAACGGACGGAACCACAACAAGCTCATATGTTCCTCGGCAAAGATGTCACCGACATGACCACCACCTACAGGCAAGATAGTACGGTTTCAAACATGCCGTCAGTAGTATATAGGGAGTCAAAATGATACCACCTCCCAATTGTGGATACAGATTGCACACAGACACCCCTTTTGAGCCATTATACCACCTCCCAACTGTGGATAGGAATTGCACACACATCCCTTTTTGGGAAAGTCGAAGAAAAATTTGTCTCCCAAGAGGCAAACAGAAATGGCAGACGACAATGTTCCACCACCCAATTGTGGATAGGAATTGCACACACATCCCTTTGTGGGAAAGTGTAGGAGAAATTCGTCTCCAACAGAAATGGCAGACGACAATGTTCCACCACCCAATTGTGGATACGAATTGCACACACACATCCCTTTTTGGGAAAGTCGTATCCACATTTGGGACGAAAACATCCACAATCGTACTACCACCTACCCACACCCCAAAATATGGCATAGTCGAGAAATCCACAATTGGGACGCGAGTATACACAACTAGAACCCCCATCCACAATTGCACTGGTGCCGTAGGAGAAATTCGTCTCCCAAGAGGCAAACAGAAATGGCAGACGACAATGTTCCAATGAGACACGAGAAAATACTCTATTTGCCTTTCCATCCACAAGTACAGTAAGAACTTTACTCAAATTTCAGCAAGCATGATGATGTATTAAATGTTTTTCCACTTGCGGTGCTATAAATGAGTGCGAGATAAACCCAGGAAAACTGCTCTTTTATACAGAATATTCTCGTGCTCCAGTTACCAACTTCTTTTATCAATGTATCATTTGACTAATTAATGTATGCCACGTTTTAATGCTCCAAGTACGTAGGTATTTACCGACTTATTTATGTATGTACTTTGCGACCTGCTGTTTACAGTTAGAGCCTCTGTAACTTATTTTGTAACTTATAATGCTACTTCTGCTATAAGCTGTCAAATGCTTATACACATATTTGTTCACATTCATGTGTTGTGCCGGACACACTGTTTTTAAAGTATGACACATACTCTGAAGGTGATGTGATTCCATTGTGCGCCAAATGCTTGTATATTATGATCGTTCCATGTTTTGTAGTAGACACTGTTTTAAAGTGTGACAAATACTCTGAAGGTAATGTGATTGCATTATGCGCCAAATGCTTGTATATTGTGATTTTAACATGTTCACTTTCGTGCGCTGTGCTAGACACTGTTTTATAGTATGACAAACACTGCATGGGTCTTCATCAGACTGCACGGTTATTTGGCAACTATAATGGAAACGCAATGGTATATGTTTTCCCATACGCTAGCTCATTTGAGACTAATACTTTAATGGGAAATGAAGAATGCCAGTTTTATACTGGACCCACAAATACTGTAAATGTTTTGTGATTACAGGTCATTAGTACATTAGTACATGTGACCTTTTCCATTTAACATTCCTTCATTGCGGACTCCCGTTTATCATGTTGTGAGGCACTTGTTGACAGAAGGTACATACTAGCATTAGCCACTGGCTGGCTAATGTTAGTTCAGCATGCAGTCTGATCAGGGCCTGCACTGTTTGTCATACCTTTTCTGTAAATATTATAGTCCAACCCGTTGACAGGGCATTGACTGACCTTAGCTGTTGATAGGCCGAGTTGTCATGTTTTTGTTTTGAAAGATTATAAAACGTTAAAGTTGACATAATAAATAAAGTCCCGAATCTAGTTGTTTTTTCCTCCTGCGGCCAAGTTGACATAGTATGTTTCTGAGTTAATTTATAATTCATCGTGGACCTGATACAGATCTAAGAATGTCAAGAATGTAATTTCAGCAACAACATTTGTGGCTATTTGACCGTTTTCTGGGTTAATTAATGTATATTTCAGCAACAACATTTGTGGCTATTTGACCGTTTTCTGGGATAATTAATGTATACTAGTTCGTGACCTGGTATAGATCTAGGAATGTCAAATCGTTTTAGACAAGAGATACTGGTAAGTATGTGAAATGATATGTTAGCAGATGTATCTAACGGTTTCTCGAGAGTTAGAAACTATCGTATATGATATGAGATGGTAACACTATATGACAGTTGAGAGGAAGATAGGAATGTCAAGTATGCAATTTTAGCAACATTTGCTGCTAGTTGACCCATCGGTTTCTCGGTTATCTTTTACCGGTACGTTGGTTTCTCGGTTGCTTACCAATTGTTGCTAGTGGTGGACCCATCGGTTTCTCGATAACAACGAAAGAAAACGAGGCTTATCTCGGAATAGAAAGAATAAGAAACCATCGTACCGGTATTGGTTACGAGAGAGAAACCGAGAAACCAACGTACCGGCAAAAGATAACTACTCCTGGCGACCCCATTGCGTTTATTGATTTAGATGTGTTTCACTGGGATTCCGCTGGGGAAAACAAAAATTGCCACTTCAAAAAAAAAACAATTGGCGACAAAAAATTACAATTTTCGAAAAAAAAAAAAAAAAAAAAAAAAAATATTTTTTTTTTTTTTTTTTGATTTTCGAAAATTGTATTTTTGTATCGCCAATTGTTTATTTTTATCGCCAATTGCGAAAGTGGCGATCGCCGGCGGAATCCCTGGTTTCACTGTCATTAATGTCATTGACGTGTCTGTTCATGATCGAAAATGACAAACATGTTCATGGAGTGCTTAATTACAGTACAACCTCTCTAAACCGGACACCCTGGGGGTTCCCAGGGTGTTCGGTTGAGAGAGGTTTCAATGTACCTGAAATCGCTCAGCTGACCGAGATCGTCCTTGGCGACGTACGTATACCCGCGGCCATCGTAGAAGTCGCAGAAAGCGCGGATCTGGTTACCGGAACTTCCGTATATCGTGTAGACCCCGGATGTTGGGTCGACGCGACCCCTGTAGATGTCTTTGCACGATACTACAAGGACATCATCATGTTTTATGCGCTTGTCAGAATAAACTGAGCGAACTTATTGGTGTTTGCAGCTCGGATTATATTTTTTTCTGTAAATATTCAGTTCTGATTTTGGGATTTTCTCTACATATAACAGATAAAATGTGGGATTGATCCCGTTAACCCGGCCTAAAATGGCGTAGCTGTTGACAGGCCGTTAACCCTTTTCAGCCCTAACTGGAATGGATTTTGATATGTTAACGTTACAGTCAATCCAATCGTGACACAATGATTGTCTGACTACAGTGTAGTCCATTTATGAAAGGCGGGTATTTTTGGTTCTCAAAAAATATGAAATTTACTTTCAAAAAGTGCAGATCCTGATGAGACGGCTCGTTACGAGCCGGCTCATCTGGATCTGCACTGTTTGTATAAACCGCTATAGCGGGCTTTCGGGTTCAAAGGATTAAACAACAACTCGCGATTTCTCATGTTCGGCGATTATCATGGATTTGCTTGTCTGTCGTCGTCCAATAGTGATTAAATACACGGTGGGCACTCCATCCGAATGCAAGTGAGCGTTTTTGGATATGTGAACAGCGAAAATAAGCACAGTTCGCCAGTTGAAGCCACATGTGGAAGACGGAAGACTCGGACCTAGGACCCAACACTTGGCTCATTTGGAAAACGTTACCCCATCCACCAATTGCCATACACTTTACCTTACATCCTTTGTCCTAGGTCCGAGTCTTCCACCTGTGATTGAAGCTAGTGCTTCCTCTCGCATTTAATTCCTTAAAGGTACATGCCCACTCAGTAGGCACAAGATATTCTTTATATTAGAGACATCATCTGAGACATTTTCTGGCAAAATAAACATTAATTTACCATTACCCCACATATTGATTGGAATTGTTATACATTTTATATCCGGCGTAAATTTACACGCCGATATCAAGAGCCACCATGTTTCCTTAAAATGTTAACGAACATTGGTATTTATTCTCTGTATTTATATTTTGATGTGCAATGATCATAGTTCATACTATATCGAAAATATTATTTGTTCAAGTGACACATTTAAGTAGCATAAATAATTAAAAAATATCATGCATATGAAAATAGCCTGATACCACCGCGAGTCACTATCAGTAAGATAAATATTACTAAATGAATATATATATATATAGCGGCCACTCGTAATCTTTAGAACTGGTGGAATAGCGACACAATTATACACTTATTTAATTCCTATAGAGAACAATTTGTGCCTATTGAGAGGGCATGTACCTTTAACATGTTAAGGAAACACTGTTATTGCCCCTGATATCAGTGTATAAATATGTCTGATATACAATGTATAATAATGCCAATCAATACGTGGGGTAATGGTGAATGAATGTTGTTTTGTTTTGCCAGAAAATGTCCCAGATGTCTCTGATATAAAGAACATGTTGTGCCTACTGAGTGGGCATGTACCTTTAATTCATAAAAAAACCAATACGTGAAAATAACTTATTCATAAATAGTTTTATTCATAAATCTTTAAGCCACATGGCCCATGAAGGCAAAAAGTAATCATGCATGTAAACACAATATGTCAAGAATGACAAACAGTGTAATAAATGGCATGTATACGTATCTAATAAATGATATGCTTTCAAAATTTCGGCAAAAACATACACTTTTTAATGTATGCACTTCAAACGTGGTTTTGACCAGTGCAGCCCCGGAACAGCCCGCGTACTATCACTGCCCACCGTTTGCATACACTATCAGACACATAGTTATTTTCATATATGTGTCGAACAGTGTATACCACGTCTAGGCCGTGTTGACGCTAATACTGTTCCGTAGTTCCACTGATTCAAGCGCACTCGAAACATTTATCGAGTTACTTATATTCTTACATGTAACATAACACACGTTATAATACCAATTATTTAGTCAGCGACAAATGTTTATTCTGTGTCATATGTGGTGTTTAGATTACACAATATGTGTGATACATTCCCACGCAGTAGGCACAAAATGTTTTTCATATCAGAGACATCATCTGAGACATTTTCTGGCAAAATAAACATTCATTCACCATTACTCCACGTATTCATTGGCACTATTATACATTTTATATCAGAAGTAAATTTCCACACTAATATCAAGGGCGATAACCGTGTTTGCTTAAAATGTTAACGGACATTACTATTTATTCTCTGTATTTATTTTTCGATGTGCAAGGATCATACTTTATAATCTGTCGTAAATATTATTTTGTTCAGGTGACGCATTTATTTCGCATAAATAATTAAAAAATATCATGCCTCATTTGCATATGAAAATAGCCTGATACCACCGCGCGTCACTATCAGTAAAATAAATATTACTAAATGATTATATCTGTATAGCGGGCATTCGTTAGTTTTAGAACTGGTGGAATAGTGACACAATTATACACTTATTTAAATCGTATAAAGAACATTTTGTGCCTACTGAGTTGGCATGTACCTTTAATGTTATCAATATTATTTAACTAACAGAATGCTACACACAATATATGTTATGGCAAGGGAGAAGGTGTTTAACGAATATATAAATTTTGTTTCGATACTTTCAATCTTGCAAACGCTGTTCTAAATGTATATACATTTATATCTCGCAGGTAATATTGCAATTTAAACTCGCATATATTTTTTATAAAATAATGCTCTGCTTTAATAATTTATTCGTGCATGCCATAACTGAATAAAGTTATCATTTAGCCGTTGCTTGAAAACGGATAAAAATGTTTCAACATTTCCTACACATTGGTTTAACCATACATGATAAAAGCCATGACTAGATAGGAGTATTTTTTCATAAATAAAATCTTTTTTTTTCCAACTTTTGTAAACGTATTTCATGAAATTACGCAGATGTCCGAAGGTACAAAATCACATGGCGTGTATCAAATGAGTTTACAAGTACATACGCACTTACTTGGTAATACCGCGCTCGTTGCAAGACATACACACGCCGCGAAAACTAGCAGTGATGCTTCAAACTTCGCCATTCTCCAAATGTTGGTACAGGTTACAGAATGTAAAACCAGAATAAAATTTCTACAGCAAGCAACCTACCTTTATATCATTCGCTCCAGGATATACCCATCCAAATACAGAGAACTGTTTATTGTTGTTGTTCGTTTAGTGATGATTTATTGATATAAATAAAACTGTTATAATCGAGGGTCGGTTGTCAAGTTCATATTCAAGCAACGGAGCTTACAAGCAACCGTCGAGTTTAAGGATTGACTTTATGGAATATGATAGTTTGTTACACATGTAGTGGAGTCATAAATGTGACTGACTATCTACATAAAGTATATCTGACCCTGCTCTTCTTAGAGTATATTATACACACTGTGTATTGTTCTTACTGTTACACAGTCTTTACTGAATTATCAAACAGTTTAACAAGGTGTCAACAAAAACCTTCAAATATCAGACTTTGTGCATAAATTTGAGTAAAACAAGGCACAGCTTGCTGTTGTCGGATCTCTCCCCATCATGTTGCACCAACTTTTATTCATGTGTTTGTCAAAGTATTAGTGGTATGTGTCAAACGCAATAAGAGGTAAAACTGGCTGATGTCTTGTAAACTCCATGCACTGTGTAGGATATAGTAAGTAGATAATGTTCACATGTATAGTATGCATATATTCCATCACATTTATGAAGCAATTATGCATGACTCATTATATGATCAGGGGACCCACGGGTCCTTAACCCTTTCACATCCCTTAAGTGAGTATTACGAGTATTCGTAATCCTATTTTAGGGGAAGGGGCCAAGTGATTTTGGTGTGGTGTGGACATGGCATCAGGTCAGGTTATTCTAATTTCAGGGCTGAATATATATATTTATATATTTGATTTTCGATGTAAAGATTCCGTTCTGATTGTGGGATATCCCCCCCCCCCCACCACCACCCAATGCATCAGGTTACATACAGGATCCGAACCCGTTGGCCCGGCCTTTAATGGCCTTAGCTGTTGATAGTCCTTTAAACACCAATTTACCCCTAAATAACTGGAATGGAGTTTGATATGTCAATCTTCCTAACAATACAGTGGTCACAAAACTAATTTCAGACCACTGTCTGTTTCACGAAAGCTGCCCAAATTTGACGACTATATAAACAATGCAAAAACAATATTTATTTCAAAATTTAAGAATGAGCCTTCTTTTTATTTCGTGAAATTTTGGCAAATATTGATTTTATTGTGAAAAAGACAACAATTTCCCCACGTTAAATCCACATAGACATCTTCACAGAGTGAAGATGTCTATGGGGATTTAACATGGGCAAATTTTTCGCATTTCAGAAATACTCGACCGATTTTCAAAATTTAACTTTTGTTTTCTTAGTTAGATCATGTCCAAGCTATCTAGCCAGTTTTCGGAGTCAAATTCCATTTTTTATACTCGTCCCACAGGCGCTACACCTCATTTTCTCCCATGTTAAATTCCCATAGACAAATCTTTTTTTCGTAAAAAAAAGAAAGCTCATTCTTAAATTTTGATAATAAATATTTTCCAAAAAATATTGTTTTTGCATTGTTTATATGGCCGTAACATTTGGGTAGGTTTCGTGGAACAGACAGTAGTGCATTGACGGAAAGAGTGTTTGCTTTTCTATAAATGGGCCGCGTCATGCGAAAACCGGGCTTAATGACAAAACAATCATTTTTCACTTTTTTGCATATTCTGAATACCGCATCTTTTAAAAGTCATATACCACAAAAACTATCACTGTATCTCAATTATTTTTCATGTTACATGTATTTTTGTAACACGTGGTAGAATCGCAAACGACGTTTTAGCTCAATGACGTCGCAATTACGACGTTAACACTAACGGGCGACTTCAACGTCAATAAGAACGTTTAAGCGTAATGGAGTAGTAAACGAATAGGCCTGCCATGTAGGTTGATTTTAAGTAGTGTATGTATAATTTGATACTATTAGTGAATAATTGACAAACGACACGTAACCTTGGGCAAAGTCAACATTATCTTGTGTGTACTTTTTGCACAACTACGAACGCCAAAAATATATGAGCCGCGCCGTGCGAAACCCGCGCTTAATGACAACATTTTCAGTTTTTACTTTTTCGCGTATTCTGAATTGTACATCTTTTAAAAGCCATATTCCGCCAAAATTATCAATGTATCCCAATTATGTTTCATTTTAGAAGTATTTTTTATGACGCGTGGTAAAAACTTGTATGACGTTTTAGATCAATAACATTGAAATTACGACGTTTTTATCAACGGCGTATATAAGGGGTGTTGATAAAATACCCGGACAAGTCCTATAGATTTGTCATCTTTTATCGCATGTCAACCAAATTTGGATATCTCGTAGTCTTTCCAAGTGTTTCCCATTTGGCCAAGACAAAGTATGAAAATAATGTTTATTGCAGTTGCTATTAATGTAACGTCATGTTTTGGATTGCGGCCCAAGTAACGTAATTCTGTATTAATTTCAAATAAGGCAGAGTGTTGGCGTTTCCCTGTTGTTTGCTGCTGTCTGAAACAATTTTGGGGAATAATAGCGACATTATTTAACATTTCGTATACGACGACATATTTTAAAGTAGGAAGTAGTCCGCTTATAACATTCAGGTCGTTTGAGCAAATGAGACGTCACGTAAAAGCCACGTCAAACGACGTTACAATTATATATAGTAAATACATGCTCAGTGCCGTCGAATATAACAAATTAATATTTAATATATTCGGTTGAGCCTTAGACAGCTTTATTGGGGCGAGCTTTAGCGAGCCCCTATAAAGTTGTCGAGGCGAAACCAAATATATTTTATATTCTACGGCACTAATCATGTATTTAATTTATACCGCATACTAAACGTAATTGCTTGAACGTGCGTGACGTCATGTTTTTACGTCATTCCCTCGCCATGCGTCACAAATCCAGTGACGTGATTCAAAGCAAAATGGCGGCGTCCACGCTAGGTAGATTCGGTATTGTATCTGATTAACTATCCGATTTATTTACGATGCGCTTCAATATTTACTCGAGTTAGACTACACAGTTGTCATAATAAGTATTGCATACACAATGTGCATACACAATGGACATGTCCGTGTCGTTGGTTACGTCGCATATACAGTTACTGTAAAGATGGACAAAATTCAGCATCACCGACAGTGACTTCGATTTTAAAATTCGCCGCCATCTTGAATTTGCTGTTGAAGGTACATGCCCATGCAGTAGGCACAAACTGTTCTTTATAGGAATTAAAGAAGTGTATAATTGTGTCACTAGTCCACCAGTTATAAAAATGCAAGTGCCCGCTATACAGATATAATTAATTAGTAATATTTATTTTACTGATAGTGACGCGCGGTGGTATCAGGCTATTTTCATATACAAATGAGGCATGATAGTTTTTAATTATTTACATTAATTATATGTGTCACCTGAACAAATTATATGTTCGACAGATTATCAAGTATGATCATTGCACATCAAAAAATAAATAGAATAAATAGCATACAGAGAATAAATAGTAATTTCCGTTAACATTTTAAGGAAACACGGTTATCGCCCCTGATATCAGTGTGTAAATTTACGGCTAATATAAAATGTATAATAATGCCAATCAATACGTAGAATAACGGTGAATTAATGTTTATTTTGCCAGAAAATGTGTCAGATGATGTCTCTGATGTAAGTAACATTTTGTGCCTACTGAGTGGGCACGTACCTTTAAGCTACTTCAGGTATAACATATTAGGTTACTTCAGATATAAACAGCATTTATTCAAACCCTTTAGTATGCTTTTCAAATAGTAATGGTCGTGAAACTAAGAGTAGTGTGTCTTATTTTCATGTTAATTTCAACTAAAATAGTTTTATCCATTCATTAATCATGTTGATATTCGATCAGACGTTTTGTTATCCGTATCCGGATCCGTATCCTGTAATGCTAGACGATATTATTCATACAAAGCCGTGATCCAACTTATTTATGACATCCTGGGAAGATACTTCATCAATTACTTTTTGCACAACTACGAACGCCAAAAATATATGACCCGCGCTTAATGACAACATTTTCAGTTTTTACTTTTTCGCGTATTCTGAATTGTACATCTTTTAAAAGCCATATTCCGCCAAAATTATCAATGTATCCCAATTATGTTTCATTTTAGAAGTAGTTTTATGACGCGTGGTAAAAACTTATATGACGTTTTAGATCAATGACGTCGAAATTACGACGTTTTTATCAACGGCGTATACATGGGGTGTTGGTCCGGACAAGTCCTATATATTTGTCATCTTTGACCGCAATAACGTTAAACATGTATTCACGTCCAATGACGTCACAAGTACGTGACGTCAAGTCATGACGTCATAATATGTGTACCGAGGTACAAGGTATCGCGTCTCATATTAGTGAAAGTTTCAGTAAGTTATCATGTTCCGTTTTCTGTTCACACTTAATGTTAACTAACACCAGTAAACGTAAATGGGAGGGCAAACTGTGAACTTTTACGGCGACGCTAGACAATTTGAAACGTCGTTTTTCCGACGTCGTTTACCGCTTTTCATGACGTTGTCATTAAGCCCGGTTTTCGTATGGCGCGGCCCAAATGAAGATTACATGTATTTGCAAAAAGTGCATATCATGATCAGACGGGTCGCTGCGAGCTGGCTCATCTGGATCTACACTGGTTAAAAACACCGCTATAAAAGGCTCTAGTGTTGAAATTATTATGAACATTCGATAATTTAATAAAGGTATTGGTACATACAGTGGAACCTCTCTTAAACCGGTCACCCTGGGGAAGGTCCCCAGGGTGACCGGTATAGAGATATTCCACTGTGCATCGACATTTGACTTTGCGGCTGCGCTTTGCGAACTTGAACAGGCATTATCATCATAAATATACACCGATGAAACCCATAAAATTAAGGATACACAGACTGCATGCATGTCCGGTTTAGAGAGGTTCTATTGTATACTAATAGTTGTCACACTGTCCGTCTGTTTATCCCAGATGTGTGTTAAAGGTTTCGGCCAGTTACTATCTCTGTTACTATAAGTCGAATGTGTTTGAAAATGCATGTACAGTCATATATCTCTTATACCGAACACACTGGGTACTCGCTGGATACCGTTCGGTATTGTGATATTTCAATGTAATAAATGAAAAGTCATGCAGAGCATGATGTTATTAGCCGATCAAATCAGGGTAAAGTGCATCGAACATATGTAGGTGTCTCTGGTAACATTGTCAATGGTAAACTATTTTCGACCACAGTTCTGTACCCAGCGTTGACATTTTTCTCGATTTTGTGCAGGTTTTGGAAACCCGTTCCCAAATCCATCCAATAGCAGCAATGCCATAGCAGCAATGTTTTGTTGTCACCATTATGTTGCGAAATATTCCAGCGTAACACCTGTACTGTATGCTCTATTTATCTTCAAATTACACTCCGCAATACACAAAGTTGTAGTCACTGTGTGTGTGTTTGTCCGAATTCTGTGGCAGCATGCGAGTGGGCGGAGCTACCAGGGCTATATATATCTAGCGGTTACAGTGTCATCTAAAAATAGACGCAAGCTCCTGGCTATTCAGGCACATGCCCAGATTGGCCTAATGTGCCCCATCCGTGATTTTTGCGCGATGTCGGGCGCAAGACAATCAATAATTTGCGGCATTGACAATAATTAAGGGGGATTGCCGCAATCGCGCGTGCTGGATGCATCCCTGCCATCCCTGCATGATACGTAAACAAATCAAAGTTGGCTATGAAGAGCAATTCTTCGTTTTGATTGGTGGAAAATTTTGTGAATATTAACTAGCGTCAAATGACGCGCATACGCGATCCAATGGGATAAACCCGAGATGCTGGGATAAACCGAAAATGCTGGGGTTACTAGTAAGGAGATTTTGAGCAGAGGTCGATTATAAATTAGCCGAATAAACACATTTTACGCGATTATACGTGGCTGAAACTTGTTCTGTTTAATAAATAAAAGCTTTAAATTAGCCCAATAATCGGCGTATGTTGGCGTATATGGCCATTAGAGCCAACTATGGACTTCAACAACAATAACTTCCGGGTTAAATCTCTTCAGGCGTTCAGCTCATTAAGTATTCAAAATTGTGTTATTTGGCTATAAGTAAAGTTTTAAACGGAGATAATTGCCAAAAATGCAAACTTTATCGGTTGATGCAATTTGGAAGTGATACAGAAAAATTCGCTTTCGTAGATTACCGAATAGCGGAGAAAAGGGTTGCTAAAAACTTTTTCAGAATTCGATGGATAACCAACATATTAGCCGATCTATAAATAGATCGGCTAATAATAAATCCCCTGCTGTCCGAGCCACAGCCACAGCATGGAACCGTTGTAATAGCTGGGCTTGGAAGTGCATGAGCTTTGCGTGACAGTCTTCAGTGGTGCATCCTGCATCCGGGTTACTGATTTCTTGTTTTAACTGTTAGTATCGTCCGGCAATTAGCTCATATGTAATGGTGGGAATGAGGGATCGTAGTTAGTTATTTCCCTTTGCAAATCTATTTATAGAAATCCGGTCCCATGGTTTATGTTTATTGTTTACGTTTATTTCTTACTGAACAGCGGAAACCAAATAAGATTTATAACAATTTAGACCCAGATCAGACTGCACATATCTGAGTCTACACTGTTTACAATACAATTAATAAGTGTCAAAATATGAACCTGGCAAATAATGCAGTTCCGGATCAGATATGTAGGATAACCTGGATATGACGACACCACTAGTCGAAAACACTATAATGGCTCCTTTACACATCACCAAAGCGTACGACATTCGCCTTTCTTTAGAAGCAATAAGACCATAAAATATACAATTTGGACAGAATTTCTATAAATAAATTCAAAGAGAAATAACTAGCTGCGATCGCTCATTGCCGTACAAACCCCCATACCCGGACATATCAGTTGATAACGAGGCGGAAATTTGATGTGTGTGGTGTGCTAGGAGGCCTTGGTGATGGTGACGTGGGGCCAGTATGATCCCCGACGCCAAATTTGTGACTGTGATTGGAGAAATAGGGCTTATTGGTTTTGCGATTAGTGTAGATCCAGATCAGGCTGTGCTTCCGCACAGCCTGATCAGGATCTGCACTATTCGCCATTCCATCAATCATAGACCCGTTGCATTAAAACATTTTCTCCACAGCCAATTGGTGTATGAATGTGTATGATCACGTGGTACAAACAACAACAACCAGTACTGAAACTTCCAGAATCCATCTGATTCAAAGTACGTATTATTTTATATTGTCCTTATTACGTAGCGGATTTTGATGAAATATGGCGCATCAAACACTTGTTGTTAAGCTGCATTTTGGTGGTCTCTGTACTTTGGCCAAAACTTCTGTCGTTTTTGCGAAGAATCGATTTCCGTGTCGGTAGACACGGAAATCGATTCTTCACAAAAACGACAGAAGTCTGTGCCGAGCTCACTGGACGACCAAATGCAGCTCATGAAGACGCGTTTGCTGCGCCATATTGCATCAAAATCCGTTTCATATTAAGGAAAATATCAAATAATACTTACTTTGGAGTGGGGGTGGGATTTCAACACATTCAGCCACTGTTGTTGTTGTTGTTGTTGTTGTTATAACCACGTGATCATGCACCTTGTATCTGTGGCTATACTTTTACACCGGCCCTCAACATCTGTCAGTGATGTAGTCATCAATTAAGCAAGTCGGGGACAACACGTGCGTCCAAGTTAATAATAACAATTAATAACAACACAATATTAGGCAAACAATACAATACTATTTGTAACGCAGGTTGAGGACTCGGACATGACCTTAAATGACCTTAGCTGTTGATAGGCCGTTAAACAACAAGAAATCAAATCAAATCAGACATGTGACATAAAAAATGCCCGTAAAAAAAAAGCCCATTCCCCACCCACCTGGATTCGTACTGTACATTACGTTTACAATAAACGTAATGCACAGTACGAATCCAGGTGGGTGGGTAAATGTGATTTTAATGGGTATTTTTTATGTCACAGGTCCGAGTCTTTCACGTGTGGTTTGTGATACATCCCGCTTAGCTACATTGGCTAGCAATATAAAGTATGTTGTATGGGTTGGAAAGAACGAGATTTGTATTTTCTTTGCATTTTCCTTTTTTGTCTACTCATCGAATTTAATATCCGTCTGAAATATGCATGGTGATTGAATGCGATCTCGATATTCCTGTTGCTGCCATCAGGGGCCCGTTTCACTAAACTTCGTACAACTAAAATGTTCGTAAGTGCAAATCTAGGATAGTCTGGAAATTTCAATTGATGGATTTACCTTTATTGAGCATAGGCTGCATATGCAGCCTATGCTCAATAAATTTAAATCCAATAATTGTTTACATGTTAATGTGAAATTTACAGACAACCATAAGTTTGCACTTACGAATATTTTAGTCGTACTAAGTTTAGTGAAACGGCCCCCAGGTACCTTACTGTTTGTTTCACGAAATATGCCCAAATATTACAGCTATATACAGAATACAAAAACATTATTTTTGTATCGATAATATTAAATTTTATAAACATTTAAGAATGAGTCTTCTTTTTATTTCGTGAAATTTCGTCCATCTAACTTTTGTTTTCTTGGTTGGATCATTTCTACGCTATCTGGGTCAATTTCAGGGTCAATTTCCAAAATGTTTAGTTTTCCGACTCCTCCTGCACATGCACCAGCTCTCGCTCTCTCTCTCTCTCTCTCTCTCTCTCTCTCTCTCTTGCTGTAAATATTGTGGGATGTTTCCAAAATTACAGCAGGTGAAATATGGGATTCGAACCCAATAATCCGACCTAAAATGGCAATAGCTGTTGATAGGCCGTTAAACACCATTAAATAAATAAATTGAAATATTCATTACTGCTAATGTAGAATAACCCTTAATACTAGAAATTGCTGTTGTAAAATATGTACATGCATTTTATTACGTTACTGATTGTCTAAAATGTACATTTGCAATCCGTTCGTTTATTCCCCATCATTCAATCAATCAATTTTTTATTTCAAATATGCGGCTGTGACTGGAGAAATGGGGCTTATAGAATTTGTCACCAATGCAGCTCAACACACACCTGTTGCCTGATAACGATCTATAGTGCTTATTAGAAGCATAACGGATGCACAGTTTGATCTGGCTTTGCACTGATCACAGCCCCATTTCTCCAGTCACAGCCACATATAAACTTTAAAAGGGTTCTCGCTCAGTAGCCGATTTCATCAACATTGCAAAGTATACTTATCTAGCAAAGTATACTTTGAGGGAATAATCATTTATTTTTCCCGAAATACATTATTTCATATAGAACTAATGACTGCATATATTTGATGATTAAAAGCATGCAGAATTAGTATACTGAATTTATTACATTATCACATTATGGCTGTGATAATGTAATAAATTCAGCATAAAAAATTGTTATCCATAAATTGAAAATTTCTCCCTCAAAGTATACTTTGCTAGAAAAGTATACTTTGCAATGTTGGTGAAATAGGCATATGGCATATGACCTCGTATCGTAACAAATTCAGCATTTTTATTACACAACATAAATACATTGTACTTTGGTGGACATTCCCATATCTAGTTGAGAAATATGGTTATCTGGCTGAAATAATACAACATACGCCATAACTGGTTCAGTTAAACACGTTTTGTGTACAATAAGATATTGAGCTGGAATCCTTGCATAGTTTACAAAGAAATACCAAAAAAGTATTTGTAAGCTGTACGGGTCGTTGACAAGAGACACCCACAAGATGGCAGACATCCAAAAACGTGAGAGCTATGGGCTTCAATTGTTACTATTTTCCCCCTTTAAAAAACTAATCGAATTACTGTGCTTTGGTTGCCTGCCGGAGTAGTGAAAACAAATTATTTTCAAATTTGTGGTTGGCCTTCGCAACAGGTGTCTGAATCCGGTCCGAGAGACCATCGAGTGCGTTCGGCAGCCTCCGGACAATACCGACAAGGTCATCGGCTCTCCGAAGTTGATTTGCGTGAGAACTGAGATCTTATGACGTAAATGGTTATACTAGCCACAGACCATACCGCGCAGATGCGCAGGACATATGCTGGTCGCCATTCCATCAAGCGAGCATTGCTACACTCGTCATTCCAGCAAGCGAACATTGCCTACACTCAGTGATATCCAAAAGCATATATGTGGTTATGACTGGAGAAATGGGGCTTATGAGTTTTGCGACCAGTGCATATCCAGATCAGCTTGTGCATCCGCACAGTCTGATCAGGATCTGCACTGTTCGCCATTACATGAATGAAACGCCAGTCATGCTTATAACAAGCAGTATCGGTCGTTTGCAGGCTACAATAGTGTGCTATTTGATCAAAAGCTACATGTACCACAAACTCCTATAAGCCCCATTTCTCCAGTCACAGCCACACATACAGTGGGGTCAGCGTGTAAGTGCACACACGAACGAACACGACAGGTTGGTTCCAACCTGTCGTGTTCGTTCGTGTGTGCACTTACTTACACGCTGACCCCACTGTACGCTTCTGAATAGCTGTTGATCCATCATTGTTACATGGCTTCCGTTATTTGCACATATAGCGCGTGCTGTTTGCATGTGACTTTAGGCAATGCTCATTCCGGGGCCGCGCGTAGACCAAGTGCCTTCATGACGTCACTACGCGGAAGTGCCTTCATGACGTCACTATTTCATGACGTTCATGACGCGGCCCCGGAATATGAATACCGAAAATTATCTACGTGAATGGGACGATTTATAAAAGTAGCAGGCCTTGGGTTCAAACAGTTCCCTCGGGCCACAGCAAACGTTTGCACACGCCGCACGGCTGGACATGATCAAACCTTATATTGATGTTGAAATGCACGTGATGATCAGAATCTATGTTGATTACAAACGCTTTAATGTCTCCTTTGTATTGTCCTATTTATTGGATTGACATACATAGAGGATATTCACATTTTTGCAACGGATATGACATATACAGAGCTCCAGATAAGTTATGTGTCTAAAACGTATTATACCCACAGATTTCAAATTAAATGCGTATTTTACTTTTACAAATGCATTTATATATGTTCTTCCTTATTAAATGGGGAACAACTGGTAACAAACAATTCATTTATTTGAGCTTCAAAAAACTAACACTAAGTAAATTTCAACTGTATTACTGTGTATCAGTATTGTCGCGTGACACGTGCATTCTTGTACATTCTGGAATCCGTATAATTGTATATTTGTGATGTGTGGTACTGTGTTGTATTGTTGTGCGTATTATTGATTTCAGATCCCTGTGATTCCACATACCTGTGGTTTCACACACCTGTGGTTTTTGCACACCTGTGGTTTGGCATGTACATTTGCCATGTACAATGTGCGTGTAATAAGGGGGCTTATGTTGTATTGGTGGAGATACGTTTATGCGTGTCCTATTTGCGGATTTTAATATACGTCTATTTTATGAGCAATGTTTTACTGATGTCCACGCATATTTTGCCACAGACTATGCATGTGTGTGGTAGAGAACTCGTTGACTGCGTGTGCTGGTTTCGCTGGGAGAAAAAGTACCTTTTAGTATTACGGATGTCCACTGTCCGTGCCAGCTGAGTTTGTCCGCGTGTCAGTGTTTCACCATATAAGGGACCTTCTGTAGGTGAAGCCAGTATACAGCGCAGACCATACCATGGTCTGCCCTGTTATGTATGCTACCGGTTAGTGTTTCAGCATAGCCTGGTACTGGCCAACACGGATATATCAGATCCCATAATGGTGATGTTTTGTGTCGTGATATTTCCGTAAATGACCACGATATTTGAGTTTAGTATGTGCTCTACACTCTCATTTGAGTGTATAGCCGTAGGACCGTTATGGAGGGGTTTGGCGGGGCCAAGAAGCGACCTTCGCA
Organism: Conchocele bisecta; assembly: GCA_029237695.1. NCBI lineage: Eukaryota > Metazoa > Mollusca > Bivalvia > Lucinida > Thyasiridae > Conchocele > Conchocele bisecta. The sequence continues at coordinate 71,082,429 of CM055277.1, forward strand.
TTGTCGAGACCAGTCGAGTAGATTTCGGATTATGAGATCTGGGTCTACAGTGTGCAGATTTATGGTAGTGTGGGGTATACCATGTTGGATGGTATTTATTCCACGAGGGCTGTACACTGGTTTGGTTGAATTTAAGGCGTGGGAACATATATTTATGCCAAATATAACCCACGGGTGACATGGCAAAAGCCATGGTTTTGTAGTATTTATGTGAGATGTCGTACGAGGGGTAGGCATATCCATTATTCCGTGCATGGTTTCACTGGTGCGTATATAAGCGATGTCTCGCTATGTGTTGGCGGGACACATATATTCTGGTTACAGAAGACTAGTACTGTATTCACCAGTGACACGGAGGATTTTGGTATGTACCTAGAACATTTTATTTCAGCTGTGATTTGCCGTTGTTCGATTCCCGTTTTAGTCTGTTGTGCATCCTGTCTGTCTGTCTGTGCGTATTCGTCCAGTAATTGGAGATTCATTTCATTTTTGTAGCCTCTTGAGAACGCTCCAGCGAGCCACATTGGACGTTTTGGTCCACTCGTTTGAGGGCAGACCCCAGTCAGTGCAGAGTATCGGGTCGTCCGAGTGTCCGTACGTCTGTCTGGCGCAGTGTGTGTAGCAGCTCCGGGTACAGGCCTGTATAGAGCAGTGTGTGATAGCTACCTCGCGTTCAGCAGACAGTCACAGCCATAGTTTAGTGAAGTGAAACGCCGTCACACACATATCATATCATTATACTACCACCGAGTTGAATGTCACCTAAGTGAAACTTTTCCCGGCGTCTTAGCCAACGTGATAATCGCCATTTTGTATTATATCGGAACTTTACATCGGGTCTACCACATCCGGGTTGCTACAGTCGAGTGATACCATAGGAACTTTACATCTGGTCCACCATTTCCGGAGATAATACTACCTGTGGAACTTTACTTCCGGGAACCAGCTTCCGGAACATTATCGTTATTGACTATCATGTGCTGTAACCACATCCGGCTTTGACTTTGACATTCATACTTTGGAAATATATTGCATAGGCAATACATATGTATACTTTGATAGTGTATGGTAATACTCCTATCATGGCATATCATGGCTAAAGGATTGTAGTAAGACTACATATATATTGTTTATGGATTAATCCACTTGAAGTTGGATTATAGCCATATTGTTGAGTAGACCTCATATTGCGGGTGAGGCAGACCTTGGGACCTTGATACTCAGAGGTTACACTATCTATTGAGATACGCCAGCACTGGGGTAGCTCAGATGATTGTCATTTTGTCCTCCAATGTTCGTTATGCCATGTTATACTTGTATGTTATTTCACTTTGATTAGCGATCATCAAAGTACTTGTGCATTCATACTATTGTCCACTACGGGACCATTGAGATACCACATACCGAGTTTATTCGTCTATAGCTTTTAAGTTGCGTTAAAGTATAACAGTCGATTGGCTTACAACCTTTGTAGTAATTGAATAGTATCATGCACAGTACAGTGATGTTCGCATATCAATGTATCATGTATTCCTGTGTGTTCCCCGTGTAATATAGTGTACATTATAAGTGATTAAGTGACTACGTGTACTTATCTACTCTGGCCTATCCCTTACACTTCAACTGCATTGTTACCACTTTTCGTTCGTCAGATCAAGCTATATTGGCCATAACGTCATAACAATTGAAGTATACTTGGTTCTTATGATAATTGGGGGAGACAATTTGTCTCGATCATTCCTGACCTTGGTAATGACCTTGACAAGTATTTTCACTAGTCCATTTGAAATAAATGCGTATTTTCACATTGCTGTGAGTATTTTGTACTCCCACTTTTGATAATTAATACGTATTCTGCTAAAATAAGTGCGTAAAATACGTACCGTATCTGGAGCTCTGTTCATAGAGTTGCTTAAATGTCCATATTTCACGATTGCCGTATAAAATATCTTATATTTATGAATTATAAGTTGACGTAGATAATCTGATTTGATGTGATGTATTGGTGTTTAGCGGTTAATGTCATTTATGGCCGGGCCAACGGCTCGATCATGTTGCATTTGGAGAGCGGGGTCTCAAAATCAGAACGGAATATTTCCATCGAAAAATTAGAATTAGAAGAACCTGACCTGGTGCCAGGTCCATACCACACCAACGTTACTTGACGCCTTCCCCTGAAAGTAATAGGATTACGAATAGTCATATTATTCATATAAATGGGTATTTATCCCGTCAACACAGTGCGTATGTGCCGTGAAACACGGTGCCGTGAACCATTTTTGATATCCAGTCAATACTATTTTTGCATTTTACAGCCATTTGGCGCGGCACGGAAACGGGATGTGCTCGGCAGAGCCTCGCCCATCCCGTTTCCTGAGCCTTGCCATATATGTTTTCCCATTCACGGCACTAACCTACTATTCTCTATCTATTTTCCTTATTTCTGAACCAAAGTATATGTTGTGACCACTCATTTGAACCGTCTCGGCGAGACGGTTCAAATGAGTACCACTCATTTGAACCGTCTCGGCGAGACGGTTCAAATGAGTGGTCACAACATACACTTCTGATGAGAAATAAAGAAATTATTGAGCCTTGCCGGATATTTTTTCCCATTCACGGCACTAACCTACTATTGTCTATAACCAGATTCAACTCTCACATACACGAATGCCAAAAGACGTACCTGAGAGCCAAACCAGGTCTCCGGTCTGGATTCCGGTAAGGACGAATCCCGATCGTTAAATTTCCATCACATACTTACAACCAACTAACCCGAATTATATGTCTGTAACGCAGGGCGGCGGTCGCACTGCGTTACAAACCGAGAATTCGGGTTAACAACCAACCACCACATTCATAGATAATCTGATAATTATTCAATGAAACAAGAGTGAAGGACAATTGATGCGATAAATATTTTATTTAAAACTGGAAATGCCGGTGGTCCGTGCCTCAGCTGTGCTTGCCATATGATTGCCGTGGGATTGCCATATTGAACTCAGAGTCGCCGGTCAAGTCTGAAACGACACACAGAAAACTAAAATTTCAATGGCGTTGTCAGGGGAGGTTCGATGGGTTCGTATGAACCCCTCCCCCTTTTCAAGGTGTATGATCACGTGATACTAACAACAACAACAAGTACCGATTCGAAGTACGTATTCGTTTATAGTGTCCTTATTACTAACAGATGTTAATGAAATATGGCGCATCAAACGCTGCATGTGGTGTTCTCTGTATTTTCGCCCAAACTTCTGTCATTTTTGCGAAGAATCTATTTCCGTGTATCCACGGAGACCGTTTCTTCGCAAAAATGACATAAGTCTGTGCCAAACTCCATAGACCACCAAAGGCAGCTCATGTAGACGCGTTTGCTGCGCCATATTTCATCAAAAGCCGTTGCATGTTAAGGAAAATATAAAATAATACTTGCTTTGGAGTGGGCGATGTTGTTGTTGTTGTAACCACGTGATCATGCACCTTGCTTTTTGATCCAGCAGGATTTTATTTTTATATAAATGAGGTCCACGATAGCCATTTTCAGTGCATGAATGAGCAGATATTGTATTATTCAAATGGTCTAATAAAAAACACAGTCAAGCAAACATATTGCAAAATGGCAAATAAACAGCAGACGACAAATTTTAATTCAGCATTGTAAGAGTTAAAGGTACATGCCAACTCAGTAGCCACAAACTGTTCTTTATAGGAATTAAATGAGTGTATAATTGTGTCACTATTCCAGTAGTTCCGCTATACATATATAATCATTTAGTAATATTTATTTTACTGATTGTGACTCGCAGTGGTTATATTCATATGCAAATGAGGCATACTATATTTTTATTATTTATACTTATTAAATGCCGCCACAGCCACATATATATTTAGCAAATGTGACAAAATTATTCATTTTGGCAGCCATCTTGGATGTGTGTACATCAACTCCCACTGTTAGAATTCGTATTAAATAGTGCTATATGAATTATTTCACCCAATGCCAACTGTTATTCAACTTACGGTTAAATTACGTTTAGGTTGTATATTTGCGGCCATCTTGGATTTATGCCAAATATACATAGTCCTCAAGTGGGATTTCGTAGCTATAAGACATACATGTCAACTTATATGAGGCAAAGTTTGATTGTTATACAAACTGTATGGGTTCGGCCATTAAGAATCAGGGAAACGAAAAGTGTCGTCTGCTGTTAGTAAATAATAAAGATCCTCTAATTGCGCACCTTTGCTTGTCCCCTACCATTCTTCGTCTCGCCAGCCGTCTCTCCAGTTGCCATTGCCGTTTCCGTGGCCATATCCGTTGCCATTTCCGTTACCATATCCGTCGCCATTTCCATTGCCGTTGTCGTTGCTGTTGCCATCGACGAGTCCGTCTTGGAAGAGGATTTTTGTTATGAATATAAACACAAACACTGAAAAGACAAAATGGGCGACAGGATTATAAAACTATCATAATATTTCTTCGACTGTTTTTAAAACAGTCGAATAAATATGATAGTCCAACCTTATGATTTGTCTTTACTAATGATTGGATCGTAAAATGATATAATGGACATTTAGGCCTAATTCGTCTTTTAGCTGCAAAAACTTCAAGGTTCATAAATTGTCTCTACGCGGCGTGGAAACGTAGGAAATGAATCTAAGATTCACAAATTCTGTTTCTTACGGAGCCGCAGGGGATGTAGATTTTTATTAGCCGATCTATTTATAGATCAGCTATATATTGGTTATCCATTGGTTTGTGAAAATGTTTGTAACCACCCTTTTCTCCTATATTCGGTAATCTACAAACGCGAAATTTGTTGCATCACTTCCAAACTACATCAACCGGATACTTTTTCATTTTTGCCCATTATCTCTGTTTAAAACTTTAAATATAGCGAAATAACACAATTTGGCTATAAATAAACGTTTTAACTACAATAGTTCGGTAAACTGGCTATAAATAAACGTTTTAAAAATAACTACAAGAGTTCGGTAAACTAAAGTTAGGCGGTTTGCCTTCTAGTCAATTTGTACGAATAGCAGCTTGCGTCTATTTTAGATGGCACTGTAACCGGTAGCTCCGGTAGCTCTGCCCACTCGCGTGCTGCCACAGAATTCGGACAAACACACAGTGACTACAACTTTGTGTATTGCGGAGTGTAATCTGTAGATAAATAGAGCATACAGTACAGGTTTTACGCTGGAATATTTCGCAACATAATGGTGACAACAAAACATTGCTGCTATGGCGATTCACGAACCCTGAAACCAGGTGAATACTAATACTTCATTGGATGGATTTGGGAACGGGTTTCCAAAAACCTGCACAAAATCGAGAAAAATGTCAACGGTGGGTACAGAACTGTGGTCGAAAATATTTTACCATTGACAATGTTACCAGAGACACCTACATATGTTCGATGCACTTTGTGGGTGGACGAGGCCCGACAGCTGAATATCCCGACCCCATAAAATGCGGAACACATGTACATTAGGCCTATTAATTATTGCCATACATGTATATATGCACAGTATGACCTATACAACTTGTAATGACGAAGGTGTGTCCGGACAGTGCAAATAACCGGATTATAATATTGGTCTGAACTGGCCACTCAAGAGTCACCCTGTGCATTTTGTTGAGTAATACTCATGACTGTTGACACTGATCTGAGTGATCAGACTGTATTGATGCACATGCTGGCTAACACATGTCGCAAAGGTACGTATGTCCGTCTGTGTGTGGGGAGTGTGTGTATCCGTTTTTCAGTCTTTCAACTTAAATCATTGTAAAATGGGCCATACTGTTTTACTGTTCATACGATCCAGTTTATATTATGCCATGCCCCTAGCCCTAAGGTCAGTCAGTCATAAGTGTGCAGTTTTATCTGGGTCTATGCTGACAACAGTCCAGATCTTGCTGATGCACCTGATAATGAGCTCAGCATGACCAGTCGGCTCATCTGGATCTATTGAATTGGTTCATAATGAAAGTAATGGTATTTGTTTGTACATTTTCTATTTGCAGGTCACAACTAAAAGAAGACGACTAGCTCAGCGTCATGAATATCGATCACCAAAGCAAATCAAACTGGAAAGATCGGATGCAGCGCAGAGTCTACTGCTGTTGACGGATACAAATGAAAGTGATGTGGGTGTCGTGGGCTCCAGCGCACCAGAAGTTCCATCAACTTCACATACCAACACCATTCCAGACCAGCGACAGCTCTTTATAAGTGTTGGAACCACATGTAAACCTTATGTACGTGATCATGAATGTCAAACAGACAATCCACCAACAACTGAAGTAATTAAATTAAGTATACAAAATAAAATATTGGAAAACAGTGCCAAATTAAATGAAAGTGTTACACCATTTGCATTACGCAAGCCTGTGGGTAAAAAACAAACCTCGGACACATCTACTGCATTTCGTGACACATTCAATGTTGACAGTGTCAATTATGATGGTAAAGCCTTTACATGTTATATTGGATTAAGTTACATTCAACTCATGTGTCTGTGGGATTTTTTTAGGGAAATTAACAGAAAATATGAACTATTGGACTTCTAATGTGTCTGATGCCAATAAGACTCAGAGTAAAAGACGAGGGCGCAAAAGAACTATGTCACCGATTAACCAATTATTCATGACCTTAATACATGTACGTCTACGTCTCGGCTTATTTCACCAGGATTTAGCTTATCGGTTCAAAACCAATACACGTCTGGTTTCCACCATCATCAACACATGGATCCAGTTACTGTACAAACAATTATATGCACTTCGCAAAGCCATATTTGCTTCAAGAAGGAAATATAAGGTGTATAATAGATTGCACTGAAGTTCATGTCCAATCGCCTGGTAACTTCGAGGCTCAAGGAAATAAGTACTCCTCCTACAAGGGATATACATCTTACAAATTTCTTGTAGCTATTGCTCCAAATGGTGCTGTTGTTTATGTAAGTGATGCATTTGAAGGAAGCATTAGTGACAAGGAAATTGTAAAACAGTCTGATTTTTTAGATTTCCTTGAGCCAGGTGATGTCATTATGGCGGACCGAGGGTTTTAATTGATGATCTCCTGAATGAGCATCAAGTGAAAATGATTAGGCCACCATTTCTTGGTACGAGACACAGATTTACTCCACAAGAGGAAGCTGCAACAAAAGACATTGCTAAACATAGAATTCATGTTGAGCGTTCCATTGAAAGAATGAAAAAGTTCAAAATCCTCCAAAGAATCATTCCACAATCCTTGCAGCCTGTTTTCACTCAATGTGTTTTCGTCATTTCTTGTTTAGTAAATTTTCAAACACCTCTTGTGGAGTAATGGAGTGGGGAAAATGGTAAAACACAGATGCATATAATTTTTGTATATTATGTATCTTTGAAATAAATATTATTGGTAAACATGAATCCATAAAATTGTGAGGATATGCTATACATTTTCACTGGGTATTATCTATGTCTGTATAACTACAAGGAACAGTAGTATGGTGTACGAACGGGGTCGAAACTAAATTTACAGGTGCAGCTATAAAAATATACAGGTGCACCTGTAAATATACAGGTGCGGCTGTACAAAATACAGCTGCACCTGTAAATATACAGCTGCACCTGTAAAAAATACAGCTGTACCTGTATGTTTTATAGCTGCAGCTGAAAATGTATAGTTGCACCTGTAAATAATACAGCTGCACCTGTAGTTTTATAGCTGCACCTGTAAATGTATAGCTGCACCTGTAAAATGTACAGCTGCAGCTGTAAAGTATAGGTGCACCTGTAAAAAATACAGCTGCATCTGTATTTTATAGCTGCACCTGTATGTTTGTAGCTGCACCTGTAAAATGTACAGCTGCAGCTGTAAATATATAGCTGCACCTGTAAAAAATACAGCTGCACCTGTATTTGTATAGCTGCACCTGTAAAAATAAAGTATAAAAAGCTGCACCTGTATTTCTGTATAGCTGCATGCAAACCTGTATTTGTATAGTTCTGCACCTGTATTTGTATAGCTGCACCTGTATTTGTATAGCGTGCACCTGTATTTGTATAGCTGCACTGTATTTGATATAGCTGCACCTGTATTTGTAGTAGCTGCACCATGTATTTGTATAGCTGCACCTGTATTTGTCTAGCTGCACTGTATGTATAGACTGCACCTGTATTTGTATAGCTGCACCTGTATTTGTATAGCTGCACCTGTATTTGTATAGCTGCACCTGTATTTGTATAGCTGCACCTGTATTTGTATAGCTGCACCTGTATTTGTATAGCTGCACCTGTAAAAAATGCAGCTGCAACTGTGAAAATACAGATGCTCCCGTAATTATACATCTGATTGGAGCGGAAGTAGGTATATATATAAGATTCCGGCACCTCGTGTTAATTTATGGCACCCGGTGTTTTTATAAACTTGAATGTATAAGGTATCCAAAAAATCCGGGTGCCATGTTTGTAAACCAAGTTCAAGGTCATGTCAAGGTCATTGAACTTTATGCTTGACGGAAGTCGAAAACTGCCAATATATGAGCCAATAGGTCATGGTCCTTAACTTGGAAATTGGTGTAACTTGTTCAAAAACATTTCTGATGGATATATTAAAGAATTTACGTAAACTACACTAATGTTCAGTATATAATTATCATATTTTCAAAATGGCCGCCAAAAATCGGGCATTTATGAGATTTCGGTTGACTTGCTACATATGTGTGTAATGCTAAGCGCCTTCACCTATATTCAAAGGTTAATTCTTTCAACTGGAATAATGTTGCAGTTAACATACTCCATTGTCAGAAAACTCAAAATGGCCGCCAAGTAAATGGCAAATCCATAGTAATTTACTTTCATGAACATAGACAAGTTTGACACCCACAAAAGTAGGGCAGACAAAGTCTGGACGTCTGTTCTCAACACAGACGACAGTCGCAGAATATACTACACTTACAGAGCTTCAGAATATCCATCTTGAAAATATGACCGCCAGATATTTGAGTTGAAAATCGAATCTTCCGAAAATGTTTAGTGTGTCTGTTAGTCGGTTCTTCTGTGTAATTTATACCAGTTTAGGGTCATATGTATACACGACATATTTGTGTATAATTCAGGGTACACGGGCTCCAATTATGCCAAAAAAGGTCAATGACCTTGAAATGACCTTGAACGTGTCCGAGAAAAATGGTACCCGGATTTTTCGGAAAGCCAGACCCAAAATGTATACAAAACCACCAAGAAACAAAAATTAACACGCGGTGCCGGAATCTCGACAATTCACCCCAAACTATTCGTTACAAAACGTGATATTTTGTATTCGTGATTTGATTGGACCGGACCAATGTTGGCTCACCTAGCTGACCAATCAATCGAACAGTTGCCGATCACGTGATCTTGATAAGCGCACATCAGCTTCATTCGCAAGAAGATACAACCATTAGATACAGGTAATTTGTTTTGCAAAGTACATTTGAGTATAAATACCGCCGAGAATATACGCTACAAACTGTTAATTAACACTATACGAGTGGGGATTGTCCCTGCAGTATATTTAAACTGTACCGAGAGAAAAGTGGAGCCATTACGGCCCTTAGATGCCATATGTTTTGTGGAAAAAACATCAACATTATTTTATGTAATGTTGGCTTATCTTTAGCGCTTTTACGTTTAACGGCGCTACAGTGAGGGATATACAATATCCATTCAACACTGAAACTACCATTTGCTGATATGGTGGCAGGTTCCCTTACCACACCAACATCACTTGGCCCAATATATATAACGGAATCTACTTATTTTGCTCAAATATACCAGCATATAGAGAAATGATTAACACATTAGAATGTTTTATAAACTTGTGACTAGTTCATTTACATTTGACTACCATAAGTATTGCTATGATCAGATATTAATGATAGCTAAATATAACTGGGAGAATTTGGTTGGGGAGGAATACAACACTTCTCTCACTTTTCCCTCAGATTCCGTAACTACTAAAATGTGGACATATATTTAACCCTGATTTGATTGGCTAATAACATCATGCTCTGCATGACTTTTCATTATTTTATTAATTCGTTCCCACGAAATAATAATTCGTTCCCTCAATGTAACAATTCGTTCGCACCAATTAACAATTCGTTCCTATGAGTTAACAATTCATTCCCTCAATTTAACAATTCGTACCCACGGGAACGAATTGATAATTCGTGGGAACGAATTGTTATATCGTGAGAACGAATTGTTAATTCGAGGGAACGAAAAATTAAATTGAAGGAACGAATTGTCATTTCGCGGGAAAGAATTGTTAATTCGTGGGTACGAATTGTTATATCGTTGGAACGAATTGTTAATTCGAGGGAACGAATTGTAAAATTGAGGGAACGAATTGTCATTTCGTGGGAACGAATTGTTGATTCGAGGGAACAAATTGGTATATCGCGGGAACGAATTGTTAATTCGAGGAAACGATTTGTTAAATTGAGGGAACGAATTATTATTTCGTGGGAAATAATTAATAAAAAATCCATGTCCCCTGGGGGGCTCCGTAACATAGCATATGGGCAATATACAAGGTGTATGATCACGTGGTACTAACAACACCAACAAGTACGTATTCTTTTATAGTTTCCTTATTACGTAACGGATTTTGATGAAATATGGCGCATCAAACGCATCTTGTTAAGCTGCATTTGGTGTTCTCTAGCTGTATTTTCGCCCAAACTTCTGTAGTTTTTTTGCGAAGAATCGATTTGGAGCGTGCGACGTTGTTGTTGATGTAACCACGTGATCATGCACCTTGATATATGGATATGAGGATGGATATATATGAGGCCTAATTTGTCCCTTATCTGCAAAAACTTCAAGGTTCATAAATGGTCTCTACGCGGCGTGGAAACGTAGGAAATGAATCTAAGATTCACAAATGCTGTTTCTTACGGAGCCGCAGAGTATGTAGATTTTTTGTTATTAATTCGTTCCCACGAAATAATAATTCGTTCCCTCAATGTAACAATTCGTTCGCACCAATTAACAATTCGTTCCTATGAATTAACAATTCGTTCCCTCAATTTAACAATTCGTACCCACGGGAACGAATTGATAATTCGTGGGAAATAATTGTTATATCGTGGGAACGAATTGTTAATTCGAGGGAACTAATTGTTAAATTGAAGGAACGAATTGTTATTTCGTGGGAACGAATTGTCATTTGGTGGGAACGAATAGTTAATTAGTGGGTACTAATTGTTATATCGTGGGAACGAATGGTTAATTCGAGGAAACGAATTGTTAAATTGAGGGAACGAATTGTCATTTCGTGAGAACGAATTGTTAATTCGATGGAACGAATTGTTATATCGTGGGAACGAATTGTTATATCGTGGCAACGAATTGTTAATTCGAGGGAACGATTTGTTATTTAGTGGGAACGAATTAATAAAAAAATGCATGTCCCCTGGGGTGCACCGTAACATAGCACATGGGAAATATATGGATATGAGGATGGATAACTGTTAGATCATGTTCGTCCGCATGTACGATCGATAATCCACTCGCTAAAGCTCGCGAATTTTCTCCTCGTACATGCGGACGAACCGTGATCTAACTGTGGCTTAGCTGTCAATCAAACCAACATTACCATCGTGTATATGCTTGATTGCAAATGCAATCTAAGAAATTATGTTTAAACCAATCACGTGACTTACGGAAGATGATGATAATGAATATCGTGTCGCTCCCACCACTCCCTGACCAATCCCACGACGACGATTCTCTGAGACTGTTAACTCTTTGCATGCTAGCGGCGAAAATATCCGCCAAACGAATTGGGAGTATATGTTTTATTTCTCTCTGTAAATATGTCTTGAAATTACATTAGAATTGAGTCCTCAGGATTCAATTCTAATGAAATTCCAAGACATATTCATGATATTTACAGGGAGAAATACAAGAAAATATAATGAATTATTGTCCGCATGTTTTGAACTATTTATAGCCCACAAGTTTCCCAGCATGCAAAGAGTTAATTCACTATTACATATGCCATGTATGCTACTGATATGTAAAGATGAGCATATGGTTGTGACTAGAGAAATGGGGGCTTATGGGGTTTACGACCAGAATAGTTGCTGATGAAATAGTACTTTCCTGTAGCCTGGTAACGATATGTGTTGCTTGTTGGACGAATTATTGTTTCATTGTTGCACAGTCTGATCGGGATCTACAATGGTCGCAAAACCCATAAACCCCATTTCTCCAGTCATAGCCACAAATATGTGTCCCAGTGGTCTATCTACCCACGTGACTTACTGAAGGTGTGACATTCACCATCTCCGCCACACTGACCAATCCACTAACGAGTACCAAATCACGTGACTTACTGAGTATGTGACATTGCCCGCCTCAACCATACACGGACCAATCCACTAACGACTATATAAACACGTGACTTACGGAAGATATGACAATCCCCACCTCGCCATACTAGCCAATCGACTAACGACTACCAAATCACGTGACTTACTGAAAATGTGACAATGCCCGCCTCCACCAAACACTGACCAATCCACTAACGACTATATATGCACGTGACTTACGGAAGATGAGGATGTTGAAAATCCCTCCACCCCCGAAGCCTCCCATGCCGCCGCCGCTAGACATCATACCGCCGTTCATCGGGTAGTATGGCAGCATGTACGTGGCGCACGACATGGCGAACATGCTCACTAGGGACAGCATCGATAGGTGGATGAACTTGTTCATGGCTGTCGTCTGCTTGACCGTCGTCTGTTGAAATAGCACGGAACGCAAAATGTACATTAAAAAGGAACTCAAATAAGTAATGCTAGCTCGAAAATATTTAATGCTAGCTCTAAATATGTAATGCTAGCTCTAATTATGTAGAGCTGGGAATAATTATTTGAGTTTATGTAGATTTGGCGTTCCAATAATTATTTGAGCTTATGTAGATTTGGCATTCCATGAACGCCAAATCTACATAAACTCAAATAATTTTTCCCAGCTCTACATAATTAGAGCTAGCATTAAATATTTAGAGCTAGCATTAAATATTTAGAGCTAGCTCCAAATCACTCGAAGAGCTATATAAATAATGTTGAGCTAGCTCTAATATTTAATGATATTATTTAGAGCTAACTTTAATTATTTGAGTTTATGTACATTTGGCGGACATAGAAATAGCAGGGAATTATATACAATGTACTTGTTAAGGAATGGCGTTATAGAACATTATAAGTTGTTTCAAGGGTAGCAGAATCATGCCTGCGATTGAATAGCTGTATAAGGTATAGTTGACCATGCTTTGCTTAGTGTATTATACATCGCATTGAGTTGATATCTCCGCCATTTTAGTTTGTACAGGATATAGGTCAGTTTCATCATTTGGGGCTTTTGACACGGACTGCAAATTATATTGCAGAAAATAGAATACAATTTGGTGAAATATGTCCCAAAGATATATGACAACAATATATTATAACTATTATTCCAGCAGACTACATAGCACACTAGATATCTGAGCATGTCTCTCATCATCTCATCACTCTCAAAATATACAATGGACACTTTTCAATGTGTAAAATTTCAAACTGGTGCACATTCTATTATAAGGTTTGATCATGTCCAACCGTGTGCAAACGTTTGCTGTGGCCCGAGGAAACTGTTTGAACCCAAGGCCGCAGGCCACGGGTTCAAACAGTTCCCGAGGGCCACAGCAAGCGTTTGCACACGGCTGGACATGATCAAACGTTATTGTTACATTTCCAACAAAAAAAATGATGTAATTTAAACATTATATTCAGTATTTTTAGTACTTTTATAAATCGTCCCATTCACGTAGATAATTTTCGGTATTCATATTCCGGGGCCGCGTCATGAACGTCATGAAGTAGTGGCGTCATGAAGGCACTTCAGCGTAGCGATGTCACGAAGGCACTTCCATTACGCGCGGCCCCGGGATGAGCATTGCCTAAAGTCATATGCAAACGGCACGCGCTATATGTGCAAACAACGGAAACCATGTAACAATATTAGATAACGGCTTACAAGTTACTGGATTCGATACAGTGTGTATGGTAAAACAGGTATATATTAACATCACTGTGTATTTTTCTACTGTTACTGTTACTGGTTTCTCAAATAGTTTAACAAATGATCAACAAACCATTCTGATATCAGACTTCGTATGTAAATTTGATGCGGACAACGCACACCTCGATATTCTCTGTCTTTGGAACATATATATATATATACATATTTACAAAACAATTATGGATTTTTTTTATTAATTCGTTCCCACGAAATAACAATGCGTTCCCTCAATTTAACAATTCGTTCCCTCGATATAACAATTTGTTCCCACGAATCAACAATTCCTTCCCACGAAATAACAATTCGTTCCCTCGAATTAATAATTAATTATTACGAAATAACAATTCGTTCCCTCAATTTAATAATTAACAATTCGTTCCTCCGATAATAACAATTCTGTTCCCACGAAATAACAATTGTTATTTCGTGGGAACGTATTGTTTATTCGTGGGAAGGAATTGTTAAATTGAGGGAACAAATTGTTAATTCGTGGGAACGAATTTCTTTTTTCGTGGGAACGAATTAATAATAAAATGATGATCAGGGGAATTTTTAGTTGCGAAGGTAACTCTTGCAATCTACTAGTACTGTAGCTAGCTACGGACGGTACGGGAGTAATAGCAAGAGTTACCTTTCGCAACTAGGGAATGTTGATATATGTTCGCAATTGTTTGAGTAATGCAGTCCAGCATGGTGCCCCTGGCTGGAAACAGTTGACACTAAATTGACTATAACGTCCACAAAGTTCGTATGTGTTGACATTATTTCTTCACAAGCCATAACATATACAATATTTATCGCGGCCATCTTGATAAATGGCGGTCGATTTTCGGAAATATTAAGCAATATGAAATGTGACTACATAACATAAATTGCCCAACTACAACTTTATATACTATGGAACCTCTCTAAACCGGACACCAAAGCAACCTCTGTGATCTTATTTTTGATGGGTTTCTTGATTATTTATCTCAGATGTTAATGTATGTTCATGATTGCAAAGCACGCCAATACATTTCAGAATGATCATATGCATGATTTACAGTGAAACATCTCTAAATCGGACACCCTGGGGACCTCCCAGGGTGTCCGGTTTGGAGAGGTTTCACTGTACAATTGTTTTTAGTAAAAATAATTTTCGAAAACTGACACCCTTCCCAGTGTACAGATGTTTAATTGCTGTATTGGTATTTAAAGGGGCATACCAGGATTGTTGGAGAAAAGAATACGTCTTTTCATCATGGCCCTGTGTAAAGTGGATTAATTGAAGATATATGACGATACCAGGACAGCTTCGTTGTGTCTATTTTCTCCCATTAGGTACGTACATAAATATCGGATTTCCTATCTTGTTGCGTTCAACAAGATAGAAAGTCTGATACTTATTTTCTTTGTTTACAGATATCGGTGAAAACTGAAACAACCCAGCGGTCCCTGTGTTTCGTCATACATCTTCAATTAAACCACTTTACACAGGGCCATGATGAAAACACATTTTTATTTTTTATATTTTGTTTTTAAAAAGTCCGGAACAAAAATGTCAGCGGTCCTATTATCGTCATTTATGCCTTCAACACAGTGCGTATGTGCCGTGAAACACGGTGCCGTAAAACATTTTGATATCCAGTCAATACTATTTTTGCATTTTGCATTTTACAGCCATTTGTAGGTGTTGACGGGATAAATAGAATATTAGGTTAGTGCCGTGAATGGGAAAACATATCTGGCGCGGCACGGAAACGGGATGTGCTCGGCAGAGCCTCGCCCATCCCGTTTCCTGAGCATTGCCAGATATTTTTCACCATTCACGGCACTAACCTACTATTTTCTATATATCTTCAATTAAACCACTTTACACGGGGCCATGATGAAAACACGTTTTTATTGTTTATAGTATTTTTTTCCAAAAATACTGATATGCGCCTTTAACACTGAAAACACGTGTGTGTACATAGCAAACACAGACAACACTTACAATGAACCCTTGAAAATTAACACTTACATTTCTGAAAAATAATTGTTATCTGCTGTTTATTTTTTTATTTCATTTTTCTCAAAAAAAGACATGGTCTGGCAGCGTTTAGAAACATTGTCATTGGAAATGATACTAAAGGGCTGTCAAAGCATGTTTCTGATGAGAAAACAATGGAAAGTAGAAAAAAAAGATGAAAATATTGTAAGGGTTAAGGCATCACGGGACGGTTGAAAATAACCAATCTTTCCTGAAAATGATTCCAAATTTTTGCTACAAATGCCCGAAAAATATCTTAAATTCTGTCGCGAAACCGAACCCGTCAGACAGCATAGCATGCGCCATTTTCCAAGATGTCAAAATCAACCGGAGCTAACATTGAATTTAGTAGAATTATAAAATACTCCTAGTCAAGCCTCACAAAGTCAAGAACTATTCGTAAACCTATTTTTTTCTGGACACACTGGTGTAACTCGCAAGGTCGGTACTGGAATATATAGAAAATCGTCCACCCCCTTTATGCCGCTAGCTCTGCACTGTCCCGTGATACCTAAACGCCCAGAAGATTTACTGTGTCTCCTGTTTAAAGAGCTACTCGAGCATGCGTTGTTGACTTACCTGATGAAAGTTCCCTGTTCTGTCTTCGCTCTTCCTTCGTTCTGGGAGCACTGATCGGGCTGTCTCCCGTCGTTTATATAAATGTTTTCATCAGCGCCCAGAGCGAGCGTGCGAATAAAGTATAATTTCGCAGACACTTCCTGTACTTTTGCCTACGTTTGCATGTATCTGCACGTTCACATCCGACCATGGAGGCACATACATGCATTAACGAGCTCAATCAATGATCGGTTCGTGCAGACATCGGTCACGTATTTGGGGCAAAGTTATGATTTCTGTTTAACCAGGAATAAAAATACTGTAACTAGACGCACATTGCCGCCAAATATTATCGAAATCAGCAAGGGTTAAGCAGTTATACCAACGCAAGTGATCAGTAAAATAAATATTACTTAATGATTATACCTGTATAGCGGCCACTCGTGATCTTTAGAACTGGTGGAATAGTGACAGAATTAACACTTATTTAATTCCTATAAAGAACAGTTTGTGCCTACTGTGTGAGCATGTACCTTTAAGGAATAAAACCATGGGCTGTTGCGTTTACTGGTTTACATAATACATTGGGTACGTTTAAAGTGCATGTAGTCCGAAGGACTCCTCGCAAACGTTAAACACACATATGTATTGTACAACCCAGTAAAACCAACAGCCTATTGGTTTATTATATGTTATCTTCCTTGAGATAGCATATTACCGGTATGTCACGCAAATTTCTATGGGGACAGCCATATTGTTGTGTTACGCGTAAATTGCGAGTTCGACCAAGAAAATATTGCCCTATCATGGCCTATGTGCCAACTTATTCTATGGCGTTTTGGTTTGTCTTGCTGTGTATCTAAAGCTCTATATATACTATTCTCTATAGTTTTCACAGTTTTGGGCTCAGTTTATCAGTTAAATTCTGGAAAATACGAATCAAGACATTTCGTGCGTATGAATACAGCAGCTATTATCTTATTAGTTCTCACAGTTAGGTAGCAGTGACCAGTTAGCCGCCAGTTTCGTACATTTTTTCTGGGAGTTTCAAACAGTATTTTATTCTAGAGAAAACGTATGGATGTGAATGGGTTTGTACCATCATAGTACATTTGCCTCTGGATGATGATTGAGAAAATATGCAACTTTCAGTCTCTAGTTCCGCAAGTGATCAGTTTGTATGGAGATATCATATTTCAGTACTTTCAGTACTTTGATTACTTATATTTACACTGCATTTTCTGATAGTTTCAAAAATGTAAATAACGAAATATGACGTTAACATTAAGAACAATATAATGTTTGATCATGTCCAGCCGTGTGCAAATATTTGCTGTGGCCCGAGGGAACTGTTTGAACCCACGGCCGCTGGTTCAAACAGTTCCCGAGGGCCACAGCAAACGTTTGCACACGGCTGGACATGATCAAACGTTATTGTTACATTTCCAACAAAAAACTGATGTAATTTGAGCATTATATTCAGTATTTTCAGTATTCATATTCCGGGGCCGCGTCATGAACGTCATGAAGTAGTGACGTCATGAAGGTACTTCCGCGTAGTGACGTCATGAAGGCACTTCCATTACGCGCGGCCACGGAATAAGCATTGCATAAAGCCATGTGTAAACAGCACGGGCTATGTGCAAACAATGGAAACCATGTAACAATATTGTTTTACGTCAATGTGTCGCAATTCCTGGAACAGCGACGTTGTCGGTCAATAGCGTGCAGTTTTTGACACTTCGTGGACGTCAAACGAACTTTAACCAATCAACAGCATGGCGCGACGGCACGTGGGTCTAATGTATTGTATTGTGATGTAAACGCAGTCGAATGGGTCTTTGCGTTATGTATTTATAGAAGGTGTAAATAGTTGATGATTAACAGTATGCAGAATTATTATACTGCATCATGCATGGCTGTGATAATGTAATAAATTCAGTATAATAAAAATTAAAAAATGTATCCTTAAATTGAAAATTTCTCCCTCAAAGTGTACTTAGCACTATAATTGTACTTTGCACTTTTGGTGAAATAGGCTACAGGCAGGTTGTCGTGTGAGATAAGCCGTGGAGGAACTACGATACGCCCCTCCCCCCCCCCCCCCCCCCGTATCCGTAAATAATCAATAATCACAGGTTGAATTTAAGTAACGGACCGAGGTCTGTAAATGCATTAAATATGCCTAAAAGCATCAATAAACGCTGTAACCCTATATGTAGCTGCGACTGGATAATTTGGGTTTCCTTTTGGGTAACTTATTCTCTGTGGCCGTGACTGCAGAAATGGGACTTGTTGGTTTTGCGATCAGTGTAGATCCAGGTCAGGTCAGGCATTCGCACAATCTGACCAATATATGCACTGTTTGCGATTCCATCAATGAAACACCCGACATGCTCCTAAACAGCAGTACAGTCGAACGTACCCCTCTAAACCGGACACAATTCAAATTGTGTTCTACTTAATTATAATCGCGTTCATTGTCATTTATCTCCGCTGGGTATGATCGCAATGCAATCATACGTGTCTTGGAGTAGTTGTCTGTCTGTTTTACAGTGGAACCTCTCTACACCCGATACCCTGGGGACCTCCCAGAATGTCCGGTTTAGAGAGGGTCCACTGTTTATCGATATCAGGCGACAGGATCTGTATCTATACTACTGTCTGTCCCACGTTTTGCTGCCGACGAACATTTGGCCATTAAACACATTCAATCTAAAAAATATACCAGTTATGTGCGGAATTTTCCTACTTTTAGTACTTTAATATTTGAATAGCCGATACAACATCAAATATTAATGAAACTTAACCCTTTCAGCGTTAAGTAACTGGAATGTACTGTGATATGTTAGTTTTCTGACCAATCCAATCATCACAAAGTAATTTTCACACTAGTTCACCTATTTTTATTTTTTTTCTAAAATATATGAAAATGACTTGCAAAAAAAAAACGTGTTGAAAAATATCAGGGTGTCAGGTTTACCACATTCCCTTTATAAATGCAAAATATAAGTGTTGTGCTACTTCATAAACCAAACCAATTTTGACGTCAGTAAACGTACCGTTGTTGAACCTTATATTATGTCACAGAAACGAATGTATCACACGTGTGATATATTCGTGCGAATGCGTCGCACATGGTGAAGAATACGTACGAATACATCACACAAATCTGTGACGTTTACGTTTGGCATCACTACCCCTTGCAACAAAAACGAATGTGTCACATGTTACAAAAACTCGAACAAAAAATAATATAATATTGTCCAGACGAATATGTCACATGAACATTCGAATGGGGGATAACAGTGCGATACAATAAAACAGAATGGAGCAGGCATATTCGCCGGGTTATTTGAAAGTCATGCCACGCATGCAGACAAGGTAAATGTAAATGCTTTGATTTAACGACGGCACTGGCTCGATGACCTTGCATGTCGATACCGACTATTTAAGTCCCCGTCCGATAGGACTAGGCTATCACGAATGTGTCTTGTCTTGCCCAACGACACGCCGAATCGACCAGAGTGGCGGGATTCTAACTCGGGGTCTCCCGATCCGGAGTCAGATGCTCTACCCACTGAGCTATGGAAGCTGATTTCAGACAGCACTAGGGGCGTATCATGTTATGGCGCTTATCTTCTGTCCGTCTGTTAGCGATTTGGTTTGCGCTCAAAATAATCTTGACATAGTATCCTCAAACTTGGTATGCAGGTCAGTAACGACCAGTGTATGACCAATTTGACTTGACTAAAGTGTGTCAAAGGTCAAAATCGCGGTGACTTTAGACAATAAAACAGTTGCCGCTCTATAACTCGAGAACGCCATGACCTATCATTGGTTTTCAAGTTAGTCATGACCAGCAGATGACCTCTATTGATTTGAGGTCAGTATGTCAAATGTCAAGGTCGCGGGGTGACATTGGACAATAAAACGAGTTCGGCTCAATAACTCAAGAACAGTTGGTGCTAGGATGCTCAAACGTTTGATTTTGAGGCCACTATGCACATTGTGGCACCACTGCGTGTCTTTTTGAGAAGGGGGGGGGGGGGGCTTATATGTTTGACAAAGAACTCTTGTTAAACGAATATGTTAAATGTCAATGTGTCATTCAAAGCTACCATCGGGCGTATATTGCTCTGCTTAGTTTAGTAGTTGCCTCCTGCACTTGTATTCATTATACATGTAACCCTTTCAATAAACTTGAAGGATTGTTTTAATATTTGGACAGTTCATTCTTCTGAACATGTGTGACACACTCACACCAACAATGACAAAACTATACTGTTCAAAATATTATCGTCTCGTAATAATTTTGTCGTCACCATTAATTCGAAGTGTGCGATTTTTTGTCGTGCTGGCTTGCCGACAGCGCCATATAGTCGGCACGTTGGCGGCCGTACGTCCGTGCGCCTCAGCGGGCGCGGATCATAACTGCGAAGTTTGTCCAATATCAGCCCGGCGGTTCATGAAAATAAGACGTTTGAAATCTCTAATAAAATTTTGACCTTTCGGCGGTCATCTTGGATTACGTAATGATAAGATTTCGACAATAAATGCTCCAAAGTGATTGTCTTGTCGATACATTCGATTTGATAAAGATATGACCATATTCGGTCAAGTTTGAAATTTGCGATTGTGTGACATATTCGTTTATACCAAAAAGTGAAAAATATTTGGGTGAGATTTTCGGTTCGTGATGTATTCCGCCGAATTCGGCCAGTATTCACCGAAATGTGTGACGCATTCACACGAATACTTCACACGTGTGATATATTCGTTTCTGTGACATATAGGGTTCAACATACCGTGACGTCACAAATTCGGATCTCTATCCCGTTACAAACTAAATGTATTGCTAATTAGGAGATAATAAGTCCTAATTAGGAGATATCATCTCCTAATTAGGACTTATTATCTCATAATTATAAAAAATGGTGTATCTCCTGATTAGGAGATGCTAAGTAATAATTAGGATATATTAAGTCCTAATTAAAAGATACTAAGTCTTAATTAGGAGATACTAATTAGGAGATAATAACCCATAATTAGGAGATATTATCTCCTAATTAGGAGTTAGTATCTCCTAATTAGGACTTAATATATCCTAATTATTACTTGGCATCTCCTAATCAGGAGATAAAACATTTTTTAGCATTGACACATATAGTAAGTCCTAATTAGGAGATACTAACTCCTACTTATGA
Source organism: Conchocele bisecta (assembly GCA_029237695.1). Classification (NCBI taxonomy): domain Eukaryota; kingdom Metazoa; phylum Mollusca; class Bivalvia; order Lucinida; family Thyasiridae; genus Conchocele; species Conchocele bisecta. The sequence continues at coordinate 71,104,315 of CM055277.1, forward strand.
GATAATAAGTCCTAATTATGAGATAATAGGTCCTATTTAGTATGTAGTAAGTCCTAATTAGGAGATACTAACTCCTAATTATGAGATAATATCTCATAATTAGGAGTTACTATCTCCTAATTAGGACTTATTATCTCATAATTAGGAGTTAGGAGATAAAAATAGTTTAGCAATGGGACCAGGACGCTTCCATATGAATGCATCTACAGTATGCACCTATCAATATCTTCCACACCGGGGGTGGTGGTGGCAAGAAGGTGTGGGGATATACACGAAAACTTAGACGGCTGAAAAATAAACATACGATAATTAGACGCCATACACTCATTGTGGTGACATATTATTGGTTCACATGTAGTTCCGTGCTATATGTTGTTACCACTCGTCTGAACCGTCTTAATGATGTAAATAACATATACCTTCATGGAGAAATAAACAAAATAATGAGATTTGTTTATACAAATAATATCGTATACTTATACTGAAATGGGTAGGTGTATGTATTCGTTGCGAACAGTAATTAATTATGCAATATACTCCCGTTCTGCCAGGCGCCAGACTACGGACTGTACGGGAGTCGAGTGCAAGAGTTACTGTTCGCAACTATGCATGTATGTACAATCATCGGATGAAGCTAGCGTGCTAATAAACATTTTTGCACGCATGGAAATGTAATAAGTATCCACTCACACATACATGTATGCTGAAAGTGACATATGTAGAACATGTTTTATTTGTATAATGTTTAGATAATATCAAAATTAAATAATACGTACATTATATAAACTGAATCATTTGGGAATGTGAATCTATTTCATTGTGTCTGTGAATGTAGACGCTGCTCAGATTGAACAGCTTTACAGGCTGATTCATTTCAGGTGCGTAACCAGGATATTGTTATGTTGAGGTGGGGGGGGGGGGGGGGGTGCGCAGTGAGCGGCGATAGCAGCGAATTGTCTAGGGCCGGGATCCGGAGGATTGCCCCCCCCCCCACACCTGACTTTTTCCCTCCAGACATCGATATATTATGCGAAATTTTATTTATTTTAGCAGAGAAATTTTCATTTCACGAAATGTAGTTCTTATTTTATCTATGTGTACACACCTGGCCAAATTTTGAGGGCTGCGTTCGCACCCGTCGCACCCCTGACCCCCCCCCCCCCCCCACCCTGATTACGCGCCTGCATTTAGTGAATATCGGTATCCCGCAGACTACAACGTATCACAGGTGGAAGACTCGGACATATGACACCAAAAAATTGCCTATTAAAAAAATCCCATTACCCCACCCACTTGGTCTCGTACACTACCATATTTATAAATAGAATATGGTAGTGTACGAGACCAAGTGGGTGGGGTAATGGGATTTTTTTAATAGGCATTTTTTTGGTGTCATAGGTCAGTCTTCCACCTGTGCAACGTATTCGTGCCTTCTATTGACGTAAACTATAATGTATTGCATTCATTTTAATATGTGCACGCATACACGCACGCACGCACACAATACATACATACATACGCACGCACGCACGCACGCACACAATACATACATACGCGCACGCACGCACGCACGCACGCACGCACGCACACACACACACACACACACACACACACTACATACATACATACATATGTAGCAATTGAAAACAAGCTTTATAAAAGTTTATATGAATTCGTGGTATACGGAAAATAGTTCGAAATGGAATATATATATATAGACAGCATAAAATAATGATACATTACATGTGCGGTTCCAGGCAGAGCGTGTCCGGCGCACGCCCCTTCTAAAATTGGTCGAGTTAAGATTTTATCATATTTTGTTTACCTGTAAAGATCTGATTGTTTCCTTATGTTGTCACCATTCAGCTGAACCGTATCGCCGAGACGGTTCAACTGAGTGGTAACAACATATATACTTTTGGTGAGAAGTAAGAAAAATGTAGAAAATATTTATCTGAATGTTATGAAAGTTTACGAGCATTTACGTCTCATTTACAATTGAGAATCCACGCCCCGAAATCCTGGATTCGACTCTGCATGATTTTATTGTTACAGTTGTTTTAGTTACTTTTAGCGGTTTCCATTAATTTAATGAAATATGCATTTGCTGCAAACGGTAGCAAGCCGTGATGAACTGCGCTCCCTCCCCGTCCTCATCCCGCTGTCCATTCTAGTAGTAAGCATAAAGAGGCAGCTCACTGTACCTTTAACGAGATGACTTTAATTATGCGTTGTTGTAGCATAATTGACGTCGCGGCACAGTTCACACTTCTCCGTTATTGTTGGATGGATAGGTGGGTTGAGGGTTGATCACACAATAAAAAAAACCCTACTCTGTGCAAGTGTACTTATCGTCAGAAATAACTATAACGCATTTACCAGCTTCGCTCTTGAGTAGAATGTATGGACTTCCGGGTGCCTTGAAAAGTCAGCGCGGGGATTTGGGAAGTGGGACTAGGCTACTTCCACGTCAAACATCAACAACAGGCTTGAACAGCAACAGCCAAAGTTACGAAATTACATGTACCTAACTTGTTTGTACACGAGGTATTCTTAAACTCACATTAAATTGTTGAATGATACGACAGTAACTACCCGACGTATTTCCAATCACACTTCCGCTTATCGTTTACATCGCTATTTAATAAATTTTATATTCATAGTCATGGGTTTTCGTGGGTAATAAACGCCTGTTTTCGCATAGGGTAACCGCTTTAGTGACGTCTCGGCCCTAAACAACCTCGGCCCCACGACATCTCGGCCCCACGACACCTCGGCCCCACGACATCTCGGGCCCCATATTTTTTTAATAAAAAAAGGAGTTTGATGGGCAGAAATATATAAAAGTTATTTATAATGAATAATTACACCAAAGTCGATAAGTGGATGGTTGAGTTGAACAAATATTACCTATGATAACATGTCTATGTGATTGTTATTATAGATAAAATGTGTTAAACTTAAAACCTCTGTGGTATAAGATAACAAGATGAAGACAAGAGTATAACATCATGTTTCTGTTTATTCACACCATATTGTGAGTTAATAATAACGACACGTACAGGTAACAGGTACACTTAATGTTCACATAATGTCAAATTATGTTAAGAACTATACAAATATACATATATACAAGGTATGTCAAGCACTTTTGGGCACTGTAGTGCACTGTATGGTTGTCCATTCACTGTTCACTGTTCACATAATGTTCACTCGATGTTGCCCACGTAGCACTTGGCAACCTCGGTCAGGTACTCCGACGTCTTCATCTCGCCGTCGTCGTAGAGGTCGTACAGTTCCTCGAGCCGGCCGTCCACGCGTCGGTACTTCTTCAGGCGATACCGGACCAGGGCGTGCTCGCTGACCAACTGGGCGTTCAGGTCAAGAAGGCGGGCCTCTCGCAGTAGTAGTGGTACGAGCACGTAGAATTGGAGACAGGCTCTCCCAGCCTTGCCGTTGATTCGCCGATGCCAACCTATAAAAGACATATGAAAACAATTATATAATATGTAAAACAACAATGTACACAATAATCTGCAGATGGTTATTGATAATTTAATTGAAATTGTTGTTGAAAATGTCCGTAGTCATTCGTCGTATTATCATTTGTACATTAGGTCATTACCTTCAACATCGTTGTTACTGCGGACCGGCTGTCGGTACACGGACCACTCTCGCACGGACCACACGCTGCTGTCCATCCATTGTCGCTCCAGATAGTCGAAGAGTTCCATCAGTTCCGGCGTGGTTGCCTTGGACTTCAACGCGGCGAAGGCTCGTTCAACGTGCGTCGGTGGCAGGAACGGCAGGGCCAGCGTACGACGGATCAGCAGGTGTATACCCTCACGGCGCTCGTATGTCGTCTTCAATCCCACGGCACCAACCTTCCGGAGAACGGCCTGGGCCCAGTGAAAACTGCACCCATTCAACGAAGCATCGGGGAATACATCACGTACCGCGCCCCACATTCCTGAAACAATCCATGTATAATAACATGGGGGGGACAACTGTATTGTTACGCAACGTGTTGTGACATGTTATTGTTGTGCCAGACTGTGATCAATAGATCAATATATTGTTATTATATATCCGGTTTAGTTTGTTTATACAGTCATGTCATGCATTATACTTACCAGCTTCACATTGTTTTAGTTTACCCACTTACCTTTCAAGAATGATTGTAGGGTCAAGTTCGTTGTTGGCCCGGGTGACGTCGAACGTTGCGTCAAACGAGTCGACATGCTCGTCCGCGACATCGGGTACCTCGGAAATGGCAGTGGCATTTGATCTGTAACAATTATAGAGATTGGTATATATGCATACCGTTATAACATGTATTGCCGTAATATATATATGTCACAATGTCATTCATTACGATGAGGGTATATACTATTCAATATCGTAATATAGACCTGACGTTGAAACTATCGTCGTTGACGGGTATCTCGTCTTCTACGGTGACGTGGGAGGCTTCTACGGTGACGTGGGAGGCTTCTACGGTTACGTGGGAGGCTTCGTCTGTGGTGGTCGATAATGAAAAACTGTGGCCCAAATTGAATGTAACTATTGGCAGGCTCGCTGTTCTGGAGACCTGTAACATAGTTCCCAAATACATGATATTCTAAGAAAGTATAATTAATTTCCGTGATAAAAACATTTTAAATTTCATTTCATTATTTATTATTTCGTAAAATGATTATTCATTCATATATACCTCAACAAGGGTCGAGTGTAGTTGGGACGGTTCCGCGCAATTATCGCAAGTGAATTCCATGATTCCCGTTTTCTTTGCGAGGAAGTATTCCTTCTGTTTGATCCCTGAAACAAAACATATTTATTTTAAAATAAAATGTACAACGTATCTGGAACAATTTTCAATAACGAGCTTACCTGGAGCGGTGTACACTAATTAGATTAAACTGGACACGTGCCGAGACACCTTGGGGTCAGTTACTGGACAATTAATGGTCATTTAGTGGAAACGTTATACCCAGTGGATTAAATTATGTCCCTATGTTACTAACGGACGTGTGCCAATTACGCCAATACACAATGTAAATCACCCAATATAATTAGAGAAATCGGCAAATTACAACCGAAACATTCTTATCGCGGTTAAATAAATTTTTAAACAACTATTAAAAGCCGGATAATAGAAGATTGGAGATTATTCGAGAATAAGACAAAAAAAGAAAGAAGAATGAAAAAAAAAATAGATAAAGTTACCCGTTCCACATATCCTGTGCTGCCATCTGTCGCAAACGTCGCATGTTACGGCGTGTTGCAGAGGTCGTACCTCAAGATCACATCCGATACACAGATCCATAGTGTTATGACCATGCTACTTTTGGTAAGGGTTATATATTGGTCGTGAGATGTACCAATTATTCAATCAAGACCCAAACACATCCTTTGACGGTACCGGTGGTATTTAAAATACATAAATAATTACCAATCAACTATTAGGCAATGTCAAATACGCCAATTACGCCAATTACTCTTAGCTACTTGTAAGGACGCTACTTGTATGACAAACTATCAATTAAGTAGAGAGCTTACTTTATACGACTTCAATTGGATTATCAACTAATTACTAATTGGTTGTTGTCACATTACCAGATCAAAGTTACATGGACATTCTATTACATGTACGGACTATCATGCCATTATCGTTCTCTATATCGTATTTGTATCTACCATGTTCGCCATGCTGTCTAATCTGAAATGAAGCAAATAACGTTCTGATCGTCAATATCAGATCGGCAATATACTTTATTAAATCTCCATATAATAGTGATCAAATACATTAACACGGGTGATTGATAGGGAGAAAGGGCCATAGACACGGTTTTCTGCAGATATATTGTATTTATTTAACAGCAACTCTTCTTTCTTTCTTGTTTCTTTTACTATGTGACGCTCATCGTATCTGATAATCTTGTCTCCGAGTCGGCACCTGAAACAGAGTATTAACATGTTATATTCGCCATATAACTTTATATTATAATGTTATATGGTGAATAAACTTATAAATAATGTTTTTTAGAATAAATATCTATGTCTAAAACCATTTTTAAATTTGGGGCCGAGGTGTCGAAGGTATATGGGGCCGAGATGTCGTAGGGCCGAGGTGTCGTAGGGCCGAGATGACGCTTTACCGGGTAACCTATCATGGACTGCTCATAATTCGAGACTAACGATATTAAACAACATGCGTAATAAATAATAGAGTATAAACCTTTTTTATGGAAGCAGGTCAAAACGCCCCCAAGTCAAATCGCCCCCAAGTCAAAACGCCCTCTTTTTGGTCACCCCCCCCCCCCCCCAAAAAACACTCCCATAATTTTATTTTTTTTAAATACGATTTTATTTTGTCATTATTATTTGTATTTGTACAGTAATTCAGTGGACATGTATGAGCCTTTTTAACATGATAAACAAGTCCGTTTTTTCAATAAACATGACCTGTTTGATTGTGGTTTAGTTAAATTGGGGGGCGTTTTGACCATTTTGACTTGGGGGCGTTTTGACTTTGGTGAATGAAAACAAAACATAATTGGTTCATCATGTACTTTTTATTTCATTATAATTGTTTTTTTTCTCAAATATATTCATAATGTAATACATAATAATACATGATAAAATAAACAAAAATAGAAACAAAACGAGGTGGAAGTAATGCAGGACGGTGGTGGAGTAAGGCCAGTGTGTGGTGGAAATCAGTACCATTAACATTGAACACTCAAAAATACACATACGCTAAGAAAACACAAATTTACACATGAAGAAATAATTCAGAAAATGCACATATACATACACACACGCCACATCCTTGAACACGCACAAACACACAAGTATGGTACTTTATTATGGTACAAAATTATACAATAATATCGTCGCCATAATTCTTCCCGTACAGACATTCTTCGTACACAACGCGTACCTGAAATGAAAATAGTATAGTATAGTAAAACACCCATAAAAACCACCAGAATAAGTTTAATATTTGACAATAAAGTTGAATAAACATTTGAAGATTGGGGCGTTTTGACCAAAATGGGGGTGTTTTGACCAAAATGGGGGTGTTTTGACTAATTAATGGGGGCGTTTTGACCAATTCGGGGGAGTTTTAACTTGGGGGCGTTTTGACTTGGGGGCGTTTTTGACTGTAAATCCTTTTTTATTAGTTACATGCAAATATAATCCAATTATCTGTATGTATATTGCGTTTACTGGCTTCAAAAGCACGGAGAAATGCAATTGTTTACTTTCAAAACACGCTCGTCTACAAATGGCCGCCTCCAGCATAACGTGAAAGGTCACGACCTCTGACCCTATGATGTCATATGCTCTTCCGGTGCAGGTGCCCGGTTGGAAAACACCACAAATTGTGTCTGCATTATGTACCATTGCGTTCAGGGGTCACGATACATATTGTTCCCAACTTAAAATATTAGACAAACGATTGCCAACTTGGAAAATATAATTTGCTAGATTTAACAAATTAAACAATATGAAGTTTCAACTTGTTGGTTTTAATACTTTTTTGAAGTGGTAATGTCTATTTTTGGAGTAAGACATTTCAATCCCTTCTGCATGTGGTACTCGTCCACAATGGGAATAACAAAAACAGAGACTAGATTGCATATATCTGCTGATAAATGGAGGTATTGGACTGATGTGGACGAACTTACAAGTGACCTCCATTGATAAACATGTAAACAACATACAGGTTCAAGCGGAACTCATTTATGTGTAAGTTTTCCTATCGAAATCCGGATTTTAATGGAGGGTGTTAATGAGATTAGTGGAAAACACAACATTTAGGTGTGTTGTGTTGTTTGGTAATGTATTAGTCCTGTTTAAATCACATTTTTCTAACTTGGCAGTTGTGACCTTTCATCTGGCATCGGTTCAACACACAAGTATAATGGAAGTGATGTAACCCGTAAATCTCGCGATAGAACGAGAAAATAAAAATTGCCTCGAATCTGTGTGGCTATCGAAGTTAGAGGATCGTATGATATGTATTGGAATCGTCTCGGACAGTTAGCCACGCCCTAGACCCCCCTCGGTGGGCTAGTCCGTAGTGATATCTTGGAGTAACCATAACAACAAAATGCATTGTGTTACTCAACATTTAACTGTCGTACGCAACTGCTAATTGAAAATAATATTATGAAAAATTACTTGCACTGAACAATATCAACAACAGATGTTCAACGTACAAAAATACATCAGATTATTTTGTTGCGCGTGATTTACCCCCATTTGTGTCACAAATCGTGCGGTCATCGCTAAATTTAGTAACAGGCTATAGTTTTCGGCAGAGTTAACTCCTCTCCGAAGACTTTCCACCGGATAAACAACACGCGACGCGTTCAACAGACAAACGATATCAAGGGGTTACAGCTACCTGCATGTTGACCCAGCTTTTTTTAATGATCGCGATTGTGTCACAACAAAACTCGCACATGTGGGTCTAACTGATGTTAATCCTCATTCTATCAATGGATTTACAGCGGATTTTAGTCACATTCCCGAATTCTGCCTGATTGACATTTGTCTATAGTGGCCAATACACGCCAACATGAGTGTCAATTCTATGTTCAGGGAAGGGGGTCAATAAGTCAGTAAGTGATAAATTACAGTCAGGGAACAAATTAATGACAGTATAACACATCCAGCGTAGATTAATACCCATATTAATGCAAGTACTGAAAATACGACAACAAAAAAATTCTAACAAGTTTGGGCTTCCATACATTGAACATTTTGTCAGCGGTTTCCCCAATGACGTCATTTGTATGTTTTAATATACTCGATCCGGGGCCAACTATTTCATTCACAAAACAGAAGTAAACATGGCGATGTCAAAGTAATGCAGAAACTTTAACAAAAATCCTGCTACAACATTGTTTTGTACCGACAAGGCATTTTCATCCGCTTCCGTGGCGGAATTCTTGTACCCTATGTTCAATACTTTCAGTACTTTGATTATAGGGTGGCACGATTTACCCAAATCTACCCAAATATTCATATAATTACTATATGTGTTAATAAATAAAGCTATACACATCATAATAACGATGTTTGGACTGTATTTACATAATGTATGTCATTAATTTGCTCATACCAGGGCCCATTTTAATGTTTTGATGGAAAATGGAAATATTTGTATATGACAAAGGGAGAGTACCGCGATAATCCACTTTATAATGGCTAAACATGCTAAATGGAATGATGATTTTTAATTGAAATACAAATAAAAAAATGTAGAACCTCTCTAATGTTGACATACAAGGTGACAGTGTGAAGGTGTCGATCGTATACTGGCCGTTTTCGCCCCCCAGGACGTGTAGCCATCTTGTACATAATCACTTGTTGAGGCTATGCCTCTAGGGAAATTTGCAATCACAGTCTGATCAGGGTCTACACTGTTTTCCATCTTGTACATAATCACTGTATACCGTATACAAGCAAGCCAGGTGTCGCCCGCCAGGACGTGTAGCCATCTTATGACAATCACTTGTTGAGGCTATACATGTACCTTTTAGGGGAAATTTGCAATCACAGTCTGATCAGGGTCTACCCGGTTCCCAATTTTGTGCATAACCACTTGTTGAGGCTATACCTGTAGGGGAAATATGCATTCACAATTTAATCAGGATCTACACAGTTTCCCATATTGTACACAATCGACTATATATAACGAGCTACCCCACTAAAATACACTGTGTTCTGGTCAATATAATATAATATTGGGCTTTTGTCTACATAAGTGTGAAAAACATTCAAGCTATTTGACAAGATATACATGTACAAACCATACACAAATTAAAAAATATATGTATTGCATGCATATTAAGGTTCATTTTCATCAATGTTCTTAATACAAAATCGTTTATTATTGTTATTGTACATGTAGATGAATATTAAGAATATTATATATATATATAGCCTTCCTGTGTGAGTTTTGTGCTAATAAAATGCATTCATTCAATGCATTATACTTTGTTTTTAACTATTTCAAAAAGATGTTGGCATATAATTATTCGGCGAAATAAATATTGCAATACTATGGAGGTGACCGGTTAGACAGTTTTACTACTAGTATATGTGCCATATGAAATCATGATCGATGGCAACTTAAAGTTAGACAACTGAGACATAATTAATGAGTCTCGATCATGGTAGTCTCCCTTTATAACAATGCTACATGTATATTAATCGCTTTCCCGCGGAAATATGTGCTTTATTCTTCCCTTTTTCGGTCAAAATGTGCTTATTGTATGATACACTAATGATATATTGTAGAAAACGTATATATAATATAATCATAAATGTTATTTTTAATGAAGATTTGGGTAGATTCCTCTGAAACCGTTCAGTCGATCGTTCTGAAACTATACACACGTCTTCTACACATATTGAAGAGGTGCACCTTGGTGTTTTTATGTCGAAAAAATATTTTGTAACAAAAATATCACCTTTTTAACTTAGCCATTTTTTCTACATTTTTCTATACAATTCTATATACGGTACAGAGTTTGTGTACACAACTCCTCCGAAACCGTTCAGTCGATCGTTTTGAAACTATACACACATCTTCTACACATATTGAAGATGTGCACCTTGGTGTTTTTATGCCGAAAAAATATTTTTAAACAAAAATATCACCTTTTTAACTTAGCCATTTTTATACGACCGTTTTTAAAAAACGGTACGTATTATGTTTTACCGCACAGCGGGCGGGCGGGTGGCTGAAGAAAAAGCGCATAGTTTGGATTCCAGTCCAATTATTGGTGTTGTTGAGCAAAGTTCAGTGCAATTTCGTGATTTCGAGCCAAACGATTTTATGTGGTAAGGACACCTGGCACCAAATCGGGATTTTGTAAATTCAGAACTGAAGTACTACATGAAACGGTGTCGAGCCTGGAATACACTTGTGTTGGGGAGAGAAGTAACTTCTCTCCCCAACACAAGTGCATTCCAGGCTCGACACCGTTTCATCAGCATCATCCATGCAAATATGGGTCCTTGAATTTCGAAAACAGGTCCTTGAAAGTCATGGAAAAGTCATGGAATTTGGTCTTCCCAAAAGAGTGGGAACCCTGTTCAATTAACATTACCAGTAAAGCAATGAACATATCTACAAATCAGTCCTGTGTTTCAAGTGTGCTTTATAATTTCCTTTTGAGTTTTTTTTGGGAGCATACTTAACAATAGAACGGTTGTATAGTTCATAGATATATGTATATGTCACGGATTGAGGGATTTTCGAAATAAAGAAATAGCGCATGATCCAGGGGGCCGTTTCACTAAACTTTGTACTACCAAAATGTTCGTAAGTGCAAAATTATGATACTTACAAACATTTTAGTGGTACTAACAGTACAAAAGAGCTTGACCTTTGTTATGCATGGACTAATTTCATACAAATGTTCCACGCAATAACACAATGTGCCACACACCGTACCCAGCTCCCTGGTTTGAAGGTCAATTTCACAGTGGGGGCATTCGTGAGACAACACGCAAATTTCTAGTCCATATTTTATATTTCCAGATATTTATAGCGTCACCAGATTCCTGTTCTCCAGGTGCCAGACATGAGCCGTGGAAGGCGAACTAAGTGGTTACTGATGGTATCGGTAATCACTGGAATTGGGATGTTAATCTACATCATTAGATGCTCTAAAAGAGGCCAAATTGGATCATTTACTCCAGATATGCTGAAACGATTAGAAACCATTAACTGTGGGCATCCATCAACGCCTGATTCTGCATCACAAGTAAACGATGATATTCCGAATATCATCAAACTGGCGCGGAAAGTTAGTGCATTCAATAGAACTGTTCTGGTTACCATGGTAAATGATGCTTATCTCCCATTTACATATAGTTGGCTATGTAATACGAAGGATATGAATATACACAAGTCTGTTCTTATTATTACATCAGACGAAATCTCAAAACAGAAACTCGAACGGGACTGGCCCGAAATTAGTGTTATATACATGGACGTTGGTAAGGTGCATGGGGACCAAGTTTATAGCCATGTCGGATATGTGAACATCATGATACGGCGGACCGAGATACTGTTAGCGATCATTGCGGCAAACATTGAAACATTCATCTTTGAAGTAGATTGTTTATGGTTTGCGAATCCTGTACCAGAGTTTCAGAATATTACCGGGTACGATATTCTCGTGAACCCTGTAGCAAATGCTAAAGGTGTATACGCGGGTGGATTCACGTTCCTTTACACGACTGACAATACGAAGCGGCTCTGGAAAGTGCTGACAGCCAGAATGCTGAAACTGGGGGAACTGATCGCAAATATGACGGATGATAAATACATATCGGAGGGGGACAATGATCAGCAGTATTTCTCCAGCCTCATTGTGTCAAGGTAAGCTGGAATTTGTGTGATAGGGTTGGCAGGGATTCCGCTGGCGATCGCCACTTTCGCAATTGGCGATAAAAATAAACAATTGGCGATACAAAATTACAATTTTTGAAGAACAAAAAAACAAACATATTTTTTGGATTTTTTTTTCGAAAATTGTAATTTTTTGAAGTGGCGATTTTATTATTTTCCGCGGAATCCATGGGTTGGGTATGGGGATTTTCAACGTTAGTCGGGGCATCCATCTACATGTACGTACATGTATGTGGCCTTTTAGGAGCAATGCTCTCCCTACTGTCTGTTTCATAAAACCTGCCCAAATCATATGGCTATATATACAATGCAAAAACAATATAAAATAACAAAATATAATGCAATTGAATTTTTTACCGGGTATGGAAGGTGTTCGAGCCAATTCCCACCATTAAATATAAGCCGATTGAATGTTCATATTTCTTTCGATAATATTAAATTTTAGCAATTTTTATTTCGTGAAATTTGGTCCAATTTTTTTATTGAAGTTATTACAAAAAAAGGATTTCCTCATGTTAAATCCCCATAGTCAGAGTGAAGGGGATTTAACCCTTAGACCGCTACTCACAACAATTGTTGTCTGCTGTTGCTTTTATATCTTGCCTTATTTCTCAATAAAAACATGGTTTGACAGCACTTCAGAATTTTTCCAATGGAAATGATTCTGAAGTGCTGTCAAACCGTGTTGTAAATTATTCTAAAGTGCTGTGAAAGCATGTTTTTGATGATAAAAATGGAAAATAGAAAATAAACAGCAGACAACAAACAAAATAAGATAGCAGTCTCAGGGTTAAATATAAGCCGATTGAATGTTCATATTTTTTTGATAATATTAAATTTTAGCATAATTTAACCATGAGCCTTTCGTGAAATTTGGTCCAATATTGATGTTATTACAGAAAAAGGATTTCCTCATGTTAAATCCCCATAGTCAGAGTGAAGGGGATTTAACCCTTAGACCGCTACTCACGACAATTGTCGTCTGCTGTTGCTTTTATATCTTGCCTTATTTCTCAATAAAAACATGGTTTGACAGCACTTCAGAATCATTTCCAACGGAAATGATTCTGAAGTGCTGTTGAACCATGTTGTGAATTATTCTAAAGTGCTGTGAAAGCATGTTTTTGATGATAAAAATGGAAAATAGAAAATTAAAAGCAGACGACAAAACACTAAGATAGCGATCTAAGGGTTAACATTGGGACATTTTTCTAATTTCAGAAATAGTGGAAAATCTTTTCAAAATTAACTTTTGTTTTCTTTAGTTCCATGCTATGTAGCCAGGATTCAGCGTCAATATACAATTATTGTCTTTTGTAGCCAGGATTCAGCGTCAATTTCCTTTAAGTTTTAGCTCACCTGAGCGAAGCTCATGTGAGCTATTGTTCCCGCAATGTGTCCGGCGTTGTCTGTCGTCGTCCGTGAACACTTTCAAACGTCTTCTCCTCGGTAACCATTGGGCCTATAGTCAACAAACTTCATGGTCATGGTCCTTAGGTAGGGGGATTACAAAATTGTTAAAATGACATCATTACGTAATCCAAGATGGCCGCCGTCTAAAAATAGCATAAATTCTTATAAATCTTCTTCTCAAGAACCGCCAACCGGATTTCGACAAAACTTGGTTGGAATGATCGATGTACAATGCTCTTTCAAACTTGTTAAAATGGTGACCCCGGGGTCAAAAATGGGCGTGGCCCGTGGGGTCAAATTTTATTTTTGACTGAATATGGTCATGTTATATATCAAATGGAAGGTATCAATGAGGCGATCACTCTGGTACATTTTTTGTCGAAATCGGATTGTTATGTCATCCAAGATGGCCGCCGAAATGTCAAAAGGCCGTTCTTTTATTAGAGATTTCAAAATTCTTCTTCACATGAACCGCTTGGCCCATGGTAGCCAAACTTAAAAGTTATGATCCATGGGTGAAGCCTTTTCAGATTTGTTAAAATGGAGGTCATCACTAATCCAAAATGGCCGCCGTCTAAAAATAGCATAAATTCTTAAAAAATCTTCTCATGAACCGCTGGCCGGATATCGACTAAACTTGGTAAGAATGATCGATTTATAATGCTCTTTCAAAGTTGTGAAAATGGTGACCCCGGGGTCAAAAATGGGCGTGGCCCGTGGGGTCAAATTGGGTGTCAAATTTTATTTTTGACCGAATATGCTCATGTCATATATCAAATTGAAGGTATCGATGAGGCGATTGCTCTGGTGCAATATTTGTCGGAATCGGATGATTATGTCATTCATGATGGCCACCAAAAGGTCCATTTATTCAAGATTTTGAATGTCTTTTTCTCAGGAACCACATGGCCGATGCTAGCCAAACTTCATAGGAAGTTAAGATCCTTGGGTGAAGCATTTTCAGATTTGGTAAAATGAGTCATCGCTTAATCCAAGATGACCGCCATCTAAAAATAGCACAATTTTTTTAAAACACATGAACTCAAATGTCACATTCTCCTCTGGCGTTCATGGAGTCAGGTGAGCGAATTAGGGCCAACATGGCCCTCTTGTTTCGTAATAAAATCAATATTTGAATTTTACAAAATAAAAAGAAAGCTCATTCTTAAATTTTGATAAAATTTAATATTATCAAAAACAAATATTGTTTTTGCATTGTTTATATATATAGCCGTAAAATTTGGGCAGCTTTCTTGAAACTGACAGTAGTTTTAAGAGACTGGTTTGGTGTAATGGGGCTTGTTAACTTGGTGGCGTGTGTAGACACAGATCAACATGGACATACATGTACATGCATGGTGGGTGGTTGGTCGGGTGAATGCGACGGCGTAAATTAACGGTGGGGTTCCTCCTTATAGGAATCACGGTTTGCCTGGTTAGGCCCTCCGGTATGTTTTTATCTTCGGCTCTTTTGTTACCTGGGAGTTGAATTGGGTTGTTGCCCATTATAAAAGTAGTATGATTATCACTGAGCCTACTGCTTTTTGGAGGGGGCCAAATGATTCTGGTGTGGCGAGGACCTGGCATCAGATCAGGATTAGTCTGATTTCAGGTTGAATATATTTTTTATTGTTAAATACATGTATTCAGTTCTGATTTTGGGATTTTCCCCCCATTTGTACATGTACTTGAACATTTACATGTACTTGTACAGGTAATATATGGGATTTAGTACTAAGCCCATTGACCCGGCCTTAAATGACCTTAGCTGTTGATAGGCCGTTCAGGGATGCCGCTGGGGAAAATAAAAAAATCGCCACTTCAAAAAAATCCAAAAAACTTTCGAAAATTGTAATTTCTTATTGCCAATTGTAATTTTTATTGCGAAAGTGGCGATCGCCAGCGGAATCCCTGGCCATTAAACCCCAACAAACAAACAAACATACATGTATGAGAAATGGGTTTTACTGCCTTTTGTGTCTTGTGTCCTACTGTCTGTTCCACGTTTTGCTGCCGACAAACGTTTGGCTATTAAACACATTAAATCTAAAAAATATTTAAATGTACGTAGGTACTTTTTCCATCAAATATTTATTTTATAGCGAAAAATGGATTTTCCTATGGGAATTTAACATTGGGGAAAATGAGGTGGAAGAGGTGGGGGACGAGTCAAAAAACTATTTTTTTTAGCTCACCTGAGCGAAGCTGTGAGCTATTGTTACCGCAATGTGTCCGTCATCCGTCCGTGAACATTTTCAAACGTCTTCTCCTCGGTAACCATTGGGCATATAGTCACCAAACTTCATGGTCATGGTCCTTAGGTAGGGGGATTACAAAGTTGTTAAAATGACGTCATTACGTAATCCAAGATGGCCGCCGTCTAAAAATAGCACAAATTCTTCAAAAATCTTCTTCTCAAGAACCGCCAACCGGATTTCGACAAAACTTGGTAGGAATGATCGATGTACAATGCTCTTTCAAAGTTGTTAAAATGGTGACCCCAGGGTGAGGGGGGCATATAGTGTTACCGGCGTCCGTACGTAACATACGTACGTCCCGAAACCTTAGCGCTCGGGTAAATGGCTTATAATTTCTGTTTCCTTGCTCGGATCTGCTTGACATTTCACACACGCATTGCTCCAATGGTCCTTCACCACCCTGTGACAAATCCACATTCGTCCCGCCCCCGCTAAGCCCATGGTCAAGGTCACAGACTTGGTGCGTTCGAAACCTTAACGCTCAGGTAAATGCCTTATAATTTCTGTTTCCTTGCTCGGATCTGCTTCACATTTCACACACACATTGCTCCAATGGTCCTCTGCCACCCTGTGACAAATCCACATTCATCCCGCCCCCGCTAAGCCCAGGGTCAAGGTCACAGACTTGGTGCGTTCGAAACCTTAAAGCTGAATAAATGCCTTATAATTTCTGTTTCCTTGTTTGGATCTGCTTCACATTTCACACACGCATTGCTCCAATGGTCCTCTACCACCTTGTGACAAATCCACATTCGTCCCGCCCCCGCTAAGCCCATGGTCAAGGTCACAGACTTGGTGCGTTCGAAACCTTAACGCTGGGTAAATGCCTTATAATTTCTGTTTACTTTCTCGGATCTGCTTCACATTTCACACATGCATTGCTCCAATGGTCCTCTGCCACCCTGTGACAAATCCACATTCGTGCCGCACCCGCTAAGCCCAGGGTCAAGGTCACAGACTTTGTGCGTTTGAAACCTTAACGCTGGGTAAATGGCTTATAATTTCTGTTTCCTTGCTCGGATCTGCTTCACATTTCATACACGCATTGCTCCAATGGTCCTCTGCCACCCTGTGACAAATCCACATTCGTGCCGCCCCCGCTAAGCCCAGGGTCAAGGTCACAGACTTGGTGCGTTCGGAACCAACACTCGGGTAAATGGCTTATAATTTCTGTTTCCTTGCTCAGATCTGCTTCACATTTCACACATGCATTGCTCCAATGGTCCTCTACTGCTCTGTAACAAATCCACATTTGTCCCGCCCCCGCTATTCCGAGGGTCAAGGTGACAGACTTGGTGCGTTTGAAACCTTAACGCTCGGGTAAATGGCTTGTAATTTCTGTTTCCTTGCTCGGGATTTGCTTCACATTTCACACACACATTGCTCCAATGGTCCTCTACCGCCCTGTGACAAATCCACTTTCGTTCTGCCACCGCTAAGCCCAGGGTCAAGCTCACAGACTTGGTGCGTTCGAAACCTTAACGCTCGGGTAAATGGCTTATAATCAAATATGCCGCGTTTTCTTTGGCTGCCAGCGGGGGCATTCATGTGCCGATAGGCCACATTTCTAGTTAAGATTTAATGTGTTTAATGGCCAAAAGTTCATCGGCAGCATAACATGGAACAGTCAATAGATCACCTGGTATGCTTTTTAGCTCGCTTGCACGAAGTGCAGAAGAGCTTATGGCATACACCCGGCGTCGTCGGCGGCGGTGTCGTCGGCGTCCACAAACTTAACGTTGGGGTAAATGTCTTGTAACTTCTGTTTCCTTTCATGGAACACCTTGTTATTTCATACATGCATTCCACAGATGACCCTCTATCATGCTGTAGCAAATCCATGACCCACCACCCAACCCTTACCCCACGGTCAAGGTCACAAACTTAGCATATTCATAAACTTAACGTTGGGGTAAATGTTGTGTAACTTCTGTTTATTTACATGGAACGCCTTTATATTTCGTACATGGATTCATCTGATGATACTCTATCATGCTATAGCAAATCCATGACCCACCGCCCATCACTTACCCCCAGGTCAAGGTCACAAACTTAGCACATTCATAAACTTAACGTTGGGGTAAATGTCTTATAACATCTGTTTTCTTTCATGGAACACCTTGATATTTCATACATGCATTCCTCAGATGACCCTCTATCATGCTGTAGCAAATCCACAACTCACCACCCAACCCTTACCCCAAGGTCAAGATCACAAACCGAGCACATTCATAAACTTAACGATGGGTTAAATGTTGTGTAACTTCTGTTTATTTACAGGGAATACCTTCATATTTCATACATGGATTCATCCGATGATACTCTATTGTACTATAGCAAATCCATGACCCACCCCTTTCCCCAAGGTCAAGGTCACAAACTTAGCACATTCATAAACATAATGTTGGGGTAAATGTCTTATAACATCTGTTTCCTTTCATGGAACGCCTTGATATTTCATACATGCATTCATCTGATGATACCCTATCGTGCTACCGCAAATCCATGACCCACCGTCCGTCCATCCGTCCGTCACTAAATTTAACATCAGAGAAATATTGTTATAATTGTTAGATGAAGGAAATAGAAATATTGTTATAACTTCTATTTCCTTCATCTAAAATGCTTAATATTTCACACATGCATTCCTGTAAGGTTCTACTACCGTGTTGTGCCAAATCCACGACTGTCCAACCCCCGCTGATCCCAAGGTCAAGGTCAAATACTTGGTCTCTTTACAAAACTTAACATCAGAGATATGTTATAACTTCTATTTCCTTCATCTAAAATGCTTAATATTTCACACATGCATTCCTGTAAGGCTCTACTTCCATGCTGTGCCAAATCCACGACCGTCCAACCACCGCTGATCCCAAGGTCAAGGTCAAATACTTGGTCTCTTTACAAAACTTAACATCAGAGAAATAAGTTAAGTTATAACTGCTATTTCCTTCATTGAAAATTCTTAATATTTCACTTGTGCATTCCTCTAAGATTGTACTATCTATCATGCTGTGAGAAACCTACGACCGTCCAACACAATTATACACTTATTTAATTTCTATAAAAAACAGTTTGTGCATACATATCCAGGTCACAAGCCCACACACTAGGATTTTTTTTTTCATATTTAGGGGTACCTGGGCCCACGCGGGGGGTATTCCGTAAGCCTCGCTTACTGACCAATCTAGTTCATACATGCATTCCTCAGATGACCCTCTATCATGCTGTAGCAAATCCACAACCCACCACCCAACCCACCACCCAACCCTCACCCCAAGGTCAAGGTCACAAACTTAGCATATTCATAAACTTAACGTTGGGGTAAATGTTGTGTAACTTCTGTTTCTTCACAGGGAACGCTTTGATATTTCATACATGCATTCATCTGATGATCCTCTATTGTGCTACAGAAAATCCATGACCCACCCCCATCCCTTTCCCCAAGGTCACGGTCACAAACTTAGCACATTCATACATGCATTCCTCATGTAAATAGCTACATGTATCATGCTGTAGAAAATCACCAACTTAGTGCTTTCATAAAATTAACGTGGGGTTAAATTTTGTTTTACTTCTGTTTTCAGGGAGCGCATTGATATTTCATACATGTATTCATCTTAATATGCTATATTATATTATGCTATAGCAAACCCACGACCCACCTTGCACCACTGACCCCAATGTCAAGGTCCACCGCACGCCCCTTAACCCAAGGTCAAGTTATATAATATTCATGTTTTTTTTATGCAACTGTGCCAGTTTAAGTGAACGCTGCCAACAGGCAAGCTTCGTTGTCTTCTGACAACTCTTGTTATCATCAAAAACATGCTTTGACAGCACTTTAGAATAATTTACAACATGCTTTGACAGCACTTCCGAATCATTTCCATTGATATAAAAGCAACAGCAGACGACAATTGTTGTAGACACTGTATGCGTATCAGGGTGCAGAAATATTTTACTGGTCACAAATACTACGGTAATCATGGTGACAAATAGTATATCTGAACCGTTGCTACAGTACAGGCACCGAGGAACCCGCACATTTTTTGCTTTGCGGAGTTTTTCGCCAGCGCGGAATTTCCTACCTATTGCGGCAAATCTCTGGTTTGCCGCGAAATGCCGCAAAGCGTCGCAAAGTTCCCGCGGTATTGCCGCAATTGTTAAAATCAATTGCCGCAATCGTGACCCAAGTCAATTGCGGCAAAACGCGGCGAAATCATAAAACGGATCACCGGCACATTTGCCACAATTTGCGGCGTTTTGATGGACAGAAAATGCGGCGTTTTGCGATGTTTTGCTTTATTATTTTATGCTTTATCAATTGCAAATCTAGGTTCCAATGATTTTGTTAAATGCAAAATATGTGTTTTGATTGACAAAAAGCACAAACAGGTGAACATGTTTAACTTGATTTTGCACGACATATCATCGTAGAATAATAAAAATGGTTTCCTTAATTGGAGGTCGTTGTCGAATTAGGTTGTTAGTAAATAATTAACGACAGGTGCATCCAATTATTGAATGCACATGCCAATTAATAATCTGTTAAATTCAGGTGCGCAAACTACAACACTTATGTTGCGGCCAACCCTCTGATATTGTATTTACTCGATCCTATACTCTTTGGCGACAATTCCTTGTGATTAGCCGCGTAATTGCTTAATTAGCATGCAATGTGTCAATTTTATTATGTTTAGTCAGATACCGAAAGGCGAAAACAATCAAGCCAGGTGCATGGAACAAACGAATGGAAATTAAATGCAGCAACTCATTTTCGTAATTGATCTGGTCCATTCCTATAAATATTCCTAAATGACCAAGCGATTCATAACTTTCATATACTTGTATGTGAGGTTTTATATTCGCCATATTATATTCAGTTTGTAGTGATACGTTTCATAATGTCTGCGCAATTTGTTACGATCGGATACACATTACCTGGTGCGGTACCACTGCGACGGCAAGTTCCAGGTCCGGGGCAGAGGGTTCTTCAACACAGACGACGAGGTAATATGATTATTCCATTCATATTCAAGTACCCCGAAAAAACGTTCGGGTACATTATACATGTACACATGTAGTTGCCACCCCGTCATTCCAAGGTGTGGGATCACGTGGTTTCCAAACCAAATTTTCCGACGTGACGTAATCTGTGACATCATTTTTACAGTAGATTTTCTTATAATCTTCCTAACAAACGGACGGATTTTGGTGATATGTAGCGCACCCAATACGATGGCATATCGGTTTTATGGGTGCTCTGAAAGTTATTTACAATTACTTATAAATTTCACAAAGAATCGAGTACCGTTTTTTTCTTACATTCACGTGCTTTAGTTTTTATTTACATTTTCCGATTCTTCATCAAAACGACAGAATTATGAGATTAATGTCGCCGATACAATCAAAGACGACGTGTACCGCATTTGCTGCGGTATATTTCATAAAAATATGTCATTCCATTAGATAAGATATTAAAGGAAATCTACTGTAAACACATCTGAAAAAAACATGACGTCACGTCGTTCGGAAACACGCGGTCCCACACCTTCTGTTCCATCTGTACGAGATTTGTATTACATGTATGTTCGCCGAAAATAGTCTCGGGTACACAGTCGACACACAGTTTGTCAATATGTCCGTCCTTGTGTCTGTCCGTGCGATATTTGCGTTAAAATTTTAGTTTAGTCTGTCTGTCAATCTGTCCGTCCGCGCGTCTGTCTGTACGACAGATGCGTTAAAGATTTCGCCTGCATATATATGTATGGTACCCCGAAAAAATACAGGGTGCACAATCGCCACCATGTCTGTCTGTCCTTCCGCGTGCCTGTTTGATTGGCTTTACAGTTTCCGGACACCTACTATCTTTGTTACGTTAAATAACCGGATTTGGTTGAAACTATTACTTATTTGTTATCATCCATACTTCATTGTACAGTATATCCCAACCATGTGACCCCTTTGTTCAAGATAACACATTCTTTTTACAAAACAAATGTGTTAAACTCCGACTACCCTTGTTACCGTACATGTAAGTCGGATTTGACTTGAAACATCCGCACAGCAGCTATGCTATTGGTCACTCATTTTCAAACACAGTTGGGCATTGGTTGTTTGATTTGGGTTTTAATACACACAATTGAACATAATCTAGTACTAGACGAAAGTTGGATTAATGTTGTTGCAATCATTGATTGATTGCTTGACTGATTGATTGATTTACTGCCAGCGCCGAGCCAAATCATCGTGTGCTATATGCCCAATTCTGTCCGTCCAAACGTGTAACAACACTGACTGTACATTGCTACAAGAAGCAATACACATATGTGGCTGTGTTTCGAGATATGGGGCTTATAGGATATGTGGCCAGTGTAGCTCCTGATAAAATAGCACACTCGTGTAGCCTGATAGCGATCTATATTGCTTGTTATACGCATGAAGGGTGTTTAATTAAGGAAATGACGAACAGTCCGGATCACTGATCTGGATCTACACTGGTCGCAAAACCCATAAGCCCTATTTCTCCAGTCACAGCTACATATCAGCTGTGGTACTTTCCGACACAAATAACCTTTATTGGCTACATGACAACACATGATACTGATGAATTCCTCCTTTTATTAAACTCGACAAAAACAAAGTTGGTCATTGGTTGTTTGATTGGGGTTTTAATACACACGAATGAACATAATCTAGTACGAGACGAAAGTGGGGTTATTATTGTTGCGACCATTGATTGATTGATTGCTTGACTGATTGATTGATTTACTGCCAGCGTCGAGCAAAATCATCATGTGCTATATGCCCAATTCTGTAATTCTACATATCAGTTGTGGTACTTTCCGACACAAATAACCTTTATTGGCTACATGACAACACATGATACTGATGAAATCCTCCTTTTATTAAACTCGACAAAAACAAAGTTGGACATTGGTTGTTTGATTGGGGTTTTAATACACACGAACATAATCTAGTACGAGACGAAAGTGGGATTATTATTGTTGCAACCATTGATTGATTGATTGATTGATTGCTTGACTGATTGATTTACTGCCAGCGTCGAGCCAAATCATTGTGTGCTATATGCCCAATTCTGTCCGTCTGAACGTGTAACAACACTGACTGTACATTGCTACAAGAAGCAATACACATATGTGATTGTGTTTCGAGATATGGGGCTTATAGGATATGTGGCCAGTGTAGCTCCTGATAAAATAGCACAATCATGTAGCCTGATAGCGATCTATATTGCTTGTTATACGCATGAAGGGTGTTTAATTAACGAAATGACGAACAGTCCGGATCACTGATCTGGATCTACACTGGTCGCAAAACCCATAAGCCCCATTTCTCCAGTCACAGCTACATATCAGCTGTGGTACTTTCCGACACAAATAACCTTTATTGGCTACATGACAACGCATACTGATGAAATAATCTGGTTCGGAAAATTCAATCGGCTACCCCACCACCCACATGTTACCGGTATGTACATACCCACTCAGTACGCACATGTTCTTTATAGGAATTAAATTAAATAAGTGTGTAATTTTGTCACTATTTCACCAGTTCTAAAAATTACGAGTGCCCGCTATACAGATATAATCATTTATAAGTAATATTTATTTTTTTACCGATAGTGACCCGCGGTGGTGTCCTTATAAAGTATAAAGTATGATCCTTGCACATACAAAATAAATACAGAGAATAAATAGTCTGTTATCGCCCCTGATATCAGTGTGGAAATTTACGTCTGATATATAATGTATAACAATGCCAATCAATAATTGGGCTAATGGTGAATGACAGTTTGTGCCTACTGAGCGGGTATGTACCTTTAATACACACAGTTGAACATAACCTAGTACGAGATGAAAGTGGGAGCACTGTGGTTGTTGATTGATTGGGGTTTGAATACCATTGTAGAAAATATTGCAATTATGTCCGAACATGTCACAATAATATGATGTGTAATGCAACAAGAATTACCAGTGCAGATCCAGATCATGTGCATCGGTCACAAAGACAATACTACTCACAATTCTGTCACAATCATATAATGTACTTTTTAGATAGTGGTAACTCAGACGTACACCGTTCGATGAGGGAAGGCCTCGGAGGTGGATACAGCCGAAGTACTAGCCACAGGGAGTGACGTCGACATGCGAAACGAAATGAAGCAACGGGTCGCAGCGGAGCAGTTGGCAAAAGCGGCGGAGCAGTCGGCGAAAGCGAAAGCGGCGGCGCAGTCGGCGAAACCACGGCGTGGAAAACAGCCACAGCAAAGAAAGCGTCAATATAAAGTAATTGATATCAACACATGCAATGGGTGTGTTTCGGCTTTTATCGTACAACTCTATATATGAACAAGGCTTCTAACTTTGGTCGGACACGACCTCGTGTCATAACAAGGGTGTGAACTTACCGGCTGGCCATTTCACCCAGTTAATGCCATTGTCGACCATGAAGGATTTCGCTCTTTTCGACGTGTGTTTAGGGTCGTTATCTTGACTGAAACGGTGTCCGTCCGAAATTGGGAAATTGCGTAGTAATGAAGCTCACTAGATTGTCGCGTAGAATGTCCTCGGTGAAGAATTGCTGTTCCATTATTCCCTTGAAGATAGATAGTTGAGAAGGCCCCCTCCTGCTGATTGCCCCCCAGACATGTAATTTCAACGGGTGTTTCGGCTTCGGAAGGTACTTGTTGCTGCTGTCCAACGGTCGATATGCTGTTGACTTGTTGTTGTGGAGTTGAACGCTGGATTCGTCAGAAAAGATGAAGTCCTCGAAATCTTCATTTGTGTTGACCAATTCCTCGCAGAATTCAACCCGCTTCAACTTATTTACATCGCGCACCATTTGTGCATATCTGGGTGTGGTGTTCACGAATCCCGCAGCTTCTATGGCATTTTTAGTAGTAGAAAGACTGAAGTTGGCCCCATCGTCTTTAAGAGCTTTGTGGATGTCGGTACTGGACTGGTAGGGGTCTTTCTCGAATGATTGCTTGATAATATCGATATCATCTACAGACACAACCTTAAATGACCGGCCTGTGGCACCATCACCAGTGTAATCCAATTTACCATTATGAAACGCCTTAATCAACCGTGTGTCGGGTTATGTCGTTTCCCTTTACGTGCATTGTGTTCAAAATTTCGCGTTTTGGAACACCTTGCCTATACATTTTCACAATCTCGAGCTTTGTTTTGTGGTCTAATTTCCCCATACTTATTCAGAAATTGCATCACAGTAACGATCGATGTATACAGAAATATTAATAGACATAATTTAAGACATTCGTACGTCGACTTTGATTTACAATGATGTTTTATTTTCGATTTGCTAATCGCATAATAATGAGTTTGAGCATTACTCATTGGGCATGGTATTTACCTGTCAACACCTTGGGTCACATTAGGTAGTGTAATAGTGTTGACACACTTGGACACTGACACGGGAATTTCCGTATTTGAGTACCAGTTATTAAAGGTGCGAATGGATTTCACACAAATTTAATATCTGTGATTAAACGCGGATGTAATACCTGTGTATTTACCTGTCAACAACTTTGGTCACATTAGGTAGTGTAGTAGTGTTGACTCACCCTGACACTGACACGAGACACGGGAATTTCCGTCATAGGTTACACGAGTGTGTTACTTGATCAATTAATAAGTTATGTAATATGCATGGTATCTACTCACAAGCTCGTCGGTCATTCCGATCAGGAGCTACTCTGGTCTCATGCAGGCTATATGTACATGATTGCTATTTGATGAGGAGTTACATGTATAGACCGGTCACATCGACATTCTATCTATGATTGATCAGGGGCTAGACTGGTAACACACATGCGGTCTTCGTGTCCAAGGTCATGGTCAAATTACTTAGAAATTATAGAAGCTATTGACCGGTCACATCGATTTTTATCAGGCCACATGAGTGTGCTAATAGCATACGCATGTAACATGATAACGATCTATGTGACCAGTGTAGCTCCTGGTCAAATAGCCAAGCTGTTAGTCCTTCCGAAAGAACTCTTCCACCGTAATCCAGTCTGATCTGGATCTGCACTGCTCGCCAGTCCATCCGTGGAACTTCCGTCATGCTTCTAAATCCCGGATGGTTCACGTGAATATGAAAGTATACAATAAATAGGTTAGTAAATCTGTATGGTATCTGTTCTTGCAAGCCTGTTGGTCATTCCGAACATATTCAATAATCTATCAATATACATGTTTAAATGCCTTTTGTATCTATATAAAGAGTTCTATATATATATTTCAGACATCAAGTAACAAGAAAGCGACCGTCGTCCGGGTGGTGACACCACCAACGTTTGTATCGGTACTCGGCACCACGACAACAGAGACGTCGATGTCAACAACTACAGCAACCGCGATATCTACAGCAACGACGACGGCTAAAACGACGGCGACAACAACTACGGCGACGACGACGGAAACAACTACGGCGACGGAAACAACTATGGCGATGACGACGGCAACGACTACGGCAACAACCACGGCGACGACGACGGCAACAGCTACAGCGACGACGACGGCAACAACTACGGCGACGACGACAACACCTACGGCACATCTACCGACAATCACAAGGACGCCAAGCCGGTTCCTCGCGCACCGCCCACTACAGTCATCATCGACGAGCCCGGCTGTGGTTACGGCACTCCATGCGTTATCACAGCAGACGGTGATGCTGCAGCGGACGCTGGAGTCATTTGGGCAGCGAATGGAAGGGTTCAGTCGCCGAATGATCGAAGGGGAGCAACAGGCCAACCGCATAGAGGCGAAGCTAGACCAACTATTAGTAACGGCCACCGGAACATCACAGACAGCTGACAACGAAGACAAGGACGACGGAGCGAACGGTGGGACAGTCGGATGTATCGACGCTGAAGTTGCTGCCGCCACACACGCCACATCGAAGAATGCCGGGCACTTCGCATCCATTCTGACGACAAAGGTGTTTCCGGAGCTGTTCGGACCTGGACAGCTCCGGATGATGTACAACTGGAAGGGAAATGGACAGCTTAAGAAGAAAGAACTGGACGGGAAACGGAAGAGGGACTTGACGAGATGCGTTCAACATTATTATCCAGAAGCGAGGAACAAGACGACATGGGAGGGAATCGTACAAAAGATCAACGAGAGATTACGACGACAGGACAAGAAGATACCGCGACCACTACAAGACCGATCAACCGACAACCTGCATGAACAGACCGACGACAGCCTGATGGACATCGACGTCACCAATGCCCTGACAGACTTTGAAGAAACAGACGACTTTGACGTCATTTCGTACGTGTGTTTGTAGGCGGACATTACGAAACATAGAATTATTATACTGAATTTATTACATTATCACAGGCAAAATGGCTGTGATGGTGTAATAAATTCAGTATAATTAAAATGACCTTAGGGTGATTCCAAAATTAAACGTGGGGGTGGGGGGGGGGGGGGGCAGGCGGCACCCAAATTATTTATTGATGGGTGGTGGGGTCTGCATGAAATTAAAATGTATGGGTGGTTAGGTCCACAGTAAATTCTAATTGATGCATGGTGGGGGCCAGTGAAAATAACTTAATAATAAACGGATAAAGAAGGAATAATATTGGCAATCCATCAGTCATTATTATGTTCTCATGCTTCATTAAATTGTGAAGCCTCCCCCCCCCCCCCCCCCCCCCCCCCCCTCCCCCCCACCACCCCCCCCCCCCCCCCCCCCCCCCCCCTTGAACAATTAATAATGTTCAAACCCAAAACGAGACGGTTCAAATCCAAAACGAGACGGTTCAAATGAGTGATATATTTTTTTAATATACATATATTGCATCTACTGATTGCTTAATATTTCACACATGCATCTACTGATTGCCTGGGTTAATCATGCCCCTATGCGATAGCCAGGGGGGGGGGGCATATTGCCTTGCTCTTGAGGTTCCGTAAGTCCGTCCGTCTGTGTACATTTACATCAACAAGTTTGTAAGAGTTTCTCCAGTTAGAGTCCAGTATTCCAGAGGGGCACATCCATGTTTTACAAACATACTGTCTAGTATTAATGTTGGTACAAAAGCTAATTTATTAAAGGTATTAATACATGTACATGTACTTACATTTAAAAAAAATATACCGCCGTACCCACCCATCCACAACTAGCACATTTGCGACATATCATTTTCGGTCTAGCTGCACACCTGATGGTGTTTACATTCGTCATTCGGTAATCCATTTTCACGTGCAAAGTGTGACTGACCTTTAGAACTCGGCAGAAACGAACATATCAAAACCTATGTAGTCACTCACGTCATCGAATTGACGCATGCAGCTTGTGCAGTTTCACATTTGTTTGATTTCTTGATAAAAGCAAGATTTGGCAGCACATGAGAATCGTCTCCAAAGTAAGACGATTCTCATATTTGTAAAGAAATACCAATATATTCAGGTTTTCTTTTCACATTTGTCCGATGACTTAATAAAACATGTTTTGGCAGCACATAACAATCGTCTCCTTAGACGAGTCTAATATTTTGTAAAAACAAAATTGTTTTCACATTTGTTTGATTTCTTAGACCGTGCAAACAATTGTATGGTAAAACATGGTGTAAGATTTTAACGCCGTATTTGGTTATTTACATTTTTGAAATTATATCCGAAAATACAATGTAATTATTAGTATTAAAATCTTGTGCGGAGCATTTTCGATCATATACAGTAGGACCTCTCTAAACCGGACACGCAGGGAGTCTGTGTATCCTTGATTGTATGTGTTTCATTGGTGTATATTTATGATGATAATGCATGTTCAAATTCGCAAAGCACAGCCGCATACATTGTCATAGTCGTATGTCTGATTTACAGTGGAACCTATCTAAACCGGACACTCTGGGGACCTCACATGGTGTCCGGTTTAGAGAGGTTCCACTGTACCACCTATTTCAGGGTGTGGGATCGCGTGTTTCCGAACGGCGTGATGTAATGTTTTTTCGATGTGAAATTACATTTTTTTATGAAACATACCGCAGCAAATGCGGTACACGTTGCTCTTTATTGTGCACGACATACATGTACATGCATCAAAATCTGTCTGTTTGTTTTTTAAGATTTTAAAGAAAATATACTGTAAAAATAATGTCACAGATTACGTCGAGTCGGAAAATCTGGTTCGAAAACCACATGACCCCACACCTTGTATTTTGGCCATTTAATTGTCGTTTTACTACATGTATTGTTTAAAATTTAGTAGTTTATTTATCTATGGAGTAGTCCTAATTAAACAAGCTTTTGTTTGTTGCATCATCATGTGTTGTGTTTTTCACTTCCCCACATAGAAATTAGATAGAAACGATAATTAAGAACCGTAAATTTCATATCTTCGCCTTAAAGAAACGTAATTAATTCCTCTAAATTTTCGCTCGATCGCCTGTCGAGCAAATCATTAGAGGTGTAAATTTGCATTCCTTTGTGATGAAATGAAATGAGGTGGCCGTACGTGCGGGTGTTCGACTACATGTATGTCTATACATGTGTACATGTACATGTATGTAATAGATCTGTTTAATAGATCTGTGTAAACTTCCTTCAATCCCAGAACTGGTGTTCCCCAAACAGCGTTCACATTCTGAATATGCCTGTTTGATATCTACATCTTACATGATCAATATCGGTATGGCCATGGATGTTCGAACATGATTTATTGACAGATATACCAAATCGATTCATGCGAAATGCATGTCTACAAGGGTAAAACTGACTTCATTCAATCAAACAATGTACACATTTTCAGAGTGAATTGCCGAGTTTTGCCGCAATTTACCGTGTCCATTTTGCCGCAAAACGCGGCGATAAAGGTGCGATAACATGTACATGTACGTTGTACACACTGCAAAGTTTTGCCGAGTTTTGCCGAGGATCGCCGTGAAACGACCGCGTAAAATTTGCGGAGTTTCGCGTTATGCCACAAACGGCCACGGGACGTTTTGCGAGAGATTGCGGCAATATTCCGCGCTGAAGGTAAATTGGTTGCCGCAATTACAAAAAATGTGCGGGTTCCTCGGTGCCTGTACTGTAGGTTGGAAACAAAATTTGTATTGCTTTTTGATACTCTCTGCTTCTGATTTCAATTGGGTTTTTGGCAATTTTAATTGGGTATTTAAGCAAATACGCAGCTTATCTGGAGCTCTGAGGATAATGTCTTTCTGTGATGAAAGCCTTTATGGCACATGTAATTCTAGCTTACACTGTATTCCCATCTGTATATGTGTCTGTGACTGGAGAAATGGGGCTTATAGTTATATGTGTTGCCAGAGCTCCAGATAAGCTGCGTATTTGCGTAAATACCCAATTAAAATGGCCAAAAACCCATTTGAAATCAGAAGTAGTGAGTATCAAAAATCAATTGAAAAATTGTGGTACCTTTATCATGCTGCAGAAAACAAGAAACAGACCACAAATATAGCATATGTTTCTTATTTTTCCATGAAAACACATCTTGGTATTTCATTAGAATTGTCTCCAAGGAGACAATTCTAATGAAATGCCAAGATATGTTGTCATTTCAAAGCAAACTATTCAATAATTGCTGTCTGTTGATGTGTAAACAGTAAAGTGATTTTATTTTACCCAATACAATTTTGAAATACCTAATTGCTTCAGAAATGATTGAGTAACAATACTCAATTACTAATTCCTTATCTCCATGGAGCCCTGGGTGTTGCGACCATCGTGGCTGTGACTGGAAAAATGGGACCTATGGGGTTTGCGACCTGTGTAGATACAGATCAGCATGTGCATCCGCACAGTCTGATCAGGATCTGCACTGTTCGTTGTTACATCAATGGAACACCCAACATGCGTCTAACAAGAAATATAGATCGTTATCAGGCTACAGCGGTGTTCTATATGATCAGGAGCTAGACTAGTCAGAAATCCCATTAGCCCATTTCTTACACATATGACCTTGTTGTCGAATGGAATATAGATGCAGAGCTCCAGATAAGGTGCATAATGCCGTATTTTACGCACCTATTTCAGCAGAATATGCATTGATTATCAAAAGTGGGAGTACAAAATACTCACAGCATTGTGAAAATACGCATTGATTTTCAAATTGTGTAGTAATAATACTGTAATAAAGTTGATAATTTACTTGGTTGAGCTGAACAGTGTTTGCTTTTTGCAGCTGAAATAAGTGATTTTTTTTTGATTTTTTTTTTTGATTTTTTTTTTGTATCATTTGTTCCCTATTTTCGAAGGAAAGGAATCAGTAATACATTTGTAAAAGTAAAATACGCATTGAAATTGAAATCTTGGGGTATAATACTCTTTAGATACAAAACTTATCTGGATCTCTTTGGACGTAAAACTCCCAATCGATTAAATCCCCATTCCAGATACAGTGATGTGAAGGTGAAGGAGCTACCGTTGGATATTTACGCCGACGGAAAGTGGTACAATCTCCCAGAGGCGAAGCGGAAATCGTCCCATCCGATCGTCGTCAACAACAACTGGGTGATGGGCAACCAGAAGAAAATTGAGCGAGCCAAGAAGTGGGGGCACTGGTTCATCAAGGACGATTTAAGCTGTGATATGGAACAAGTACACAAAGTTGTATACTAGAGTCGGAATGGGTGAATGCACAGGCATTTGGCGTGTTTGGGGTTTCATCGGTATAAGGCCACAGAAAGGTAATTTGCAGATTCTCATCCGAATTTTGGGGAAGAAAGGGGCGGGTGGGAGGCTTTTATTTTGTATTTTTTATTAAAATTTGTTAAATTTAATAGTAAAAAACAATAAAAAATAATATTTTTCTGAAATATATGCAATTTAAAGATTAATTTGGCAATTTATTTTAGGGGCGGGTGGGGATGAGAATCTAAACATTACTTTTGTGTAGCCTAACTACATATGCATAACAAGGCTTATAACTTTGATCGGAACAAAATAACATGTTTAAAATTGTAATTGCCTATGCATTCTATGTATTTCTGCAGGATAACGATAATTCTCAAATGAACAAATGAACATACAAACAAAACAAACTTTCCACTACAATATTGACGTTAGAGCCCTAAACACATTATTTCATTTGTTATGTTACAAGATCGTGTCCGATCTAGGATAACCAGCTGTAATTCGATATTCTTTGCATAGTTATGTTCCAACTATGCTATTTCATGGAAAATAAGAAAAATATGCTATATGTGGTCTTTTTATTGTTTTCTGCAGCATGATAATGGTACCACACAATTTTTATTGCTTTTTGATACTCGCTACTTCTGATTTTGACAATTTTAATTGGGTATTTAAGCAAATACGCAGCTTATCTTGAGCTCTGGAGATCCCATCTCCATTTGGTCTAAGCTGTTAGTATGTGGGCTTACGTAAAAAAAGCTAAATTTTGGGTAGATTCTTGAACCTACGGCATTGATATCAGTCACTCTAACCCCTCGACTACATAGGACTTGATGACAAATCTCAAAATCAATATTGAAAAGGAATACTGGCACGGGTAGTCCTCCGCAGACGATAACTTGTTTACAAACAAACAGGTCATAAACAAAACACAGAATAGGTGAGACAGGTAAATATACCCATGCCAGTATTCCTTTTCAATATTGATTTTGAGATTTGTCATCAAGTACTATGTAGTCGAGGGGTTAGAGTGTTAGAGCCTTACACACTCCACCCCCCAGTACTTCGACCTTGACCTTTGGCCTTGACCTTTTCCACTTTAAATGTTTGCTTGGCACTTTGGGACAAATCTACGTGCACGTTTCTCAATCCTACACTAACTTCTCAATACTTTTGCCAATCGCTTAAATATTTATACACATGATACATATGAACATGCCCTACACACTCCACCACCCAGTACTTCGACCTTGACCTTTGGCCTTGACCTTTTCCACTTTAAATGTTTGCTTGGCACTTTGGGACAAATCTACGTGCACGTTTCTCAATCCTACACTAACTTCTCAATACTTTTGCCAATCGCTTAAATATTGCTACACATGATACATATGAACATGCCTTACACACTCCACCACACAGTACTTCGACCTTGACCTTTGACCTTCACCTTTTCTACTTTAAATGTTTACTTAGCACTTTGGGACAAATCTACGTGCACGTTTCTCAATCCTACAATAACTTCTCAATACTTTTGCCAATCGCTTAAATATTCATACACATGATACATATGAACATTCCCTACACACTCCACCACCCAGTACTTCGACCTTGACCTTCACCTTTGACCTTCACCTTTTCTACTTTAAATGTTTACTTAGCACTTTGGGACAAATCTACGTGCACGTTTCTCAATCCTACAATAACTTCTCAATACTTTTGCCAATCGCTTAAATATTCATACACATGATACATATGAACATTCCCTACACACTCCACCACCCAGTACTTCGACCTTGACCTTCACCTTTTCTACTTTAAATATTTACTTGCCACTTTGGGACAAATCTACGTGCGCGTTTCTCAATCCTACACTAACTTTCACACACGGATTGCTCCAATGGTCCTCTACCGCCCTGTGACAAATCCACATTCGTCCTGCCCCCGCTAAGCACAGGGTCAAGGTCACAGACTTGGTGCGTTTGAAACCTTAACATTCAGTTAAATGGCTTATAATTTGTGTTTCCTTGCTCGGATCTGCTTCACATTTCACACACGCATTGCTACAATGGTCCTCTACCGCCCTGTGACAAATCCACATTCGTCCCGCCCCCACTAAGCCCAGGGTCAAGGTGCGTTCAAAACCTTAACGCTCGGGTAAATGGCTTATAATCAAATATGCCTCGTTTTCTTTGGCTGCTAGCGGGGACATTCGTGTGCCGACAGGCCACATTTCTAGTATTATATATTTCTTTTTAGCTCGACTATTCGAAGAATAGTTAGAGCTTATGTAGTCAACCCGGCGTCGGCGTCACCATCACGCCTTGGTTAAGGTTTTTAGTCAAGCTTGTATATGGAATACTCCTGGCCCTACACCCACCATACTTGGACAACTTCATCTCCTAGTGATGTACATCAATAACCCCTGATCTATATTTATACCCCCACAAACAAAGTTTGTTGGGGGTATATAGGAGTCAGCTTGTCTGTCGGTCTGTTGGAAATTCCCTTCCGCTCTATATCTTCTACACCGATGCATGGATTATCAAATGGCTTGGCACAAATGTTTGTCATGATGAGAAGGTGTGTCGCGATCAATAACCACGCACCTACGTCCAAGGTCAAGGTCACAGTTGAAGGTCAAAGGTCAAACCTATAGAAATTCCCTTCCGCTCTATATCTTCTACACCGATGCATGGATTATCAAATGGCTTGGCACAAATGTTTCTCATGATGAAAAGGTGTGTCGTGATCAATAACCATGCACCTACGTCCAAGGTCAAGGTCACAGTTGAAGGTCAAAGGTCAAACCTATTGAAATTCCCTTCCGCTCTATATCTTCTACACCGAAGCATGGATTATCAAATGGCTTGGCACAAATGTTTCTCATGATGAGAAGGTGTGTCGCGATCAATAACCACGCACCTACGTCCAAGGTCAAGGTCATAGTTGAAGGTCAAAGGTCAAAAATATTGAAATTCCCAAATGGCTGACACAAATGTTTCTCGTGATGAGAAGGTGTGTCGCGATCAATAACCACGCACCTACGTCCAAGGTCAAGGTCACTGTTGAAGGTCAATGGTCAAACCTATTGAAATTCCCTTCCGCTCTATATCTTCTACACCGATGCATGGATTATCAAATGGCTTGGCACAAATGTTTCTCATGATGAGAAGGTGTGTCGCGATCAATAACCACACACATACGTCCAAGGTCAAGATCACAGTTGAAGGTCAAAGGTCAAACCTATTGAAATTCCCTTCCGCTCTATATCTTCTACACCGATGCATGGATTATCAAATTGCTAACCACGCACCTACGTCCAAGGTCACAGTTGAAGGTCAAAGTTCAAACCTATTGAAATTCTCTTCCGCTCTATATCTTCTACACCGATGCATGGATTATCAAATGGCTTGGCACAAATGTTTCTCATGATGAGAAGGTGTGTCGCGATCAATAACCACGCACCTACATCCAAGGTCAAGGTCACAATTGAAGGTCAAAGGTCAAACCTATTGAAATTCCCTTCCGCTCTATATCTTCTACACCGATGCATGGATTATCAAATTGCTAACCACGCCCCTATGTCCAAGGTCACAGTTGAAGGTCAAAGGTCAAACCTATTGAAATTCCCTTCCGCTCTATATCTTCTACACCGATGCATGGATTATCAAATGGCTTGGCACAAATGTTTCTCATGATGAGAAGGTGTGTCACAATCAATAACCACGCACCTACCTCCAAGGTCAAGGTCACAGTTGAAGGTCAAAGGTCAAACCTATTGAAATTCCCTTCCGCTCTATATCTTCTACACCGATGCATGGATTATCAAATGCCTTGGCACAATTGTTTCTCAGGATGAGAAGGTGTGTCGCGATCAATAACCACGCACCTACGTCCAAGGTCAAGGTCATAGTTGAAGGTCAAAGGTCAAACCTATTGAAATTCCCTTCCGCTCTATATCTTCTACACCGATGCATGGATTATCACACTGTGCCCAGGGTCAAGGTCACAGACTTGATGCGTTTGAAACCTTAATGCTTGGCTAAATGGCTTATAATCAAAAATGCCTCGTTTTCTTTGGCTGCCAGTGGGGGTATTCGTGTGCCGACAGGCCACATTTCTAGTTGACCTTGACCTACATTTCCTCTTGAATTACTTACTTAATTCCCCTTGGTTAAGGTTTTTAGTCAACCTTGGTTAAGGTTTTTAGTCAAGCTTGTACATGAAATACTATTGTGCATACAGACACCATACTTGGACAACCTTTTCTCATAGGGATGTACATCAATAACCCCTGATCTATATTTGACCTTGACCTACATTTCCTCTTGAATTACTTGTATGGTTGGAGTTTCTAATGTATATGGTCATGGTGCACCACTTTAGTTTGAGCTGGCGATCAGCTATCGGCCAAATATGACCGATAATCCACGCCGGACGGCCTCCGATTCTGTGTGAGATTCTTTCGTACACGCAACTTTCGCTTTGGATGGGGTAATAAAAACGCGAATAACTCAATAAATACTTGAAACATCGATTTGAAGTGAGTATATTCACACACCTAATACCTTTATCGATTGCCAGAGACATATTTCATACATCTAATCGATGTTTACTTGTGTTTGTGGGAATCGGAAAAGAGAGGGCTCTTTCTATAATAGCCATATTTATACCCACCTTCTATAAATAGAAGATGGTAATGTACAAGACCAAGTGGGTGGGGTAATGGGATTTTTTTAATGGGCATTTTTTTGGTGTCATAGGTCCGAGTCTTCCACCTGTGAGAGTATGAGTATATTTATTACATAAAATGAGCTTTCGTAGTATAATAACATAATCAGAGCTCCAGATAAGCTTTGTGTCTAAAGCGTACTATACCCCCAGATTTCAAAATCATTGCGTATTTTACTTTTGCAAATGGATTATTGATTTTTTTTGTTACTAAATAGGGAACAAATGATGAAAAAAAATGTCACTTTCACTTAATTGAGCTGCAAAAAGCGAACACTGTTTGCAGCTCAACTAAGTGAATTTTCAACTTTATGACAGTATTTTCACTACTCAATTTGAAAATGAATGCGTGTTCATAAAATCATAATACATTATTGTTATAAATATGAAAATTAGGCCGCTACAGAAAACAGGCTATGTAATAAGTGCAGCTTTAGTGTATGTGTATGCAGAGCTCCAGATCAGGTGTGTATTGGCGTATTTTCAGTCTCCCTGAAACTGCCAAAATATTACAGGACATTCGGTCTGGTAAATTTGAAATTTTTACCAGACCGGACAAACATTTACCGGACCAAATTTTTTTTTATAAAAAATAAAAATTGATTTTGTGTGATATTTAAGACCTTTTTAGCTTTTTAAGTATATCAGTCATATAAGAAAAGCTAGCTAGCACCAGAAGCGCATACCAAAGGAAGGTGATTTCATTGAAGCTTAGAATAAAAAATTAAAAAAAAAATTCTCTTTCGGGAATGTGTACATTTTAATCAAATTGTTTGCTTCTTTCAATAAAAATTGGAGAATTTTCAATTTTTTAGCCTTTTCAATCCTCATTTTGAACATCAATGAGTGTTTTTAAACTGTTGTGTGGTTTGGCCCTCATGACCGGAAACCAGTAGCCGATTTCATCAAAATTGCAAAGTATACTTATCTAGCCAAGTATACTTTGAGGGAGTATCATTTATTTTTCCCGAAATGCATTATTTCATATAGAACTAACGACTGTATGTATTTGATGATTAAAAATATGCAGAATTATTATACTGAATTTATTACATTATCACAGCCAAAATGGCTGTGATAATGTAATAAATTCAGTATAATAAAACTTAATCGATTTCCATGTCAGTAAACATGGTAAACTCGGAAATTGATTCTTCGCAAAAACGACATAAATATGTGCCGAAGTCCCGAGACCACAAAATGCAGCTCATGAAGACGCGTTTGCTGCGCCATATTTCATCAAAATCCGTTACTTAATAAGGACAATATAAAAGGATACGTACCTTGAATCCGAGGCGCTTCTGGAAGTTTCAGTACTTGTTGTTGTTGTTGTAACCACGTGATCATGCACCTTGATATATATCCTTCATTGACGTCAATGCAATGATGCAACGTAAACAACCATTCATTTTTACAAAAAAAATATTAAACTTGCACCTTTCGTAGCATAAAACTGTTACTGATAAACAGAATACGTTATGGAATTCCTACTTGTTTCCTACATTTGCCTGATAAATATGATGTCATCCAACTTTGTGTTCTTTACTTATAGGTAACAAGCTGTGCATTGTCCTAATACAGTGAAACCTCTCTAAACCGGACACCCTAGGATGTCCCTGGGATGTCCCCAGGGTGTCCGGTTTAGAGAGGTGCCAAATGTAATTAAGCACTTCATGACAAGTTTTGTAATTTTCAATCAATCAGATACGACAATGAAATAAATTACAGTGAAACCCATCTGAATTAAACACAATGTGGTCCGGCTTAATGAGGGTCTACTGTACATACTGACTGATAACATATATCAGGGTTCCCACTGTCCTTAAATTCCTGGAAAGTCATGGAATTTTTTAAAAATGGATTCCAGGCCTGGAAAGTCATGGAATTTGCCTCTTTTTCTGAAAAGGTCATTGAAAGTCATGGAATTTGGATTCCAGTCCAATTATTGGTGTTGTTGAGCAAAGTTCAGTGCAATTTCGTGATTTCGATCCAAACGATTTTATGTGGTAAGGGCACCTGGCACCAAATCAGGATTTTGTAAATTCAGAACTGAAGTACTACATGAAACGGTGTCGAGCCTGGAATACACTTGTGTTGGGGAGAGAAGTAACTTGTCCTTCTCTCCCCAACACAAGTGTATTCCAGGTTCGACACCATTTCATCATCCATGCAAATATGGGTCCTTGAATTTTGAAAACAGGTCCTTGAAAGTCATGGAAAAGTCATGGAATTTGGTCTTCCCAAAAGAGTGGGAACCCTGATATATGTTGTATCATGAATTCACTAGATATGCATTGACTAGATATGCATATCATATCCAAAACTGCAGTCACTGACGTTTCATTGATCGAAAGGTGGGCGGTTGGTTGGGTCCTTAACTGAATCCAGTAGCCGATTTCACCAACATTGCAAAGTATACTTTACTAGCAAAGTATACTTTGAGGGAGCAATCATTTATTTTTCCTGAAATGCATTATTTCATATAGAACTAACGAATGCATGTATTTCATGATTAAAAGTATGCAGAATTATTATACTGAATTTATTACATTATACGTATTGATTAGCATTATTATTCATTTTATACCAGACGTAAATTTTCACACCGATATCAGGGGCGATAACCACGTTTCCTGAAAATGTTAACGGACATAACTATTTATTCTCTGTATTTATTTTTTCATGTGCAGTGATCATACTGTATAATCTGTCGAAACTGTTTTTGTTTTAGGTGACGCATTTAATTAGTATAAATAATTAAAAAATATCACGCCTCGTTTGCATATGAAAATAGCCCGATACCACGGCGCGTCACTAACAGTAAAATAAATATTACTAAATGATTATATCTGTATAGCGGGCACTCATAATTTTTAGAACTGGTGGAATAGTGACACAATTATACACGTATTTAATTCCTATAAAGAATATTTTGTGCCTACTGAGTGGGTATGTACCTTTAAGGGTAATTGTGATAGATATAGAGGATATTCATATTCTTTCACACCACGAGATGAACATGTATGTCATATTCGTTGCAAAAATATGAATTTTCTATTTATTATATACCGCTACATGGAAATTAGCATTTTTTTAGACTGTATACGGTATTGAATGTGTATTTGCAGCCTATTTGCAGTCCGGCACTGCAGATGCTCGTTATGAATATAGATAGCGGAAGTAGTCGTATTTAGTAGTCGTTTAGTAGTTGTTTA
The DNA here is from genome assembly GCA_029237695.1 of Conchocele bisecta. Lineage (NCBI taxonomy): Eukaryota > Metazoa > Mollusca > Bivalvia > Lucinida > Thyasiridae > Conchocele > Conchocele bisecta. The sequence continues at coordinate 71,144,039 of CM055277.1, forward strand.
TTTCATCGATGAGAACATATGACTTTTATTTACATCGTATAACTATGTATTTCATGGGTAGGTATATAATAAAGTTGTAAGGTCATAAAAATAAAAAAGAAGTACTTTGGTTCTCAGACACGGGGTTTGCGGAAGGTGACGTGGGGGTTGGATTTTGTTTAATATATTGTTGTTTGTTAGATTCTGATTTTATTCCAAGTCGCCAGGTGCATATACCCGGTATGTTCTATTAAAGGTACATGCCCACTCAGTAGGCACAAAATGTTCTTTATATCAGATACATCATTTTCTGGCAAAATAAACATTCATTCACTATTACCCCACGTATTAATTGGCATTATTATACATTTTATAGCAGACGTAAATTTTCACACTGATATCAGGGGCGATAACCGTGTTTTCTTAAAATGTTAAATGACATTACTATTTATTCTCTGTATTTATTTTTTTATTTCAAATGATCATACATTATAATCTGTCAAAAATATTATTTTTTCAGGTGACACATTTAACTAGTACAAATAATTAAAAAATATCATGCCTCATTTGCATATGAAAATAGCCTGATACCACCGCGAGTCACTATCAGTAAAATACATATTACTAAATCCTTTTATCTGTATAGCGGGCACTCGTAATTTTTAGAACTGGTGGAATAGTATACTTATATACTTATTTAATTCCTATAAAGAACATTTTGTGCCTACTGGATGGGCATGTACATTTAAGTTACTCTAACCTCTTTAGGTGTGAAAAATCACCAGATTTTGTCAGACATGATATAACACATTTGTGCAAGGTAGTCTTTTTAACTCACCTGAGCGAAGCTCATGTGAGCTATTGTTACCCCAATGTGTCCGTCTTCGTCGTCCGTCGTCCGTGAACATTTTCAAACGTCTTCTCCTCGGTAACCTCCTCGGTAACCATTGGGCCTATAGTCACAAAACTTCATGGTTATGGTCCTTAGGTAGGGGGATTACAAAATTGTTAAAAAGACGTCATTATGTAATCCAAGATGGCCGCCGTCTAAAAATAGCACAAATTCTTCAAAAATATTTTTCTCAAGAACCGCCAACCAGATTTCTACAAAACTTGGTAGGAATGATCGAAGTACAATCCTCTTTCAAAGTTGTTAAAATGGTGACCCCGGGGTCAAAAATGGGCGTGGCCCGTGGGGTCAAATTTTATTTTTGACCGAATATGGTCATGTTATATATCAATTCAAAGGTATCAATGAGGCGATCACTCTGGTGAACTTTTTGTCAAAATCGGATGGTTATGTCATCCAAGATGGTCGCCGAAAGGTCAAAAGGTCGTTCTTTTATTAGAGATTTCAAAATTCTTCTTCACATGAACCACTTGGCCCATGGATGAAACCTTTTCAGATTTGTTAAAATGGAGGTCATCGCTAATCCAAGATGGCCGCCGTCTAAAAATAGCATAAATTCTTAAAAAATCTTCGTCTCATGAACTGCTGGCCGGATTTCGACGAAACTTGGTAGGAATGATCGATGTACAATGCTCTTTCAAAGTTGTGAAAATGGTGACCCCGGGGTCAAAAATGGGTGTGGCCCGTGTGGTCAAATTGGGGTCAAATTTTATTTTTGACCGAATATGCTCATGTCATATATCAAATTGAATGTATGTATGAGCCGATTGCTCTGGTGCAATATTTGTCGGAATCAGATGATTATGTCATCCATGATGGCCGCCAAAAGGTCTATTTATTAAAGATTTTTAACTTCTTTTTCTCAGGAACCACATGGCCGATGCTGGCCAAACTTCATAGTAAGTTAAGATCCTTGGGTGAAGCATTTTCAGATTTGGTAAAATGAGAGTCATCGCTTAATCCAAGATGACCGCCATCTAAAAATAGCACAATTCTTTTAAAACACATATTAACTCAATGTCACATTCTCCTCTGGTGTTCATGGAGTCAGGTGAGCGAATTAGGGCCATCATGGCCCTCTTGTTTATTGATTATATGACAGTACGGTTTTATTTCTCCATGACGATAAAATGCTCAACGCACAGGGATTATTCTGACGCGGTGATATCTGAGAACCAAAGTACATTTTTTATGGTCTTCTTATATTTCTCAATAAAAAACATGTTTTGACAGCACTTCAGAATCATTTCCAATGGAAATGATTTTGAAGTGCTGTCAAAACATGTTGTAAATTATTCTAAATTGCTGTCAAAGCATGTTTTTGATGATACAAATAGAAAATAGAAAATAAACAGCAGACGACAAAAAATTAAGATAGCGGTGTAAGGGTTAATGTCTAGTATACACCACTAGTTGTTTTAATAAAAGATACATTCCTGATACATACTTGTATTCCAATATTCTGACCCTTTTATTTCATCCTAAAAGACTGGAGAATTAGAGCGTATGCCTATCTAAATGGTGTATCTATCATTAAAAATTATCTTAACCCTTAGACCGCTACTCACAACAATTGTCGTCTGCTGTTTCTTTTATATCTTGCCTTATTTCTCAATAAAATGAGAACATATGACTTTTATTTACATGGTACATGTATAACTATGTATTTCATGGGTAGGGTAACCCTTAGACCGCTACTCATAACAATTGTCGTCTGCTGTTGCTTTTATATCTTGCCTTATTTCTCAATAAAATGAGAACATATGACTTTTATTTACATGGTATAACTATGTATTTCATGGGTAGGTTAACCCTTAGACCGCTACTCACAACAATTGTCGTCTGCTGTTGCTTTTATACCTAGCCTTATTTCTCAATAAAAACATGGTTTGACAGCACTTCATAATCATTTCCAATGGAAATGATTCTGAAGTGCTGTCAAAACATGTTGTAAATTATTCTAAATTGCTGTCAAAGCATGTTTTTGATGATAAAAATAGAAAATAAACAGCAGACGACAAAAAATTAAGATAGCGGTGTAAGGGTTAATGTCTAGTATACACCACTAGTTGTTTTAATAAAAGATACATTCCTAATACATACTTGTATTCCAATATTCTGACCCTTTTATTTCATCCTAAAAGACGGGAGAATTAGAGCGTATGCCTATCTAAATGGTGTATCTATCATTAAAAATTATCTTAACCCTTAGACCACTACTCACAACAATTGTCGTCTGCTGTTGCTTTTATATCTTGCCTTATCAACGGTGTAAATTAACGGTAGGGGTTCCTCCTTATAGGAATCACGATTTGCCTGGTTTGGCTCTCAGGTACGTTTTTATCTTTGGCTCTTTTGTTACCTGGGAGTTGAATTGGGTTATTGCCCATTATAAAAGTAGTAAGATTATTACTGATCCTAGTGCTTTTGGGAGGGGCCAAGTGATTCTGGTGTGGCGAGGACCTGGCATCAGATCAGGATTATTCTGATTTCAGGGCTGAATATATAGTTTTGTTATTGTAAATATTCAGTTCTGATTTTGGGATTCCCCCCCCCCCCCATTTGTACATGTACTTGAAAATGTACATGCACTTGTACAGGTAATATATGGGATTTAGTACTAAAGCCATTGACCCGGCCTTAAATGACCTTAGCTGTTGATAGGCCGTTAAACCCCAACAAACAAACAAAACAAACAAACATTTTTTATGGCCTAATGATTGTTATTCTAGTTTTATGAAATCCAAGTACTACTTAGCCCTTAGACCGCTAATCACAACAATTGTCGTCTGCTGTTGCTTTTATATCTTTATATCTTGCCTTATTTCTCAAGAAACACATGGTTTGACAGCACTTCAGAATCATTTCCAATAACTTTTATTGCTGATTTGTACTTTCATGGGGTCCTACAACAAATTCAGCTTGGTTGCCAAAACGGCAACTTTGGGCAACTTCCGTAATTTGCATAAATCCAAGATGGCCGCCAAATGAATAAATACATAATATCCAATACATATCGTATTGTAGAAGCAATTTCTTTATGAAAGTACATGTAAAGATGATAGATGCACTAACTATCATCAACTGTAAGTTAAACCCAGTTTGCATAAATCCAAGATGGCCACCAAATGTTATAGAAATACATGATTTCCGATATATATTGCATTGCAGACGTTATATGTATGCTAAAAAAATATGTAAACGTAAAATATGCAGTAACTGATAATTTAAGGAATGTTCAGGCAAAATAAACATTCATTCACCATAAAACCCCACATACTGATTGGCATTACTATACAGTTCATATCAGACGTAAATTTCCACACTGATATCAGGGACGATAAGTGTTTCCTTAAAATGTTAACGGGCATTACTATTTATTCTCTGTATTTAATTGTTGATGTGTAATGATCATACTTTATAATCTGTTTAAATATTATTTTTTCAAGTGACGCATTTTATTAGTATAAATAATTAAAAAATATCATGCCTCATTTGCATATGAAAATAGCCTAATATCACCGTGAGTCACTATGAGTAAAATAAATATTACTAAATGATTATAGCGGGAACTCCTATTTTTAGCTCACCAGAGCGAAGCTCATGTGAGCTATTGTTACCGCAATGTGTCCGTCGTCCGTCGTCGTCCGTGAACATTTTCCTCGGTAACCATTGGGCCTATAGTCACCAAACTTCATGGTCATGGTTCTTAGGTAGGGGGATTACAAAATTGTTAAAATGACGTCATTACGTAATCCAAGATGGCCGCCGTCTAAAAATAGCACAAATTCTTCAAAAATCTTCTTCTCAAGAACCGCCAACCGGATTTCGACAAAACCTGGTAGGAATGATTGATGTAAATGATCGATGTACAATGCTCTTTCAAAGTTGTTAAAATGGTGACCCTGGGTTTAAAAATGGGCGTGGCCCGTGGGGTCAAATTGGGGTCAAATTTTATTTTTGACCGAATATGGTCATGTTATATATCAAATCGAAGGTATCAATGAGGCGATCACTCTGGTACATTTTTTGTCGAAATCGAATTGTTATGTCATCCAAGATGGCCGCCGAAATGTGAAAAGGTCGTTCTTTTATTAGAGATTTAAAAATTCTTCTTCACATGAACCGCTTGGCCCATTGTAGCCAAACTTAAAAGTTATGGTCCATGGGTGAAGCCTTTTCAGATTTGTTAAAATGGAGGTCTTCGCTAATCCAAGATGGCCGCCGTCTAAAAATAGCATGAATTCTTAAAAAATCTTCTCATGAACCGCTAGCCGGATTTCGACGAAAGTTGGTAGGAATGATCGACGTACATTGCTCTTTCAAAGTTGTTAAAATGGTGACCCCGGGTTCAAAAATGGGCGTGGCCTGTGGGGTCAAATTGGGGTCAAATTTTATTTTTGACCGAATATGGTCATGTTATATATGAAATTGAAGGTATCAATGAGGCGATCAAAAATAGCATAAATTTTTAAAAAATGTTCGTCTCATGAACTGCTGGCCGGATTTCGACGAAACTTGGTAGGAATGATCGATGTACAATGCTCTTTCAAAGTTGTGAAAATGGTGACCCATGGGTCAAAATGGGCGTGGCCCGTGGGGTCAAATTTTATTTTTGACCGAATATGGTCATGTTATATATCAAATCGAAGGTATCCATGAGGTGATCACTCTGGTGCATTTTTTGTCGAAATCGGATTGTTGTGTCATCCAAGATGGCCGCCGAAATGTCAAATGGTTGTTCTTTTATTAGAGATTTCAAAATTCTTCTTCACATGAACCGCTTGGCCCATGGTAGCCAAACTTAAAAGTTATGGTCCATGAGTGAAGCCTTTTCAGATTTGTTAAAATGGAGGTCATCGCTAATCCAAGATGGCCGCCGTCTAAAAATAGCATAAATTCTTAAAAAATCTTCTTCTCATGAACCGCTGGCCGTATTTCGACTAAACTTGGTAGGAATGATCGATTTACAATGCTCTTTCAAAATAGTGAAAATGCCGACCCCGGGGTAAAAAATGGGCATGGCCCGTGGGGTCAAATTGGGGTCAAATTTTATTTTTGACCGAATATGCTCATGCCATATATCAAATTGAAGGTATCGATGAGGCGATTGCTCTGGTGCAATATTTGTCGGAATCGGATGATTATGTCATCCATGATGGCCACCAATAGGTCCATTTATTCAAGATTTTGAACGTCTTTTTCTCAGGAACCACATGGCCGATGCTGGCCAAACTTCATAGGAAGTTAAGATCCTTGGGTGAAGCATTTTCAGATTTGGTAAAATGAGAGTCATCGCTTAATCCAAGATGACTGCCATCTAAAAATAGCACAATTTTTTTAAAACACATGAACTCAATGTCACATTCTCCTCTGGTGTTCATGGAGTCAGGTGAGCGAATTAGGGCCATCATGGCCCTCTTGTTTTAGAACTGGTGGAATGCTGACACAATTATACACTTAGTTAATTCCTATAAAGAATAGTTTGCGTCTACTGTGTGGGCATGTACGTACCTTTAAATTACATTAAAACTAGTGCACAGTCGATGGCGCGCCATCGCAATTTACACACTTTTTCCAAATGCTAAGTCGAAAATGGTGAAATACTCCATAACCGGGAGGTCGAATCAAAAATCAAAATTCACTTTGCGCATCTACACACATAAGGAAGGCACACACCAAGTTTCAAGTCCCTACCTTATTACTGTTAAAAAGTTTTACTTCTTACAAGAAACGTGACGGAAGGACGTACGTACGGACGGACGGATACCCGTGACAAAAACAATATGCCCATTTTTTTCTTAAAAAATATGGGTATAAAAATGTGTAGCACTGAAAGGCAGTGTCCATGTCTGATGACAGGCACCCTTACTTCCAAGTGTTACTCACTATGTACATACAGTTCACAGTCACTCTACTAGCGTGATGGGGTGGCTGGTTAGTGCCGACGGCCGGTCAGACCCGACCCCGCTCTAACATTTTTGCAGACATTTGTTGCCGCAATATCAGCTTGGTACACCGCCTTGTGTTTGTTTTGGGAGTGTTACGGTATGTGAGTTATGTGATTCACGCTCAGAGTAGGGTGCATTGTAAGTAGTGCAGCACTGCTGGGTTGCATGGCTGACACAGGGAACATACTTCATATAAATCATACTGTAGCTGCTCTGCCTGGGAATGAGGAGGTATCGAGGGAGGGCAGGAGGGTGCGCTTGGAATGGAATGGCCTAGCAATGTAGATCAATAGGGTGAGCTTGGAGAACTTGCAGAGGAAGGTGCAGAGGAATGTGAAGTTAATGAGGATGTTGAGTATCGTCTTGCTGACCCTGACTACCTGTATGACGACTTGGTGGGACAGCATACGGCGTGATAGGGTATTAGGGTATCAATGGTATTAACTCCGACTAGCAAGTAACAATCCATTAGCGTCACTCCTGTGGTTTAATTTCTCTACAGTTCTTGCTGATTATAAGACTTGAAACTGCAGCCAGTGCTAGGTGAATATGGCAGGGCACAATTGCTCGTCTTGGCCGCCATCTCTCAGATTCAAAGATGAGCAGGGCATTGCCTTTGAAACATCCAGTACAACCCCGCGTCTTTGATATCTGACCTAACAATTTAAACGTCCTGCATGCATACCTATTATACAATATGTACATGGACAAATTGGTAACCCAATATTTCTATGTAGGCAGGTCGTACGTACATGGATAGTACGCATGTGGAAATTTATGCACACAAATAATGAAAATCTTAATAAATGGCGGCCATCTTGAAATTATGCATATCGTTGTGTATACATTCCGTACATTATCAGTTACTGCACCGGTTATCTTTTATCTTTACATGTGTTTTCACATACATGTTGCTTCTGCAATACACTATATATTGGAAATAATGTATTTCTATAACATTTGGTGGCCATCTTGAACATATGCCCATTGGGATTAACTTGCAGTCGATATATCTACATTCCTTAAATTATCAGTTACTGTATATATCATCTATACATGTACTTTCACAATATCTAGTGCTTCTACCATACACTATATATCGGATATCATGTATTTCTATAACATATGGCGGCCATCTTGGATTTATCCAAATTAGATTTAACTTGTATTTGTTGAATGATTACTACATCTGTCAGTTTTACATGCACTTTCACATACATCTTGCTTCTACAATACGATATATATCGGATATCATGTATTTCTCTATCATTTGGCGGCCATCTTGTATTTATGAAAATTACGGAAGTTGCCCAAAGTTGCCGTTTTGGCAACCAAGCTGAATTTGTTGTAATTATCTTAACCCTTAGACCGCTACTCACAACAATTGTCGTCTGCTGTTGCTTTTATATCTTGCCTTATTTCTCAATAAAAACATTGTTTGACAGCACTTCAGAATCATTTCCAATGGAATTGATTCTGAAGTGCTGTCAAAGCATGTTGTAAATTATTCTAAAGTGCTGTTAAAGCATGTTTTTGATGATAAAAATAGAAAATAAACAGCAAACGACAAAAAAAATAAGATAGTGGACTAAGGGTTAGTGTCTAGTATACAACACCAATGGAAATGATTCTGAAGCGCTGTCGAAGCATGTTGTAAATTATTCTAAAGTGCTGTTTTTGATGATAGAAAATAGAAAATAAACAGCAGACGACAACAAAAATAAGATAGCGGTCTAAGGGTTAAATATAAATCATTCTAAAAAATAATTACCTTTGATGACATAATGGTAGAATGTGCATGGTTCGGCTAATTAATTTTTTTCAAACCTTTGTAACTTCTATAATACTTGTTATTTTTTTCATATTACCTTATTGTATCATTTACAGAAATAAATAAAAAGTTGTTTTATCCCTCTTTAGAGGTGAATCTTACTGGGATTCCCACATGTGGTAAGAACCCGTTCTATACCTGATCATCGTTTGATTCTCTGTCCAAAATTTATATCCCAGTAAACTCCCATGCCGAACTACTTTCCGTAACCGTGAGGCGCAGTTAAAATAATTCTTCAGAAAACGGAAAATAAACACATTTTCTTGATGAATTTATTTCAAATGCTGGAATTATAAGGAATTAATGGTCTTTTTGTTGAATTGATCGGGGATATAAACTTGGAAAAGTCGCGGGAATACTGGACGAGGCCTTAAAAAAATTACAATTTTCGAAAAAAAAATAAAAAAAAACAAAACAATTTTTTTTTATTTTTTTTTCGAAAATTGTAATTTTTTATCGCTTTGTCCAGTATTCCCGCGACTTTTCCAAGTTTATACCCCGATAAATTCCACAAAAAGGCCATTCATTCCTATAATATACACCATATATGTGAACATTGCCTCGTTACTGTATCCTATACAGCACATGGAGTGGCCATCAATGTAGTGGTTGGTTTGTAGCATGCGATTGGTAAATTAACGATCGGGATTCATCCTTACTGGAATCCCGACTGAAGACCTGTAGCCTATTTCATCAACATTGCAAAGTATACTTTACTAGCAAAGTATACTTTGAGGGAGTAATCATTTATTTTTCCTGAAATGCATTATTTCATATAGAACTAACAAATGCATATATTTCATGATTACAAGTATGCAGAATTATTATACTGAATTTATTATATTATCACAGCCATTAAATGGCTGTGATAATGTAATAAATTCAGTATAATAAAAATTAATAAATTTTAAAAAAAAATTGAAAATTTCTCCCTCAAGGTATACTTTGCTACTATAGTCCAGTGGCACAGTCAGGGTACCTAGAAGTTTTCTCCTAAAATCATTTCTTTGCATTTTTGATTAGTCCATGTCATGTAGTAACAGAATCCACCGGGTGTGGACTTCAACCTGGCTTGGCTTTTTCAAAATCCAAGATGGCCGCCAAGATGGCCGCCAAAATGCTAGAAATGGCATAAGTTCTGAACTAATTGACTTAGGAAGGTGATCCTGGTGTCTAAAACATAGGTTTACTGGGTCAGAGATTCTGTTTCTGATGTGAAATGTATGTTTCGAATTTGTCCTGTATATACAAATCCAAGATGGCCTCCAAGATGGCCGCCAAAATACTAGAAATGGCATAACTTCTGAACAAATTGACGTAGGAAGGTGATCTTGGCGCCCAGACATAGGTTTTCAGGGACAGAGATTCTGTTTCTGATGTGAAATGTATGTTTCGAGTTAGTCCTGTATATACAAATCCAAGATGGCCGCCAAGATGGCCGCCAAAATGCTACTAACGGCATAACTTCTAAACAAATTGACGTAGGAAGGTGATATTGGTGTCTAGACATAGGTTTTCGGGGTCAGGGATTCTGTTTCTGATGTGAAATGTATGTTTAGAGTTAGTCATGTATAGAAAAATCCCAGATGGCCGCCAAAATGCATAGAAAAATCCAAGATGGCCACCAAGATGGCCGGGCCGCCAAAATGCAAAAACAAATTGACTAAGGAAGGTAAGCTTGGGGTCTAAACATAGGATTGCATGGTCAAATATTCTGTTTCTGATGTCAAATATGTGTTTCGACTTAGTCCTATGTATAAAAACCCAAGATGGCCGCTAAGATCACAGCCAAAATGTTAAAATGACACAACTTATGAACAAATTGACTTAGGAATGTGATCTTTGGTTCTAGATATCGGGTTTTTTTGGTGGGGGGGGGGGGGGTGGGGGGTGACCAATATTGGTGTTGGTGTTGCAGGAAAATCAAATATGACCTACAGAATGACTGCTTAATTTTTAAAAATTATTTTAATTATTTAAGTCATACATGACATAGAGCGTTGATAATAATGATCAGTTGTTGAAATCTTATTCAGTCATCTGATGAAAATAGCTGATGCCAACAATTATTGTTGGCAAAAATAGGGACCTTGTGGTTTGATATGTGTATGTGTACGTCTACTTGTAGCCAAGGAAATACATGTATGATCTCCATTCAACCAACGACAAGTGTTTGCCTACATGTTGCGATGCAATATACGAAACAAATAAGCGAAACCAGTGAAAACCATGTGATTGTTTTCGCAACCAAGTTGTGTAGAAACATGTACGTGTTGATACAAGTACATCTAGACGTTCATGTACACATTTCAAAAAATGACATGGCCCCTAATAGATCTATGTGTCTGGTGATAAAAACAGATTTAACGTAGTGTCAGTAAACATAATACATTTGTGCCATGGTGACTGAATAATGAACAACATACGGCTACGCTGGTCACAATGGCGAGATTGTAACAATACATGTCACTATGCAATGGCTCATTCATGAAGTTAATGTCTGTGTTCGTGAATTGTGAACGTTTCAGGAAATACACACCCTTTCACATTTGCATCAATAATGAGTTACAACATGCATATTGAAAGAACATCAGCATTGATAATGTATATATGTGTAATTATCATTATGCTACAATTACTCAGAATAATTAGTACATTCGTCTGGCACATCCTCGTCATCATCATCCTCAGTAGACAGCTTGTCATTGAATGGGTTATGGCAGTCAAGCCCTAACCCACAACCACAAAAGATGGTACATGCGACTTGGCGTCCAGTGCATCCGCAGTTGTTGCCTTTACAGGCTCGTTCCGACTCACAGCCACATCGAATGAGCTTGAGAACAGTTTCAGGAGCTAGAGGTACTCCCCCAACAACAGTGCGAGGAGATAGAGCTTTATTGACATGGTTTGCCTCCCATCCAAACTCTTCTGGGTTAAGGGTAGGTGGATCCGCTTCTAGAGCCCCATACCACTGTGCAACTTGATAATGACATCTGAACACATTTTGGACGAATGCCGGAGTTGTTGGTGGGAGAGAGCACAGTTTTGGGGCAGATGAAGTACTCTTTCCGGTTTTCAGCGCCCACATGCGTTGGCGGCACTCTGTCATGGAGTCACACTTGAGTTTGCTACCATAACATGCAACCATAAACGTGGTTGTCTCCGTCTCAACCTGCTTCATATCACCATCCACTTTACCAACAGTGTCGAGTTTAAGTCCTTTCTTTGCCACTGATATTGCCGTTACCTTTCCAACTCCGTAAGTGGCCGCCACAGTATCGCATCCACTTATGGCATGAAGGGCCAGGACCTATGAGGTGATATCGGAGTGCTTCTTCACTGTTGCTGGGATGTCAACACATGTACGGCCATGAATGGGAGACTGCATAATCATGGGACACTGCAGGTTCTGTGATGCATAGTGGTGGAGCAGTAACGCGAAAACATCTGTGTCATCAGCTACGACGGCGACTCTGGCCTGTGGATCCTGGCCAAGGAAAATGGCCTGCTGGGTCATGATGATATCTGCCTCTCGTGTTTAGAAGTCAGTTGTACATGAGGTAGTTTTCGCCCCTTGAACGCCTGTATAGGAACTGCATCATCTCCAGTCACCACAAGGTGATGGTCATGTGTTGCATGCCTGAGGAAATCGCTATCAGTCAGGATGTGTTCACAAATCAAGTGATTCATCTGTACCTTGTTGTGCGTACTTCTGAGCACCGAATCACGGGGTGGAAGTGGTGACTTCAGATTGAGTTTGTGGACCCGTGCGGACGTCGTGGATCGCGTTGCTCGGGTGCTGCTCTTGGTTGAGTAGTCAAGGTACCTGTCAAATGCAAGATACACATCACTCTTAGTGAGTTTGGAGCCTCCAACCAAACTTTGAAACCTTGAACAAACGTCTGAACAGTGCCCTTTGCAGGCCAGTCAATCGTCCAGAGAACAGCCGAGACATCGAAGACCACCACAGTTGGAGAGCCCCAACTTCTCAATGCCACTTCTACGGCAAGAGTTTTCTTGAGTATTGATTTGCCGGTCGCCACTCTCATGCTCCCATCGGCATTGAACATGGATGGTGGGTATGCTGCCAGCTCGGTTGCGAGTACTTGTGGTAAGTCAATATCTCTGTTGCTAACTAGAAGACCTATTACTCTGGCATAGATGGCCTCCTGATCCAACACTTTGTGTTCACCAACAAGAACATGCTTTTTCTGGGAAGCGAAGGTCGCAACATGCTTGGAGAGCCTGCCATAAAATCCATCTGGCCACGTGGTCTCAAACTGTGTTAGCAGCTCCTTGCCGATTTCGACGGCGCTGTCAACATTCACTGCAGAGTTTTGCAATTTGTCCTGTCGAAATATTCAGTAGAGCTCCAGCTTCATGTGAGTCGGGATCCATTGGATCAATGCAACTTTCGAGAGTTGTTCGTATTGAGGCCCGGTCTTCTGCATCTCGTCGTACACGGAATGTGTCCTCCTCCTTGTGCGTCATCTGTACGGAATCGGAACTGCCTGTCATTCTTCGTAGATCATTGGTAAGTGTCTGCACAGCATTCCTACTATGTACCCAAGTTGCCATTGTTTGAGCGTTTTGGGTGTCACCAATGACCCCTTGTGGACCGTGTCCTTTCCTCATCCAGGTGGTCTCAATGAATTGGTCTTTTGGCATTCCATTCCACAGGCCATCCATGTGATGCATGGTTTGTTCGCCTTTGATGAATTTATCCTCGAGTTCAGGCCCCAACCACGTCATCGACCGAACATAATACAGTCCATATCTAGCGTAGTTGTGGTGATTGGCCGCGAACATGTAGGGCAACATAGCTTCTGCTGTTGTGATGTGGAGTGGCCAGTCGCCTTCATGTGATGCTCTGCTGAATTGCATCATCAAAAACGTGGGACCAGGATCACCTTCCTAAGTCAATTAGTTCAGAACTTATGCCATTTCTAGCATTTTGGCGGCCATCTTGGCGGCCATCTTGGATTTTGAAAAAGCCAAGCCAGGTTGAAGTCCACACCCGGTGGATTCTGTTTCTACATGCCATGGTCTAATCAAAAATGCAAAAAAATGATTTTAGGAGTAAATTTCTACCTTTTGGGAAAATATGGGGTTGAGCCACCTGACTACTAAAGTATACTTTGCAATGTTGATGAAATAGGCTACTGGTTTAGCCCTCATGTACATCTTTGGCATAATTGTATGTGCAAGTTGAATCTGGTTATACCTATTGTAAGAGTAATACAAATGACAATTTTCTGGACAGTTTTGTGCCTGCTTTTTTTTTTTAACACAATTAATTAAATGACCATTGTAAATAGCTTCATACACAGAAAATAGCACAGTGTGTCACTTTTACCTGGCTGACCACACAACACATGTCGTATATACCCACGACTGTACTCTATTATTAGACACTATTACAATAGTTCTGTGAAGCTTCATATGGGAAGTACGGAAGCCCATTAGGGCCACTTCACTTTTTTTTATTTCCATTTATTCAAGATACTTTCTTGAATTTTCAAGATGTTTTCTTGAATTTCGAGAAGTTTTCTTGAATTTTCAAGATGTTTTCTTGAATTTTCAAGAAGTCTGCATGTACTCTGTATGCGAGAAAGTATCTTGAAAATTCAAGAAAAGATCTAAAAAATTCAAGAAAAGATCTTGAAAATTCGAGAAAACAACTTGAAAATTCAAGAAAACAACTTGAAAATTCAAGAAAAGAACTTGAATTTAAGAACTTGAAAATTCAAGAAAAGAACTTGAAAATTCAAGAAAACATGAAAATTCAAGAAAACATGAAAATTCAAGAAAACATCTAGAAAATTCAAACAAAAGAACTCGAAAATTCAAGAAAAGAACTTGAACATTCAAGAAAACATATTGAAAATTCAAGAAAAGAACTCGAAAATTCAAGAAAAGAACTTGAAAATTCAAGAAAACATCTTGAAAATTGAAGAAAAAGTGGCCCTAATGGCTATATGGGCTTCCGTAGGGAAGAGTATTGGGCCATGTGTATTTACATATATATAGCACAGTGCAGTATCTATGAAGAGTACACGTCTGTTGAACCTTATATGTCACAGAAACGAGTATATCACACGTGTGATATATTCGTGCGAATGCGTCGCACATGGTGAAGAATACGTACGAATACATCACACAAATGTGTGACGTTTACGTTTGGCATCACTACCCCTTGCAACAAAAACGAATGTGTCGCATGTTACAAAAACTCCAAAAAATAATAAAATATTATCCAGACGAATATGTCACATGAACATTCGAATGGGGGATAGCAGTGCTATAAAATAAAACAGAATAGAGCAGGCATATTCACCGGGTTATTTGAAAGTCATGCCACACATGCAGACAAGGTAAATGTAAATGCTTTGATTTAACGACGACACTGGCTCGATGACCTTGCATGTCGATACCGACTATTTAAGTCCCCGTCCGATAGGACTAGGCTATCACGAATGTGTCTTGTCTTGCCCAAGGACACGCCAAATCGACCAGTCGTGGGATTCTAACTCGGGGTCTCCCGATCCGGAGTCCGATGCTCTACCCACTGAGCTATTTCAGACAGCACTAGGGGCGTACATGTGATGGCGCTTATCGTCTGTCCGTCGGTTAGCGATTTGGTTTGCGCTCAAAATAATCTTGACATAGGATCCTCAAACATGGTATGCAGGTCAGTAACGACCAGTGTAGGACCAATTTGACTTGACTATGAGTGGCGATTCATGTCATAAGTGCATTGTTACTAATTGTATGTACACGTACTATATAGTGAAACGCATATTTGTACTGTTAAGCAGTAACGCGTTATAAGACTAACAGTGAGTAACGCGTTAGAAATTGGCTGTAACGCGTTATAGATCCTCTATATTGGCGGATCGTGTCATAAGTACAGCTTATAACGTGTTAAGAGTTCTAACGCGTTACTCTTGATAAGTAACGCGTTACTCGCGTTACAAATTAGGGGATAGCCATGCTTTGTTTTTCGATTTGGAGCGGTATGTGGGAGGTTTTATGGTCTGTGAATCAGTTTTACGGCGACGCGTTAGCGGACGTTACTGATTCACAGACCATAAAACCTCACACATACCGCTCCCAAATCGAAAAACAAAGCATGGTTATCCCCATTCTAATGCACCTAGTGTGCTCACCGCTTTCTATAAACGTCGTGTAAGCATATCACGAACAGTGATATTTTTCATCACGTCAGCAGGTTGTTGTCGTCATATCGATAACCGCCTCACACCAAATGAATTTGAAGAAATATGTAACTCCGCCGAAGAATATTCCCATTTCAAATAGAGATTAACGGGACTTTTTCTAAGACATCTATACATTTATTCAACTGTAATGTTTATATTAACTGTTGTATTGCTTGTGTATGTGTAGTTGCAACAGTTATTTGCTTTTATTCATTTAAAGAAATGCCAACAATTCTGCATTGGGTTCGTGTGATTTTACAAAGGAAATGTCAGCAACAACTTGTGTCAACAGGCCTAGGATTTCCCTGGATTTACGCCTAATTCAGGTGAATACCATCTGCAATACTGTTTATTATGTAGTCATGTATGTGCACATTGGAATTCGCAGTTATAGGCTGGTACTGGCATATTGAGTTTGCATTTGAGCACTTTATTAAATTCTTCTGCATTTTGGGCGGGTGGGGTAATATTTTTAGGAATTTGTTGAAGGGCCACCACACTGAAGCCACATTTGTCAGCCGTTGGTAGATTCTCTTTTCCGCTTTGGGTTGTACATGTCAATATGGCCGAATGGATAACCGAAAATGTACCGAAATTAATTTGGAAATATTTGCATTCCCCGCCGCTGGCCATTGTTTACAAAAGCGCGTAGGGTTACATAAATATGTCAAGTTGTAAAACACAGGCTGGTAAAACGGAGATTTTATATGCTGTGATTTTTCATATTTTATAGGCTCTGATTTCAATTGACCAATCAGATGTGTGCTTTCTATTTTCGGTGCATTAGAATGTATGATGTATATAATAAAATATCAATATATAACGCGTTAGTGAATCAGGAGTAACGCGTTATATATACATTACACATTTGTAACGCGTTACTTCTGAAAAGTAACGTGTTACTTACCAAGAGTAACGCGTTAGAACTCGCATGTTAGAAGCTGTACTTATGACACGATCCACCAATATAGAGGAGTTGTTAACGCCAATTTCTAACGCGTTACTCACTGTTAGTCTTGTAACGTGTTACTGTTGAGCAGTAACACGTTACAAATATGTGTTTCACTATATAGTACATACATTATTAACAATGCACTTATGACATGAATCGCCACTCGTACACATCTTCAATATGTGTGGAAGACGTGTGTTTAGTTTCAGATCGATCGACTGAACGGTTTCAGAGGAGTTGTGTAAACAAACTTTGCAGTTTTTTCTGTCAAGTGGAACAGACAGTAATGATATATGTAGCTGTGACTGGAGAAATGGGGCTTATGGATTTTGTGACCAGTGTAGATCCAGATCAGCATGTGCATCAGCACAGTCTGATCAGGATCTACATTGTTCGCCATTAAAAAACAATAAATCCTTGATCAATGAAACGCCTGTCACGCTTCTAACAAGCAATACAGAACTTTATCAGGCTACACAAGTGTGCTGTTTTATCAGGTGCTACACTGGTCACAAATTCCATAAGCTGCATGTATTATCATTTTTAAACGATAAAAGTGTTATGTTTCACAAATTGTGCTTCCAGGTACAGCAATAGCAGAAATACATCACCAAATTATCTCCCCCTGTTTATCAATATAGGAGAATACAGCACTGGGGCCTTGTACAGTGGAACATCTCCAGACCGGACACCCTGGGGACATCCCAGTGTGTCCGGTCTGGAGATTTTCCACTGTAAATCAGACATGTGAGCACTTCATGATACATTCCAGTGTTTTGCAATCATGAAAAATCATTGTAAACAGACATACATAACAGCAAAACACATCCAAGTATATATGGGCCGCGCTCTGGGAAAACCAGCCTTAACGACACAATTTTTGATTTTCATTTTTTTACATTTTCTGATGCGGACACCTTTCAAAAACAATACGTGTATTCTGAAAAGAAAATGCAATTATGTTTAATAGTTTGGGTTTTATCTCACTTTTTGTAGCACCATGTGAGTCACGCACGGAAAAAAAACGTAACGTCATCGAGGAAATGACGTTATTGAAACAGCGACGTTTGTACAATGCAACTCAACAGCCTACAGTAGAAATGAGTGTTCATAGACTCATTGACGGTGCTTGCTGTAAACTGTATTTGCTGATAAGTTACTAAATGTATCTACAAGTGTTTGTATGTATACTATCAAACATTCATCAGAATAAAACTATGATATGTACATGTAGTGAACAAAACAAACGCACAACTATCGATTTTAAATCTATAATTAGCCGTAATTTGCCACCATCGCCATAATAGATTCGTATACGTGTGTCGTCAGAAAGATACATTGTAATTATTTCAGAATTTACGTCATTTGCAGTTAATTGTGACGTCATTTATTGATTTAGACAATACGCCACCGAAGACCAAAAAACTAAACGGCATTCCTGGTGTTGGAAATTGTAAATTATATGCACATCGTATCGGTGATTGAAACAAATGTAGAAGTGAATGACCAGAATTTGGATAGGCCTATGGCTGCACATATCAATGACTTCAGCGCCCGATGGGGTCTAGAGGATAGTCGGACACCCCCGGGCATTTTTAAACAAAATAAAAATCGACTGTCCATTCCCCGACTCTCGGAATTAAATTTACATCTCAGAAAGCGGGAAGAATATTTTCCTGTGTAGCCAATATGACTGGCAGACGGGCTAATGTACATGTACCCCGTACTAGCAGGTAGCAGGTAGCAGGTCTATGGGAAAATGCTGCGCTGACCCCCACTCCCTCGACTAGCCACCACCGCCACTGCAGAGAAAATGTGGAGATGTAACATACATGGTTGCATAATTGTTACATGTCCCGATAAAAATACCGGCACCCCACCCCTAAAATTTGGCAAGTAAAGATATTTTTGCTCTAAATGCGCCATAACGCAGCAAATACCGCCGGACCAACCTAGCAGTCTTCCCAAACGGTGCTAGTTCGAAAGTATAGTAATCTATTTCAATTAAGAAGTCTCATTGTTGGAATGACCTCCACACCCTGCGACTATTGTTCGAAGCGGCTCATTTGAATTTAGACGCGTTTAAAGGTACAACTACATGCCCACGCGCCAGGTTATACTATAGGGAGGCATATTTTTTCCGTCCATACATTAAATATAACATTGTTCGGGCTAAATGAACAGTCATGAACTATTTCCGGACGAATATAATTGGCATTTTTATACTTCGTATATCAAAAATGAATTTTCACACTGATACCAGGGGCGATAACCGTGTTTCCTTAAAATATTAACTGACATTACTATTTCTTCTGTGTAATTATTTTTTGATGTGCAATGATCATACTTATTAATCTGTCGAAAATATTATTTGTTCAGGTGATTCATTTAATTAGTATAAATAATTAAACAAGAGGCCCAAATGGGCCTGTATCGCTCACCTAAAAGCCTCCATAGTGGTCATCTTGATTTCACAAAGACTCTTCACTTACAACTTCAAATGTTCCACAGAATTTGTTGGTACCTTCTGATCTAACATATATTGCGAATGTGCATGTGATTTACTGCTAATAGTAGAGCAGCTGGAAGATGTAAATTTTGGAAGGGGTCAACCGGAATAACAACATTTGTTATCATATATCAAAATGTTCGTCTTGGCATCATGAACCAGGAAACCAATGATGCAGTTGCCGCATTTTTGTGCGGGCTGAGATTTTTTGGGTTAAATCACCCATTTTTGTAAAAAAATGTGGAAAACTGGAATCGTCCATTTTAGAGTGTATACTCATAAAATAGAATACAAACGGTATATATATGGCTGCAAATAATGCTGTAAAGTAACATTAAAGCTTTATTGTAAATAAAATACTTAAATATCATGTGACCGTTCCAAGACCGTTCCCATTTTTACATATTTTCAACCAAATTTAAGGAAAAAGAACGATTATTAACATATAAACAGCACGATACGCTGTTTGTATATTTTATTTATTCCCGTGTGTTAATCTGGGTCATAATATATCAAATTGCCAATTTGTGATTTATAACTAACTGGTGCAAAATCAAATATCAAATTACATACAGAAAATAGCCAATGCAGCTCAATATAAGGTAACCTAAATATCGAATATGTGTATCGAAAGAGGTGTATAATATTACAAAGTATTATTGTACTGCCTGGTGCGGTACTTCCGTATAGAATACCATTTGTGCCGAAAAGACAGCGGAGGAAATAGTAGACAACAACAACAACAACAACAACAAATTATAATTTTCTTCGTCTGCTACCCGGCGAAATGTCTACATAGCTGACTCCAACGAAGATTGTCCAAGGCGCTATCAGGGCTCTAGGTATGATATTTATTTTATCTAGGCACCCATTGCTCGAAACAGCAGGTATTGTATTTATGTACAAAAGTATGTTAGATGGAAGACAAACATTCCCCACCACTTCAATTGCCATGCTTCTCGATTTTTGTATTACTAGAATACAATTGTTGCAGGTAAAAACAGTTTTTGTACTTTTGTAGGACCCTCCCCCCCCCCCTGGCCAATTTTTTTTTGGATGTGGATGTGGTAATTTTCGAGCCATTTTTTAGATTTTTATTGAGTAGGGGTGGGGGGGGGGGGTGGGTGGGGCTTTATGTGATGCGAAAAACCTGCATTTATTGTCAACAACAGAAAGATGAGCATGATAATTGTATGGTAATAATATGCAAACATAGTTATGCGTATCATGAATTTGTCTTTGTAACATCCACATCATGTGTGTCAGGATGGTGATACATGTGGCAGTAGTAACTGACATTGTCTTAAGATTCATAACGATTTAATAATCATAAAATAGACTACAAACCATCTGTATATGGCTGGGACCGTTCAATACAGTTCCCAGTTTAACATATTAAAAACAAAATTAAGGAACCATCATTATTATAGCATATCAACAGCACGATATGCTGTCAGTCAATGTTATTCATTCCCACACTGTCTCAAATAACAAGGTTTCGTATCATTTCAGGTATTGAAGAACCGGAGTCGAAGTACCTCGTGTTAGCGTCTCGGTACAATGGCATCGGAATTTGACATTGAACCTAAACTAAAGAGACAGCAATCCCATGATTTCGACGAGACACGGTGCGTATTCTGTGGTAACGTGTTCAATGAGGCGGATACAGCCATCAAACCGGACATCAATCGAATGAACAAACTGTTCCATGCATGTCAACAAAGGCAAGACGATGTTGGTAAACGATTACTCGAACATGAAGCTGAAATCCGGCAACGAGAAGTATCATTCCGCTACCATAGAAACTGCTGATCTTCATACACCAGCAACTACCATATACAGTGGTTGCTTAACAAACAATCGGTTACCACCAATACGGCTGAGGCAAGCACATCTGCAAGTGAGAAACATGTATCTCGTATAACACGCCAAGGAACTTGCGAATCGCACTTCGAGTGGAAAATAAACTGCTTTTTGTGCGGTAAGCCATGCCACCGACAACGAAAATCGGAATGGGCTATGGTGGAGGGCTCGATCAGTACAGGAGAAGAAACGATGTACTCCAAAGTAGCAAGGGCAGTAAAAGACAGGAACGATGCGGCTATGCTCGTCAGATTAGGATATGTTCCTAATGGGGACCTCGTGGCTAAAGAAGCTCGATATCATCGAACAAAGCAGTTACTTATCATACATTAAAACAACGAATGTAGAATTAGCGCGCAAATGCTCGAGAAGTAATGAATCCATATATGACACAGCAGTGAACCAACTGGTAGATGAAGTAGCAGAGAATATCGACAACAAACACGTATTCACACAAGCTACACTGCTTTCACGCTACCAAGAACTTTTACTCGATAATGGCCTGGGTGTAATTGACTCTGAACGATACACGTCACAAAAACTTAAATCAAAACTACAGAGTCAATGTCCCAATCTGGCATTTGTTTCACGAACTGGGCTTTCAGATCTTGTGTGTTCTGTTGACATAACGGTGGGCGATGCTCTCCTTAAGGCAGGTGAATTAGTTAATACACTGAAAGAAACAGCGGACGATACATGCAGTCAACCAATAAACACAAGCAACGAAACAAACACTACAGATATAAGCAGTCTCCATACAGTTGCTGTACATTCCACCAGAGTTCATGCCTGTACCTGAAGGTCTTAGTTTCATTGTAGCAGCTGCAGACAATTGGGAGCATAACGAACGTACGATTGACGGGAAACAAACAACACATGCAATGACAAATATACTTGTACAACCGGAAACTGACGGGGTGTGATACCGACACGTATCAAGCGCACGTCTCGGTCATTGGATATAACGGGAGTTGTTGGGTGTCAGTTAAAGAGTACGTTAGTATATAACAAACCAACAAAGCGACCGGAACCGGAGTTCGTTCCACCAGTCTCGATGAAAGAACTATTAGATGAAGTATCAGATCAGGTGCAAGATGCTACATTACTGGAAACAGTATATAACATTTCCAGAAGTGGTGAATTTCACAGTGATGCTGATGAACTGATGTGTGTTCCTCCTTGGAAAAGGTTCCATTCAATCTTATCAAAAGGTGCAGACAACGAGCCTACCTCCAAGATAGCATTCAATCCCATCATAATGGCACCCCCAACAAACCTTGACACAGTATTCACTACATTGATGCGACTGAAGGAAACCGCAAATACTTTAGGACAGAATAATGTACCAATATTCTTTGACATGGGGTTATTGACGAAAGCTTTGGAAATTGTGTGGTCGAAGCCGAGGGAGCTAGAGGGTGTTATTCCCTGTGAAGGTGGTATGCATCTGATGATGTCCGTGTTTTCGGCTGTTGGTTATGTGTATGGCGATGCTGGACTGAAGTAGCTACTCCATGATTCGGGTGTGTTCGCTGTAGGTACCGTGAACATGATGCTTTCTGGAAGGGACTTTGACAGGGCGATGTATGGTATCAAATTGGTGGATGAAGCATTGCATTCGCGATTCTATCACCAATTTGTACGTTGGTGCAGTCAATCGAACAAACAAGTTCCTGACAATCTACTCACATTGCTGAATCGTTTCGAGAATGCCGTTTCAGAGGAGAACGAAGATGGAATGGCGTGTTGCCTAAGTGAACTGAGGACAGACATCATCGACAACTTGGAACCACTTCTTCAGGAATTTGTCATGACAGGCCAAGCAGTTTCTCCCACATTCAGGTTTTGGAATGACCTCATGAAATGCGTACTACAACCAATCAAGTTGTTTATCAGCTCCACTAGAGTTGGTAATTGGGATGTTTAGCAGAACGCAAAGCTACAGTTGTTACCAACTTCTGTTTGTAGTCAATCGCATGAACTATGCACGCTACCTCACCGTTAACATCCTGCTAATGAACAGACTACCCGCTGATGTTGTCACGCAATTTCAAGACGGGCACTTCGTAGCCAAACTTACCTCGGGACGGTTCAACTCAGTATGGCTGGACTACACCATAGAGGCAACAGAAAATAAGGCTCTGAAAGGAACCGGCGGCATCATAGTTCTGACACTCAAGGGCCCAGCGTTAGCAAGATGGTTTCTGGCAATACCCATTGCGTCACAATATGCGATGAAATTCAGAGAGAACGTTGCTTCAACAGCCAAAGGAGTCGAACGGGAAAGCAAGGAGACACCTGCTGAGAAGAGGTGGAGTGCCGATGTTAAAAAGATGTGTGAGATGTTCGACTCATCATTCATAGACCCATTTGATGTAATTGATGCCCCCGAGCGCTTGGTGAATATTGCCACCGGTGCCATTACTCCCGCGGGTATTGAGGAGAGCCTGGTAGCTGCGATTGACAAGGGAACCGCGATGCTGAACAAGTTTGTAGAGGAGAGACTTGTGGATCCAGTACCTGGCGAGGACCACGACCGGAAAAATCTGTATGATGCCTTGCCTCGATCGGCCTTGAAAACAATGTCTGAAATGAAAAAGTCAGTGAAGTAAGGAAAAAGAATGTGACAATAGATGGTGAAGTCATGTACCTTCGTCTACTGGCTGTTAACGCAAAGAAACGGGTTCCATTAGCAAGAGTTTTTCCGTATGAAAATGCACCTGTTCCGTTAAGCATGTTCACTGAAGATGGCAAGATGGTATCATCGGCCAAATCGCATCTAATGCCGTGCCTCGAGGGAATGGCCACGTCGGAAAAGATCACATTCCTGGCTAAATGTGACGCCATAGTATTTGATGGACATGCCTGCATCCAGATGATGATTGAGCCTACCCAGCACGTTGCAGTGGTGACATTTGAAGAAATGGCAAACAGCTTCTTCAACTACATTTTATGCCGAAGCAAGTTGTGCAACAGTGGTCACTCAGTCCAGCAAATACATGTTGTGTTCGACAAGTATCCTGACAGTAGCATCAAGGATCAAATACGAGAGAAACGTACAGCTGGTGTCCATGGAAGTGCCATTCAAGTAAGACCCGATATTCGAATCCCACCGAACTGGAAGAAATTCCTCAGTAACTGCAGGAATAAATCGAGCCTTGCACAGTTCTACACGACACACATGTGCAACAACGGAGTGCTGCTTGATGATGATCAAGTCTTGATGATCAGCGGCGGCCAAGAAGACAAGATGATTGAAGTCACAAAGTCGTGTGTGACTGTAATCCCAGATTTAGAGACGATCCAAGAGGAAGCCGACACAAGAATAGTCCTACATACTGTTGAGGCTGCCTGGAGAGGTGCGAAAACGATTGTTATATCGAGTCCAGACACAGATGTACTTGTACTCCTGGTTCACCACCGGCTGCAGATAGTCGCAAGTAGCATCTTCATGTTGACAGGTCGGACCGGCAAATATGCAAGTTTTGTACGGTACATACCAGTACACGAGATATGACAACATGAGTGCACCCCAAAGGATCCTACTTCTTCCGATGTATTGTCTGACAGGATGCGACACTACAAGTT